>VXBI01001294.1:0-96655 GCA_013397375.1 Toxostoma redivivum
ATGTTTGCCTCTCCACTCTGGGTATTAGAAATGTCATGCTCAATTTGAAGTTGGAATGCAACATTTGCTTTTCCAAATTTTAGTGCATGTTTAGTGGCTAGACAATGCCATGCCACCTTCAATTCCAGTCTGGGTATATTCAGGAAGGAGAGGTATTGGACGAACTTTGAACCAACTAGGGATTCGGCCTTCGCCACCCAAAGTGGAATAGTGCAGCAAGTGAGGGTAAGATTTAATAGAAACATAGGACAGAAAGAAATTCTGGGAAGGATGGAGAATATCCTTGCTCCATAAAAGAGGTGAACATAAACATCACTGATCCCCCTAAGTAAGCAACTGCACTGCCAATGCAAATTGGAGGGCCGCTCATACCTGAAGTCTGTTGTCTCACATCCTTGGAAAACAGGGCCAATGCTGCTTTCCTTCAGCAGGCGGTCGAGCTGCCAAGACAAAAGGTTTCCCAGTTAAGCCATGGAAATCTCGTTGCTTTCCCTCTAAGTGTACAACGCCCGGGGAGGAGAAGACAATTTCCCAGAGCTGATCCACTTACCAGGGAGTTCATAACCCTTTGTGTAGCTCTGAACTTGGCTGAGTCAGGATTCTCCAGGTTGGAAGTGTAGAGGAGGTTGGTGATGGTGAAGTTGACGGTGAAATGCTCGAGGGCAGCAGCTGTTGTTGTTGGATGTGTTGGAGCTAGAAGAAGCACAGATGGCTGATTACAAATTGTAATATCTTTTGTGCTACAGCTCATGCTGGGTGAGTGCACAGGTCTCGTGTCATCCCTGCTCTCCAGGGAGAAGACTCAAAGGTTCCCCAAGTCCCCAGGACCTCATGTCCCAGCACCCATCCTCCACTGTCCTAAAGAAGAACAATGGAGGGCACTTGGTGCCTCCTCATGCAATGTCACTGCTGCAAGGTACTCACTGGTCAGCACTGGCTGCTCGTTGTAGCCTGAGAAAAGAGAGAGACAGAGGGTCAGGAGCTGGATGTGGGCACGGGGCAGCACTGGGGGAGGGCTGCCATGGCAGAGCAGGGGAGGCCCAGGGAGGAGCGCCGGTCACCGTTGACGTAGAGGCTGTCCTTGTCCAGGCTGTAGGGGCCCAGCTGGGTGATGCCTCTGGTCTTGTTGCTCACTTCGTGGTACAGCCCCACCCTGTCCAGAGGCGCGGCCGAGGGCTCCTTGCTGTAGGTGCACACGGCGTCCAGCCGGGTCTCGTCCCTGTGACTGCCTGGCCTAAAAAACACAGGGACCCCCCTCAGCACCCTCCTCTGCATATTTGCCTCTCCACTCTGAGTCCTGGAAATGTCATGTTCATTTTAGAGTTGAAATGCAAGCTTTGCCTTCTCAAAATTTGAGAGTGTGTTTGGTGTCCGGAAACTGCTCTCCACCTTCAATAACATCTGGGCATATTCTGGGAGGAAAGGGCCTGGAAGGACTTTCAACTCAGCTTGGGATTGGGCATTCACTCCCTTAAGAGATGTATGAGAGGAGAGTGCAGCAAGTGAAAGGAAGATATAACTGTGAGGCAGAGCAGAAGGAAATCCTGGGAAGGACGCAGAATGACCTGACTCCATAAAAAGGAGAACATAAACATGACTGGTTTCCTTAGGTAAACAAGGGCACTGTCAAGGAACATTGGAGGGCCACTCATACCTGAAGTCTGTTGTCTCACATCCTTGGAAAACAGGGCCAATGCTGCTTTCCTTCAGCAGGCGGTCGAGCTGCCAAGACAAAAGGTTTCCCAGTTAAGCCATGGAAATCTCGTTGCTTTCCCTCTAAGTGTACAACGCCCGGGGAGGAGAAGACAATTTCCCAGAGCTGATCCACTTACCAGGGAGTTCATAACCCTTTGTGTAGCTCTGAACTTGGCTGAGTCAGGATTCTCCAGGTTGGAAGTGTAGAGGAGGTTGGTGATGGTGAAGTTGACGGTGAAATGCTCGAGGGCAGCAGCTGTTGTTGTTGGATGTGTTGGAGCTAGAAGAAGCACAGATGGCTGATTACAAATTGTAATATCTTTTGTGCTACAGCTCATGCTGGGTGAGTGCACAGGTCTCGTGTCATCCCTGCTCTCCAGGGAGAAGACTCAAAGGTTCCCCAAGTCCCCAGGACCTCATGTCCCAGCACCCATCCTCCACTGTCCTAAAGAAGAACAATGGAGGGCACTTGGTGCCTCCTCATGCAATGTCACTGCTGCAAGGTACTCACTGGTCAGCACTGGCTGCTCGTTGTAGCCTGAGAAAAGAGAGAGACAGAGGGTCAGGAGCTGGATGTGGGCACGGGGCAGCACTGGGGGAGGGCTGCCATGGCAGAGCAGGGGAGGCCCAGGGAGGAGCGCCGGTCACCGTTGACGTAGAGGCTGTCCTTGTCCAGGCTGTAGGGGCCCAGCTGGGTGATGCCTCTGGTCTTGTTGCTCACTTCGTGGTACAGCCCCACCCTGTCCAGAGGCGCGGCCGAGGGCTCCTTGCTGTAGGTGCACACGGCGTCCACCCGGGTCTCGTCCCTGTGACTGCCTGGCCTAAAAAACACAGGGATTCCCCTCACCACCCTCCTCTGCATGTTTTCCTCTGCACTCTGGGTCTTGGAACAGCCCTGGTCATTTTGGAGTTGAATTGCAATCTTTTCTTTCCCATATTTATCGTGTGTGTTTGTTGACCGGTCACTGCTCTCCACCCTCAATAACAGTCTGGGCATATTCAGGGCAGAGAGGGGCTGGAACAACTTTCAGCTTGGGACTGGGCCTTCACCACCCGAATAGGAAGGTGCAGCAAGTCAGGGGGAAATATAAGAGAGAGATACAACACAAAGAAATCCTGGATAGGACGGAGAATGTCTTTGCTCCCAAAAAGCAGAGAACATGACTGACTGGTCCCTTTAAGTAAGCAGGGTCACTCTCAAGGCACACTGGAGGACAACTCATACCTGAAGTCTGTTGTCTCACATCCTTGGAAAACTGGGCCAATGCTGCTTTCCTTCAGCAGGTGGTTGAGCTGCCAAGACAAAATGTTTCCCAGTTAAGCCATGGAAATCTCATTGCTTTCCCTCTAAGTGTACAACGCCCGGGGAGGCCACGACAATTTCCCAGTGCTGGTCCACTTACCAGGGTGTTCATAATGTTTTGAGTAGCTCTGAACTTGGCTGAGTCAGGATTCTCCAGGTCGGAAGTGTATCGGAGGTTGGTGATGGTGAAGTTGATAGTGAAACGCTCAAGGATGGCAGCTGTTGTTGGTGGGTGGTTGGGAGCTGGAATCAGCACAGATGTGGAATGACAATGGGACACAGGCTCAGTGTCAGGGCTATGAATGGACAATCACAGACTTCACAGATCGCTGTTGCCAGCCTTGGGGTTGCCCATCCATGCCTCTTTATGTCCTTGTTCTGCATTCAATCATATGGGCCTTTAGTTCCTAGTCTGGATTATGAATGTTTACATTTCTGTTTAACATACATGTGTGGAGATTTCTTTCTTTTTAATTTCAGAAGATATTAGGGATTAATACATGGTTATGCAGGTAAATATATATCTGTTAAATATTTATCTCAATATTATAGCCATATATTTTTCAAGTCACATACCTCATAGTTCAATAATGATAACTAGGAATTTGCAACTGAAAAAAAAATCCCCTTGTATATTTTCTACCTTTAACTTGAGATTGTTAATGCAGTATGCAAGGATTAGAGACAAATAAGAAAAACTGAAAGATTAGCTAATTTAAACAAAAAATTGTAACAGTCAAATTGGATATATATAGTATTGATATTTGCAAAAAAATTCTCAAATGAGAGGAGATATTTAAAAATGTATTTAGAAAGCAATAATTTATGTATCATAGGTAACTACTAGAAAAAAACACAAAAGTATATTGAAGCTGGTAAATAATATGGAATAATTAAAGCAAATTACTTCGATTTCATACTGCCAGAAAACTTACTGTATCGGACATCAAGACTACTATCAGATGCTCCTGTGGTTCCCAAATGAACTGTGCTGCTGACACCAAGAAAAGGTGTATGAGATGTCCGTGTAGTAAACACAACAAAGGTAGATGAAGGTTGATGGGAAGTCGTCATCGCAGGAGATGTTGTAAAAAGTTCTGCTCTGGAAGGAGGGGGTGTAGAAGTTGTCATAACAGATGAGGTGAAAAGCTCAGCAAAAGAGGATGAAGCTGCAGACTCATGCTGAAATGTTGATTGAACAGCAGAGATAGTCACAACTGGCTTCGTGGAGAAGGACACGGTGGTGGACTCAACGGGTGATGTGGCCAGACCAGCTGCTGTGGAGGTTGTGTGAAGAACAGTGGTGCTGGTGGGTGGAGCTGTGGTGAGAGCTGTGGAAGTGATCTCCAGAGTAGAGCTTGGCAGATGAGCAGAGCTGGTGGCAGAAGTTGGGCTTGTCCCAGGAGCAGAGGACGCCGTTTGTGCAGGGACCGTGGTGGTGGTGGCCAATATGTCTGTCACAGGCATGGGGACAATCTCAACAGGGTATGTTCCAGCAGGGTTGGATTGGATGGGAGTGGTGGCTAAAGTGGTTTCGGTGGAGCTTTCAGGTGTGGTCGAGAGGATTGTAGAGGTTGTCACAAGTGGAGACGTCTCTGGCCGAGCTGAGGAGGCTGAAGTTGGAGACTCAGGCTGAGATGTGGCCGGCACACCCGAGGTGCTGACTTGCGGCCTGGTGGAGGTGGACACGGTGGTGGACTCAACGGGTGATGTGGCCAGACCAGCTGCTGTGGAGGTTGTGTGAAGAACAGTGGTGCTGGTGGGTGGAGCTGTGGTGAGAGCTGTGGAAGTGATCTCCAGAGTAGAGCTTGGCAGATGAGCAGAGCTGGTGGCAGAAGTTGGGCTTGTCCCAGGAGCAGAGGACGCCGTTTGTGCCAGGACCGTGGTGGTGACGGATGTTTCCTCCGTTGCTGCAGCGGTGACGAGCTCACGTATGGAAGTCTCAGTGGGGATGGATTCCATTGTAGTGGCGGCTGAAGTCCTCGCTTGCGAGGTTTGTTCTGCTGTCGAGAGGACATTGGAGGTTGTCTCCAATGGAGACGTGTCTGCTCTAGTGGAAGAGGCTGGAGTTGTAGACTCGGGACGCGATGTGGACTGTGTAGCCGAGGTGGAGAATTCTGTTGTCATGGAGGTGGGCCCAGTGCTGGGCTCCAAGTTTGAGGTTGACATTGCAGCAGAAGTAGAGGTTGTCTTGGATGGGCTGGTGATGCTTGTAGTTGTGCTCAGAGCTGGTGAACTGGACTGCAGAGTAGAGCTCTCGCTAAGGGAAGAGGTGATGGCAGAAGTTGGGCTTGTCGCAGGAGAAGCGGATGATGTTGTTGCACGGACCGCAGAGGTCACAGTGGTTTCTGAGGCTTCTGTGGTGACATGGAAAGCAGTGGAGGTCTCAGCGGGGCTGGTTTGGATGGGAGTGCTTGTTAAAGCTTTTAGGCTGGAGCTTTCAGGTGTGGTCGAGAGGATTGTTGAGGTTGTCACAAGTGGAGACGTCTCTGGCCGAGCTGAGGAGGCTGAAGTTGAAGATTCAGGCTGAGATGTGGCCGGCACGCCCGAGGTGCTGACTTGCGGCCTGGGGGAGGTGGACACGGGGGTGGACTCAACGGGTGATGTGGCCAGACCAGCTGCTGTGGAGGTTGTCGTAGACATACTGCTGGTGTTTGTTTTCTCAGTCCTAGGACTTGAGTGGGACCCTATCTCCATGTTAGGAGATGATATTGTTGTTTTTGTTGTCTGGTTTTCAGAACCACTGTGTTGTGATTGTCCTGTAATGGATTTTTATATTTTAGGTAGTTTTTCAAAACCTCTGGTCTTCTTAATTCTCTTTATTTTTCAAACATATTCTTGTGCATCCATTGTTCATTTAAATACTCTTTTGCCTCATTTTTTCTCTTTTCACTACGTCATGCTTTGGAGATTTATTTTATAGCTTTTACTGGAAATATTTTCCTATATTTAGATCTCATTCACTAATAATTAGTGAAGAGACTGAGGAATCATTTGCTTATCAAGTACTGCCTTATATATTAGTATAGAGTCACACAATGGTTTGTGTCTGAAGGGATCCAGAAAATCCTTTTGTTCCAGCCCCTGCCATGGGCAGGGACACCTTCTAGTATGCCAGGGTGCTCCAAGTCCTAATGTCTGAATTCCACAGATCCAGGGGCAGCCACAGCTTCTCTGGGCAACCCATGCCAGGGTCTCCCTACCTTCACGGGGAACAATTCCTTCCTAATACTTATCCTAAATCAAACCTCTCTAAGCTTGGAGCCATTCCCTGTGTCCTGTCCCCCATCCCTTGTCCCAAGTCCCTCTCCAGCTCTCTTGCAGCCGTTTTAGTCACTGAGAGGATCTCTAAGGTGTCCCTGGAGCCTTCTCTTCTCCAGGCTGGACAATCCCAGTTACATCAGCCTGGCTGCATTGAGAGCTGCTCTGCCATTCTGCTCATCTTGGTGGCTCCTCTGGACTCAGTCCAGCAGGTTGAGTGATCACTGGATCTTTACCCTTTCAGCAATGGTGTTATCACAAAACCTCTTGCACTTTGTGTCCCTTCATGCACTCAAATCAATAGACATGTCCAGCTGGAGGTTCTCTGAAGAGAGCTTCAGAGAAAAGCAAAACCAGAATGTTCTTTGCAGCTGAACATGTGCATTCGCATGTGCAGGGTATCCCATTTCCTCCACTGCAATTCAGAAGAGCCATTAATTTTTTTTTCCAAATAATTTTCATTTTAATCCTATCTTCCAAAATATTTGCAAGATTCCTAACTTTTATCGTTCCATAGATAATATTTCAAATCATTTAGGAGAAACTGTCCCTAAATTGGAGAACTGATGATATTTAAAATGTAATCTCACTTACTGCTAGACATTTATTTTTACAGATTTTTTTAATCCAAGTTTTTTCATCTGAACCCCCCAAAAATAAAGTAAAAGCCATCTATGAGGATTTGCCTATACCCTGGGTGATTTCTTCTTTTAGAAAAATGTTAAGAGTGTTAATCACAGTTAAAATTTATTGTCTGATTAAATTCTCAGTCCAGCTGAGGATTTCCCTTTGGCTGAAACCTTTTGTCAAAAAGGAAATTGAATTAGGCAGTACCAATTTGTTCCTTTTCTTGCTTCTTAACACTTTATTATTTTATATGGTCTTGTTATTTTTTAGTAATTAGTTTTAAGATTCTTCTGCTTTTTGCAGTAAGTAGTTATCAGAGAACTCCCCAAACTCCTTCCTTTCCAATGAGAAATCACATTCCTACCCAGCCCCATCTTTTTGATGTCCCCAGTTTTCCATGGAAAAGAGGGTCAAAGACTGCTCAGAGTTTTCTGGTAGAAGACTGAGCTGTTTCAGGATTTAAATAAATATTTCACTAAGGGACATCAGTCATATCTGTAATTCCCAGATTACAAAGGAGTAGTAGATACCTAAGTAGGTGAATATAGGGGTCAAGAAAAACACTCTGAACAAGTCCAACATTTTTCAAAATACCCTGAAAAAGTCCAACATTTTTCCAGCTGCTTTTTATGTAATGTAATTCATGTAACAAATATGTAATGCTTACATAAAAAGCTTGTTTTTTTCAAGCTTTCTGAATTGGCAACACCTAAAAAAATCTGCTATTCATCCATGGCTCTTTCAGTGACAACAACACAATAGGCGTGGGTTTGTCACCCCAATTAAATTCCCCTGAGGTGCACACAAATGTTCCAAACCATCTCCATGGTGTGGTTCTAAGGAGGGGCTCATTCTATTAATAATCCCTCACTGGAATCACAGCCTGGTCTCTCCCCTGTCAGGTTGGTTGTGTCACCTCAGGAGATTCTCTTCTGGTAAAACATTCCAGGCTCGTTAGTAATGCTTGGGCTTGACACCCACCAGGAAATGAGCAGGGCTGGCACCCTGCCTCAGGCAGTGCCCTTAGGACAGGAAGGATGGGGAAAAGGAGAGAGGGACTCACACCAAGCTCTTTCAAATGTAAGGAATCACCATCACATCCCAGCATCCTCACAAACAACTTCATGGGACCATAGAATCATAGTTTAGCCATGGTTTGGGTCCTCTCTGCCTTAAAGCACATCTTGTTTCATCCCTACCTTCTACTATGCCAGGGTGCTCCAAACCCAATGTCCAACCTGGCCTTGGGCACTGCCAGGGATCCAGGGGCAGCCACAGCTGCTCTGGGCACCCTGTGCCAGGGCCTCATCACCCTCTGAATTCTTCCCTGATATCTCATCTCTATCACTTTGAAGCCATTCTCCCTTGTCCTGTCACTCAGGCCCTTGGAAAATAGTCTCTGTCTCCCTCCCTCCCTCTATCCCTCTTTCTCTCTCTCTCTCTCCCCATCTCCATCTTTCTTGTTGGCTCCCTTCAAGTTCTGGAAGGCCACAGGGTCACCCCAAAGCTTATCTTCTCCACCCTGAAGAGCCCCAGCTCTCCCAGCAGGGCTGCTCTATCCCTTTAATCCTCCTGCTGCCTCCTCTGGGTTCTTTCTCCTGTCCTGGGACTCCCAAGCTGGAGGCAGCTCTGCAGGTAGGGTCTCACCTGAGCCAGGCAGAGTCACACCAAATCTCTCTGCTGTCACAACTCACCAGCTGGACAATGGAAGAGTTTCTGTGGGGTCTTTGCAGGTATTTGTTCTACCTGCACTCTCTGAGCACCCCCCTGGAGCCACCTGGCCCCATGAACACTGTGCAGAGCAAAGCACTGAGCTGTCCCTCGTGGTCCAGCACAGGGCAAAGCCCAGCTCTGTCTGTTACATACAAAAACAATGCCCTGTCTCTTCCCCATTCCTAAATCTTTGTTGTCTTTCTGGATTCCAGACTCAAGCAAGAGATGCTCTCACATTTTGTGTATGAGAGGGCTTAGAAAACAGCAGAATATTACAAACAACAGGTGTGGTAATATTAGTGCTAGAACAGAATGGAAGGTCAGAGGAGAGGCAGTGAAAGGAAGGGGCAGCCAGTGTGGCAATGAGTAAATTGGTAGTAGCTCCTCAAGCTTTGCTTCTACTCACAGACCTGTCCTTGTCTTTTTTATTCACATTAATGGTCACGATATTGAACATGGCAGAGTTTTCAGAATTAAGGATGCACATAAAAACTTTGCAGGGACAGGACCCAGGGAATGGCTCCCACTGCCAGAGGGCAGGGCTGGATGGAATATTGGGCAGGAATTGTTCCCTGGGAGGGTGGGCAGGCCCTGGCACAGGGTGCCCAGAGCAGCTGTGGCTGCCCCTGGATCCCTGGCAGTGCCCAAGGCCAGGTTGGACATTGGGATTGGAGCAGCCTGGGACAGTGGGAGGTGTCCCTGCCATGGCAGGGGTGGCACTGGGTGGGCTTTAAGGCCTTTCCCAACCCAAACCATTCTATACTATATAAATATAACTATAACTATAACTAACTATATAACTATAACTATAACTATAAATACATTGATAAAAATAAAACAAAAATAAAAATATATGTCTATAAACGTCAGTAATAAGTAGGGTTTTTCCTGAAACATAGAATACTGGAATCCCTGTACCTTGATTTATTTATATTTATATTTTTATATATTATTTTCTCTATTAACATATACATTATTTGCTATATAAACATCTAGAGAATGGTTAAATTCCTCCTTTTTTTCTGTACTGCCTAGAGGTTTTAAGCCATTTCTGGCCATGCCTAATAGATTTGTTATTGGGGAATTTTCAGAATATTAAAAGAGGGAACCAAATCCTCCCCTGGCAGAGGGATCTGGTGATGCACAGCTAAACTCTCTGTATCCCAAACTCCTCTAGGAAGCAACCTGGAACCACACATTTCTAACACTAATTGGACAGATTCATATTTAAACAGTAATTTTGCAGACATTCAAATATTCAGATTGAATTGAAATTGAAATTCAATTGAATTTCAGATTGAAAACTCTAGAATTAGTGACCCTCATCCTTCTCAGGGAACATTTGGTAAATCCACCGAGAATTATCCAGAATATCAAAGTTTCCTCACTGCAACACTGCAGGGATTTCCTGATCCCAGTCATAAATTCCTGACAGGCTTTTCCATGCTCTCCACCAAACCTGGATTTCTTTTGCAGTGCAGTGGGGAAAGGGGAATATTTTCACATCCACCTGCACTTAAAATCTGGCTCTGGGCAGGAATCCTCATGCAGATTTCTATTTGTCAGCTCACACAAAAACAGCCTAAATCTTACCAAGACATGGTGAATTAATTGAAATTAATATAATTTTATTAATATTAAAACCTCCAAGTGTTTTTGAGCCCATATACTTTAAAGCAATGTTTAGCTCCAGTGTTTCCTCTCTAATTCAGAATTAAAACATCCTTAATTGCCTTTAACTTAAAACTGATTTCAATCAAGCTGCTGGTTGTATGAACAAAGACATTTTATATGTTGTCACCAATGTCCTTAAAATGTCTCTAGTAATTTTAATTAATTAATTAATTAACTCTGGGAAAGTTCTGTAAGTCACTGGGACTTCAAGTCCTAAGTGTCCTATTTATTCCATAAAATGAAATTTATAAATCTTTGAGTAACTACTACCACTAAACTGTTTTTCCATATAGAAATCAAGCAAATACAGCTTGATTTAAAAAAAAATTAATTTTAGATGATTCAATACCTTCTAGATTTTAAATCCAGAGACATTTCCAAAGCTAATTTTCATGTTATAAAAAATATAATTTCAGAGACTGGAGCACTGCAGACCCTCTGTCATTTCCTTGCCATTAATAATGTAATTTTTACCCACTTTTTCAAAAAATACACGACTGGAAAATACTGTCAAATTCTCTAAACCTTTTAGCTTGCTTATTTTCTATTAACAATTATAATTATGACTTGGAGTCCCCCCCCCCTTTTTATGATTTCAAAACCCAACTGAGGAATGTAGATGAGCCGTTTATAAAGTAAATATTAACGTCCCATTCATCTCTTTTCAGAAAACAAAACTAACTTTGTGTGCTAAAACAAATGTTACCATTTATATTTTGGCTCTTGCTACAAGAAATTAGATCAGCTCAGCTTTGGCAATTCCTCTGTATTTATATTCAATAAATCTGAAAAATAAATGTTGTCTCTCTTTTCTTCTTTTAATTGATGATTTGAAGTGCTAAAAATTGGCAAGACCATGAGAAAGATCAGCCCATCACTCCAAAGTGATTTGATGTTTTTCAGTCATATTACAAATTCTGGATACATTTAATCATCAATATTGTTTGAAGTGATTAGATGGGAATAAAACCTGTTTTATTCTAGTTCTAGAGGTCACAGTTTAATTTACAAAATCAGTTCAACTCTACAAAAATATACTGACAAAGTTTTTTTAGTAAAAAAGTAAATTTGATAATTTTTTCAATTAAACAAGTTAAGTATTTAATAAATTAAATAATTAAATAAATTTTACTTACCAAAAGAGCCGCACAGTACAATGATAACACACAAAACCTTCATCTTAAATCGGGATAAATTTCTCGTCCAATCCATCCTTTTTCTTACAAGATTAGAATTTTTCGGACAAGACTTGAAATTTTCCCAAATCCCCTCCGTGATGTGCAGCCCTGGGCAGCACAGGAGTGACCCTCACACGGGAGGGGACGAGAGGAGTGTGATGGGCAGGGGGGAAACGCTCTTAAACTCCAGCCCCTTGCATAAGCACCAGCCCTTGGTGCAGCTTTGGGCCACACCTGTACCTGACAGCCCCAGGATTTTCAAATTAGAGCCTGGTACTTTCCCTCTAGGGAAGGTAAATAAGAAACTCTCTGCTTGAAAAGGTCAGCGGGAGTGAATGTGAGCATGAAATGAGCAGGAATGGGGACAGGTCTACACCCCTGGGGCCACAGTCACACATTCAGGTATTTAAGTTGAGGGTGGACACGGAGACAGGAGCTTGGCTGGGCTGTGAGTTTACATTTCAGCCAGCTCTGCTCTGCTCGGGGTGACGAGCAAACATTTCCTGATGCTCTCTGAGAGCAGCAGGGGCCCGGGGATTGGGAAGGAAAGCCCAAGGGGCTCATCCTTCCTTCCCAGCACCGGGAATGGAGGGTGCGTCCCTGCCAGGACTGCAGCTGACAGCTTGGCACCGCCCCTGGATCCCCTGGGATTCCTCCCCTGGAGAATGGACAGAGGAACTCCGGAGATCTCTGAGGGAATGCCCAGGGATAAATGTGGGATAATCCAGCAAATCCACGGGCTGCTCTTGCAGATCCATGGGGTGGTGGATAAAGTTTGAGGAGGAGCTGCCACACCCCTGAATCCAGATGAGAATTAAAAAGGTTTCCAATTATTCTGAGCCATCACCAATACTGAGTTTGATGCTTCATCCTTTTAATTCTTGATCAGGATTGATCTAAAGGTGAACAGACTCTCTTTGGGTTTGGGTTCCTTCATCCCTCAAGTCTTGTCCCCGTTCTCTTTCCAGAATCCTGCTCCTCCTTCCTCTCACACCTCTTCCAAACCCAACACTTCTTGTTCAAGTGAACCCAAGAAAAATAAATAAATTCTCTTTTATATTTTCCATCACTTTTTATTTAATTCTTACTAAATCCTGCACTCGGGAAAGGCCCCAAACCTTTTTAATCCCTGATGGAGAGGCTTTATCACCAGCTCAGTTCTGGGTTTACAGGGACAGTTTTCCAACAGTTGCCTGAAGAAAAGTAAATGTTTGTCTAGATGACCTGGAAATTCTCTGGAAACCAATTTTAATTCCCTCAGCTGGAGGTTTTTATGAGTTATTAATTAAATGTTTTGTTTGATTGGATTTAAAAATTATTTTATACTTGTACAACTTATAGGGGACAGTTCTGTTTTGAATATCCAAGGGTTATTTTGTAAATGCTGGAGATAATTTATATTAAAAATATCTTTTTCACAGGTAAAGAACCAGTGAACACTGGCATATATATTAATAACAAAATTAATGTAAATTCAGTTTTCCTAATTGAGGAACTAAATAGGCTTTAGAAGCCTGCATTCATTCACAAAAATGTTATTTCTCTGTAAAATTTCTGTGATTCAAAGACCCTCTTCATTGCCTGGATAACACAGAAAGATTAAAAGTTCCTCCCAGAGTGTCTGAAATTACCTCAAGCACACCTGTCACGATGTGAGGGACTGACGTGCGCCTGGCCCTGCCTGGTTGTGCAAGAATTGGGTAAATTGAACATCCTTGACCTTTCCTCAAGTGTTACTAAGGGAGAAACAATTTGTGATTCACGACTCACTTCTGCCTGGGTCACCTCTTTGACGTGACCTGTCTTTGGCTTCATCTTCCTGCACAGAAAAGGTTGATAAATTGGAGGGGAGGGGGAAAATCATCCCAACTTTGGAGGTTAAAAAAAAACAGGTGTAAATAAAACAATAAAATTAAAAGAAAGGAGCTTTGGGGATGGTTCTGGGGGTCTCCACGGTTAAGCAAAAAGACACAACCCCCCTGTTTTCACTTTTTGAGTACAAACAGCCCAGTGGACTCTGCTTATTTTAGTTTGAGTCTCAGAATCCTGGATGGAAGAGCTCCACACACACCTGCACCAAGAGGGAGGCCTGATACTGTTAAAATTAAGATTTCAATTAATTTTTGCAGGCAAAACCTCCTGGCAATAGGTTCTATCCCAAACACTTTTGAGATATAAAGGTGATGGTTGCTGCAGGGGATGACATGAGAGCCCTTGAAACAAAAGCTGTTCTTTCATGATTCTCTGCAGTCACGTTTACATAATCCAGCATCATTTCCTTTATCAGAACTGGGTGTTAGCAGCTCCCTGGCAGGGACACCTGCCTGCACACACTCCTGACTTCACCTGATTTCAGTAAATGAAAGTGAAGGGAAAGCCTCAATGGTTTGGGAGGAATGCAGCACCTTAAGAAAAGCTGTGGGTTAATTTAGAATTTTCTTTTTAAACCTGCCATTTGAACCAGGAATTAACTTCCTTAAGAGAACTTCAGGTCTGAAGCAAGGATGATTCCTGCCCTTGTGCTGCTGGGGCAAAGGAAAGCTCAGTGGGAGTGAAGTAACTTGGGAGGGAATTCATAAGAACTTTCATTCTTTGCCTGTCCCATGTCAATGAATGCTCACTAAATTCTGATTGATTTATCAGGTTTTACCAGTTGGTTTTGTAACCAAATACTTCCTTCTGCTGGCATTAACTGAGAACTGCATTTGAAATCCAATCCATTCCAGGGCTCTGGAAGGAAGTGGTTCCCCCACTTTTATTGTTTTATCCTCATTTACTTCTGGATTAGGGCATCATCTCAGTTTATTGCTGCTGTCTGTACAGAAATCCTCCCAGCAGCTCCTCTGCCAGGTGTGCTCCACACCCAAACCCACCTGTGACGCAGGTGACTCCCTAAAATTAGAACATGACACAATGCTGAAAGCTAAAAGGAGAATTTGGAAAATGTTTCCTGTGAGTGGGTGCTCAAACAAAAACCTTTGGCTGTTGAGTGACCCCAACATCCCTTGGTCTGCATGGAGGGAACCCAGAGCCTGCAATGGAGAAATGAAACAATTCCACAGCCCAGGGAGAGTTTCTGAGGGAGTAACCAGGCACAGATATTGCACCACAGAGGAAAAGGTTCCAGAAAATCATGCAAGATCTGCCTGGTTTGAGGGGTATGAACACATTTCAGGGAGGAAATGTGGAGAGGGAGGACAGGAAACACTTCACAGGATCCCAGAATGGGTTGGGTTGAAAGAAACCCTAAAGTTCATCTGATTCTTCAACCTGCCATGGGCAGGGACACCTCCCACTAGAGGGGTGATGATCTGCCCCTTGATTAACTGTTTCAAACACGAAATAAAAGAATCAGCTGATCACTCTTAATAAATCCATAAATGCTCTCACCTGCCAGGATACCGTGCAGCCAGTCCAGGACATCGATCCCAGAGGTGTCCCTGGAGCTCAGGGGTCTCTTGCACTCATTCCCCGTGTCCTGAGTGGGTCTGGGCAGCCCCCTGGGGCCCAGGAGTGAGGGGGTCCCTGCAGGGTCCCCAGTGTCCCCAGTGCCAGGTGCCAGCAGCCCTGTCAGTGCCCCAAGGGCGGCTGCAGAGGGGTCCCGGGCGGGGCTCCCGCTGCGCTGCAGCCCCCGGGCTCCGGCACCGATGGAGATGTGCAGGGCTGGGAGGGGAGAGGATCCTTCAGCACCGGGGGCTGCCCCGGGGGCAGGCTGGGGAGGGTCCCCACTGTCACCCTGCTGGCACGGGGACACTGATGTGTGTGCCCTTTGTGTCATGCGGGGCTCTGGGCTCGAGGGCTCGGCGAGCACCAGCGAGGGGTTCAGGGGCTGTGGCACCAACTCGTCCTCGGTGCTGTGCCCAAGGACAGGGGGCCAGGGCTCAGCTCTGTCACCCAGGGCTGTCCCTGTGCCCGTTCCAGGCCTGCGGCTCCCCTCTGATGCTGCCACAATTCCCAGTGAGGGGGGTTTGGCCTCTGGCAGCTTCTCCCTGATCACTGCCAGGTCCTTCATGGCAGGCACCAACCTCCTGAGACCTGCTGGGAAACAGAGAGAACCAGCAGGAATCAAAGGATTAGGAATATGAGAAGACTTGTGTAATTTCTTTTTCAGTTAATTGATTGATTGATTTGATTAATTACAAAGGGTGCTGGGCACTGCCCAGGCTCCCCAGGGAATGGTCCCAGAGCTCCAGGAGCGTTTGGACAGCGCTCTCAGGGATGCTCAGGGTGGGATTGTTGGGGGGTCTGTGCAGGGACAGGGGCTGGGCTGATCATCCCTGGGGGTCCCTCCCAGCTCAGGATATTCTGGGATTCTGTGTGATTTTGGAGTTTTGGGGGAGATTGGAGCTTGCTGCTTTTTGGGACCTTTTATCTGAACCAGGTCTCCTGATCCTGATCAAACACAGCCATTGGATGTAGCAGAGCCAAGACTGCTCCAGCCAGGACTGGAATCGCTCTTGCCCAAGGATTCCTCAGTGTCAGGAGTGGGAGGGACATTGGAGGGAGCAGCTCCTCCTCAGCCCCACAGGAAACAGAATTTTCTCTGCAATAATTTATATATTTATAGATTCAGTGAAAGAATTGGGTTGGAAGGGACCCTAGAGCTCATCCAGTCCCAGTCCCTGCCATGGCAGGGACACCTTCCACTGTCTCAGGTTGCTCCAAGCCCCATCCAACCTGTCTGGATTTAAACTTTTGTTTTGCTTTGCTTTGCTTATTTTATAACCTCATGTAAAGAGTTTCACTTTTTGGTTTTGGTTTTTTCTTTTCATTCTGAATTTCCACCTCAGGCTGTTGCTTGAGTCACCTAATTCTAGCATTTTAAGATGTCAGATATTGGTAGAACCTTTATGTGAGAGAAATTTGGGGGGAATGGGGCTTTAAAGATGCAATGAAATCTTTTTTATAGGAGTTATTTCCTACACAATGGTTTTTATATTCTTATACTCCTTGACTCATCTGCAGTTTTACCCCTGAGTGCTGAAGCATCAAGACAGGATTATGTAGGAAGAAATTTCAGGCACATTTTTTTTCTTGTTCTCAACTCTCAGATATCAAATATTCACAGCCAGGGGTAAAGAAAACACTGCAGATAATGGGTTTGGGTTTTGTGCTTATCCAAATAATGGAATTTGGGCACAATCTCAGCAAATGTTAAAAAGTCTCTCCTTGAACTCTTCCTAGAAAAAATTTGGGCCTCACAGCTGCCTGATCCAGGTACATTCATGGAATCCCAGAATGGTTTGGGTTGGAAGAGACCTCAGAGCCCACCCAGTGCCACCTCTGCCATGGCAGGGACACCTCCCACTGTCCCAGGCTGCTCCAATCCCAAGGTTCAGCCTGGCCTTGGGCACTGCCAGGGATCCAGGGGCAGCCACAGCTGCTCTGGGCACCCTGTGCCAGGGCCTGCCCGCCCTCCCAGAGAACAATTCCTTCCCAATATCTCACCTAAATATCCCTTTTTTCAGTTTAAAAGAGGTTTGAAAGATTCAGGTCTCCTCCCTTTCCAAAGGGAAAAATAGCAAGAACAATTCCCAGTTCCAAAGGATCCAGTGCATGTGTGACTGTGTCAGTCTCCACTCCTGTCCCTTTTACAGCTTTGAAAACACACAGCAAACCTCCCCTCCCACCACAGGGATCATGCTCAAGTCTTAACTATTTGGGAATTTTTTCTCTCTTTTTCATCCCCAAAATAATCCACAATGATTAGGAAGTGTTTAATTACCTTGAGTTCCTGCCTCTGTACTGCAGGCACATGCAGGTACAGATATATTCCAGAAATTTTTGAATGCACTCTGCTAATATTAATCCCAAGTTAAAAATATTTAGATATAGATTTGACATATAAATGCAATATATGCATTTATATTTATGAACATAAATTCACAATTCCCTTTAAAAATTTTTCATACCCCACCTCAATTAAAATTTCAGTTTCCCTGGAGCATTCTATGAAAAAATTACCACGAGGTCCATCCTACCTGTTGCTGTGCACGTGCTGAAATAAAATGCCAGGATGATGAATAAATTTTGTGTCAAATATTGCCCAGACCAACGTTTCCAAGTCATGTTGTTGCCTTGAGACTCCTTGTCCAAGTGAGAGGTTGTTCCGGGCTCCTCACCACTCTGCTCCCTCTGCAAGCAAATTCCAAATATTATGGAAGTCACTCAGGTAATGCAAGCTCAGGTGGGTTGGCTGAGCAGCTGACACACCTTAAACCCTCCTTAGTTTAGGAAGTTGTTGTTTTCTGGGCAGAACTGGGGGCCCAGTGGGCTGAACTATCAGTGCAAAAATGCACTTTGGGCTGGGAATCCATTTCAAACCCTCAGGAGCACCCACATCACCTGGAAAACGCTTTGTTTGGGGGAATTCCGGGTCTAAAAATCGGGTTGTGGCAACATTAATGGAAAAGCATTTGGATTTTAAATCAGTAGATCAATAATGGGGTCAATGGGTTGAATTTTGGGCAACAAGTTGATCTCCAACAGCAGCACTACCATTAGTGACCATGAGAAAATGTGTTGGTGACACAAAATGACTCTGGGAGAAGAGCCAGGTGGACACTCGGGGGGTCCCTCCCCCAAAAAACCTCTCCCAGAGCACATGGAGATGATTTGGCTTTACAGGAACAATCCCCCACATCACTTTTTACTCAAACAAAGGAAATTGCTAATGAAAAAAAATAATTCCTATGTGATTTTGTGATTAAAATCCAACTCCAACCAATTTGGGACAGAAATGTGCTGAGGCAGGGATTCTGGAGGAGATTGGGATCTCACCACCTCCTCTCCTGCTCCATTCTGAGCACAGAGGGGTGAATTGGGATGAGTTCCACCACAGGAGCTTTTCCTCCTGATTTCCAGCTTTGCAATGAACCCACTGGGCTGTGACTCCTCTGGCCCTGCTCCAGGGGATGTTCAGGGACCTGAATGTCCCAGCAGTGCCTGGAGATGTTCAAATGTGTCCTTTGGGGACCACAAGGAGCTCACTGATCTCATTTCATACCTTCAGCCTGCTCACGTCCCTGCTGTCCTCATTAGGCAGAGATTCTGCAAAGGCAGCTTTTTCTCAGAGAGAAGAAATTAAATTAAAGCTGGGAAATGCTCAGTGTTTGTTTGCAGAGAGAAAAATGCATCTTGTAGGTTCTCATGGAATGGTTTCGAAAGGACATTAAAGTCACCCAGTGCCACCCCTGCCCTGGCAGGGACACCTTCCACTGTCCCAGGCTGCTCCAAGCGCTGTCCAGCCTGGCCTTGGGCACTGCCAGAGATCCAGGGACAGCCACAGATTCTCTGTGCTAGTCCTCCAGCACTCACAGCCAACAACTCCTTCTCCATATCTCATCCAAATCTCCCTTTCTTTGCCTAAAATCCATTCCCCTTTTTCTATCAAGTTGATTTAATATTTAATATTTGACAAGGGGAGGATTTACTGCCTGGAGCTTGTTCAGTGCCAGCCTGGGCAAAGCCTGGCTTTGTCCCCGTGTCCCTGCTCTGTGCCTGCTCTGCTCAGCCAAGCCAAATGGGGTCTCACCTTGCACATCCTGTGGGCCACTAGAGGCCATCCTAAACCTCAGAAAACAAAGCAGTAAAACATGTGGAAATAAAAGACATTAATCATAAAAGATTCATTAAAGCTCAGGCATTTTTAAAGCTAAGCCAGTGTTTATTTCAGGATTGCTTGTCCTGTACTTGCACCCTCATGAGTCTGGGGTGGTTTTTCCTGCTGGATTTGCTGCTGAAGGAGCAGCTCTGCTGTAAGGAAAGGCTGAGGGAATTGGGATTGTTCAGCCTGGAGAAGAGAAGCTTTGGGGTGACCTCATTGTGGCCTTCCAGTGCCCGAAGGGAGCCTTCAAGAAAATGAGAGACAGAGAGAGAGAAAGACTGTTTGAAAGGGATGGAGGGACAGGACCCAGGGAATGGCTTCCACTGCCAGAGGGCAGGGCTGGATGGGATATTGGGAAGGAATTGTTCCCTGGGAGGGGGGGCAGGGCTGGCACAGGGGGCCCAGAGCAGCTGTGGCTGCCCCTGGATCCCTGGCAGTGCCCAAGGCCAGGCTGGACATTGGGATTGGAGCAGCCTGGGACAGTGGGAGGTGTCCCTGCCCTGCACTGCCCCAGCCTGGGCTCCCTTTAGGGGGATAATTCAGCAGCACCTCAATTCCACCAGCCATTGTTGTAGTTTCACAGCAGAGCATTGAAAACCTTTCCCTCTGCCCATTCCCTTCTGTCCTGCTGTTTAACTACAGATTAAATTCTGTACTGAATCCATTCCTTCTCCTGGAGGCTGCCAGTGGGTAGAGACTGAAGTCACACAGAGCACTGTGGGGCATGAGGGAGCAGAAGGGAAAGGCAGCAAGGTACAGAACTCCCAGGTCTTCCCTCCTTAGCAACATGGAAACACAAAAGCCTTTGTGGGAGGAGTGCAGGGAGAGGTCAGCCCTTGTCACCACGCAGCATGAAAACACAAATTGTTGGGGCTTTGTTGGAGCAATTCAGAATCAAAGGGGAAAACATTTACCAGAAGGAAAAAGCAACAAGGAACAGAGGCTCAGTCAGCTGGGCTGAGCTTTATAATGAGGTTTTCTGGTATATTTTACATCCAGTATTTACAGATTTAACTAAAAATAGTCACCACAAGATCAGAAGGACCCAAAGCTGTTGGAGAGTGGCCAAAGGAGGGACACGGAGCTGGGGAAGGTCTGAGGAGCAGCTGAGGGCACTTGGCTCGTTCAGCTGGAGCAGAGGAGACTGAGGGGAGACTCCTCGGGGGCTGCAGCTCCTCCCGAGGGGAGGCAGAGGGGCAGGGGCTGAGCTCTGCTCTGGGCCAGGGACAGGAGCCCAGGAAGGGCTGGAGCTGTGCCAGGGCTTGGGATGGAGCTCAGGGAAAGGTTCTTGCCCCCGAGGGTGCTGGGCACTGCCCAGGCTCCCCAGGGAATGGTCCCAGAGCTCCAGGAGCGTTTGGACAGCGCTCTCAGGGATCACAGGGTGGGATTGTTGGGGGGCCTGTGCAGGGACAGGGGCTGCACTGATCATCCCTGAGGGATCCAGCTCAGGATATTCCATGGTTCTATGATTCAATTTCAAAACTTCAAGGGACCTGGCAAACCTCGTGTTTAGCTTGTGGAACCAGAGCTGGTTCTGGTTCTCCCTAAAGCCCAGCTGGTGCAGTACAGATCCAGTTCAGCAGGGGACAAAGCAAAGCACAGCCCTGGGGACCATCCCTGAGCCAAAGGCCAGCCTTGAGCATGGCTGTATTTAATTCAGTGAAGCTTCAATCCCTCCCTAATTAAACATCTAAACATCTTTCAAGTGCTCTACTAAAGACATATGTCTCCAATTAGGGTCCTAGTGGTGATTTTATGATCAATTAGGACCATATGATTATGGAATGGCCTGGGCTGGGAGGGATCTTAAAGACCACCAAGTTCCATCCCTGCCATGGCAGGGACACCTTCCACTGTCCCAGGCTGCTCCAATCCCAATGTCCAGCCTGGCCTGGGACACTGCCAGGGATCCAGGGGCAGCCACAGCTGCTCTGGGCACCCTGTGCCAGGGCCTGCCTACCCTGCCAGGGAACAATTCCTTCCCAATATCCCATCCAGCCCTGCCCTCTCTCAGTTTGAAGCCATTCCCTGTGTCCTGTCCCTCAAGGCCCTTGGAAATTGTCTCCTTCCATCTTTCATGCAGGTTCCCATCAGGTCCTGGAAGGCCACAATGAGGTCACCCCAAAACCTCTTTTCTTCAGGCTGAACATTCCATTTCTCCCAGCCTTTCCTCCCAGCAGAGCTGCTCCATCCCTCTGAACATCCTGGTGGCCTCCTCTGGATTTGCTCCAATCAAGCAGAAGTGAGAAACTCAGGGAGCAGTGACAATTCCCACAGTGGGGGAGCTCCCCTCGGTCTATTCAACCCAGTGATTTCTTCACTCATGGAAAACAGATTTGATTGGAAAAAACTAATTCCACTCAGCTCCTGTAGTAGGGAGATTGTGGGATGAATTAGAGCTGTAAATGCCACCCTGAGGCTGGCTCTGCACAGCCCCTGCAGGCACAGAGCCAAGGGACAGATTGGGTGACACACGCTGCCGTTGAACAGGCTGATTTTCACACCACCCCCTGCAACCAGCTCCATGTTGGAAGGGTTTTTTCCAGCATTTTGTGGAATAAATAAAGGTCTGAGTGAATTTGTTTGGAGAAAAATATAATAGTGAGAGCAAAGGTTTGTTTACTTGAAGAACCTTAATGGAAAATACAGCATTTGTGGAGGAGGTTGGGTTATTGTGCCATCTTCAATTCTTAAATCTTTAATTCTTTCTTTTCATTTAATATCAAAACATCTCTCATATGGAGGCTTCTCCCTGCCAGCAGTTTTGTTCCTGATTGAATCATTAACCTTGACATCTTTTGTGTAGAACATTAAATTAATCTTTTTGCCATCATCTGGAATAATTAAAGTAAGCTCACTTTGTCTAATGAGTTATAACAGCACAGTTCAAAGGGAGTCTTTCTTTTGTAGCATCATTGAATTAGCTGGATCCTTCCAGTCTGTTCCAATGAAATACAAAATGCCAGCTTGTAGGAGCTGATAAATCCCAGGATTATTCCATACCTGACACAGACACAGTGGAAAATTCAGTTCTGCTCTGCAGTTTAAAAGAAGGCTGGGATCCCTCAGCTGATGAGCTCAGTTTTGGGAGGTTCAACAAGGCCATGGGCCAGGTCCTGTCCTTGGGTCACCCCAGTCCCCTGCAGCTCCAGGCTGGGGTAAGAGGGGCTGGAAAAGGTCCTGGGAGAGCTGGTGATGAGCACTGAACCCGAGCCAGGTGGTCAGGAAGGCCACAGATACCTGGCCTGTCCCAGCCATGGTGTGGCCACAGTCCCAGAGCGTGGAGTGAGCCCTGAGCTGGCACAGCTGAGGCACCTCCTGCAGCCCTGGTCAGTGCTGGCATCTCACAGGATGGACATGGGGGGCTGGAGGTGTCCAGAGATGGGAACAGAGCTGGGGAAGGGGCTGGAGCTCCAGGAGAGGCTGAGGGAGCTGGGAAGGGGCTGAGCCTGGAGAAAAGGAGGCTCAGGGGGGCCCTTGTGGCTCTGCACAACTCCCTGACAGGAGGGGACAGCCGGGGGGGTCGGGCTGTGCTCCAGGGAACAGGGACAGGAGGAGAGGGANACTAAATAAATATTTAATAATTACATATCTAATAATTTAATGAATAATTAAATACATAATTTAATATTTAAATATTTTAATAAATACTTTATTCCTTTATCTAGCCTTCTGTTCTAGGTAGCCTCTTCAGGCATCACAGCCCTGGCACAGCTGCCCAGGGCAGTGTTGGAGTGACCAGCCCTGGAAGGATTTAAAAACTTTGTGGATGTGGCACTTGGGGATGGGAGTCCTGGCTGAAAGATTGCTTCTTCCCTTGGGGACATGGTTTAGTGGGCTTGGCAATGCTGGGTGAACAGCTGGTGATGATCTGAGAAGGCCTTTTCCACCCCCAGTGGTTCTGGGATTCCTTGCAGCCCCCCTGAGTTGTCTCTCCCATGTTCCAAAGGTGTTCAACTGTTTTCCCCTAAGCTGCAGCCAGGCTGATCCTCTTCCCCTTATCTCTGAATATTTGATTTTTTTAGCTGAGTTTGCCCTTCCTTTCCCACCCTGACAGCACTTGCTGAGATCTCCATGTACTTTCCATCACCTCTTTCCTTGCTCTCCTGGGTTTGTTGCTTTAATGTGTCCAAGACAAGCCTTGCCTCTTTGAGCAAAGAGAAAAACTGAAGAGATCCATGGACCCACAAATTCCTTTANGCATCACAGCCCTGGCACAGCTGCCCAGGGCAGTGTTGGAGTGACCAGCCCTGGAAGGATTTAAAAACTTTGTGGATGTGGCACTTGGGGATGGGAGTCCTGGCTGAAAGATTGCTTCTTCCCTTGGGGACATGGTTTAGTGGGCTTGGCAATGCTGGGTGAACAGCTGGTGATGATCTGAGAAGGCCTTTTCCACCCCCAGTGGTTCTGGGATTCCTTGCAGCCCCCCTGAGTTGTCTCTCCCATGTTCCAAAGGTGTTCAACTGTTTTCCCCTAAGCTGCAGCCAGGCTGATCCTCTTCCCCTTATCTCTGAATATTTGATTTTTTTAGCTGAGTTTGCCCTTCCTTTCCCACCCTGACAGCACTTGCTGAGATCTCCATGTACTTTCCATCACCTCTTTCCTTGCTCTCCTGGGTTTGTTGCTTTAATGTGTCCAAGACAAGCCTTGCCTCTTTGAGCAAAGAGAAAAACTGAAGAGATCCATGGACCCACAAATTCCTTTAAGATTAGAGAAGACTTTTAACTGTAGACTCAAAAAACATCATTTCTTGGAGAACCTTAAAATTTTCATCATTTTAGACAGCAGATATTCTCCCCTAAGGCTATTGGGAACTTAACCTATTACTTTAGACTTTTACCTCTTTCCTTGCCTTTCATCTGAAGAAAAAAGGGGGAGATTTTTTTTTTACTCTGAATGTTTCTAGTCTAGCAAAGGATTTGAAATTCCCAGAAGCCTCATCTTGACTCCTTGGAGGAGCCACAATTCCAGCACCAGCCCTCCTTTGGCAGTGCCCCCTGGCACAGAGGGCTGTGCCACCAGGGCTGTGTGTGCACAACTCACACCCTCGGTGTTGTGCTTGGGCTGCTCTTCCTCAGCCCTCCCCAGCTCCTCAGCCTGTTTTTAACTCCCAGCTAAACCAGAACTCCTTCCTGGCTGTTCCAAGGTCAGGCTCAGCTCGAGGAGGGTCTGGAAGGTGTTGGGATGGAGGGAGAGGCAGGGGGAGGTTCCAGCCCTGCCGTCCCTTGGCAGCAGCGTTGGTGACCTGGGACAAACACCCACTGGGGGGGTCACAGCTTGGACTCGATGATCTTTTCCAGCTGTAATGATTCCAATCCCAGGCTGTGATGTCACAAAGACATTTGGGGGATTGGAGTGAAAATCCTGGCCAATGAAAAGAACAAAATCTGGAAGTGCAGACACCCCCAGATCCGAGGGTCCTTGTGCAGGTCCAGTTCCTGAATTTGTGACAGGTTCTTGTACTTCTGCTTCCTGCTCTTCTCATGGAAATCAGAGAATTATGGAATCCCAGAATGGTTTGGGTTGGAAGGGACCTCAGAGCCCACCCGGTGCCACCCCTGCCATGGCAGGGACACCTCCCACTGGCCCAGGCTGCCCCAATCCCAATGTCCAACCTGGCCTTGGGCCCTGCCAGGGATCCAGGGGCAGCCACAGCTGCTCTGGGCACCCTGTGCCAGGGCCTGCCCACCCTCCCAGGGAACAATTCCTTCCCAATATCCCATCTGGCAGTGGGAGCCATTCCCTGTGTCCTGGCACTCCAGGCCTTTGGAAATCATCTCTGTCCATCTCTCCTGCCAGCTCCTTCAGGCACTGAACGGTTCCAAGCTGTAGCAGGCAGGTTCACATATTGGATTTTAGGACAGATTTTTTCATGGTTTAAAGCTCTGAAGAGGCTTCCCAGGGTAGTGGTGCAGTCACTGTGGACAGAGACATCTAGAGAGCTGCAAAAATATAGCTTGAGAATGCTTTCTCTCAAGCTTGGACTTCTCCTGCTTCCCAGACTGATAAGCTGATGATAGCTGCAAACAAGGAGAAAACTTCCCAAGGTGATAATATGGTCAAAACCAAGTTGGAATCAGGTGAAAAACAGAGTGGAATTCATAATAAAGATGAACACCTGGTGTTTTTCCCATGGGATACATCCTGAGGTACAGTCTCCTGGATGTTTATCCCAATTGAGCAATGAACTACTGTCCTGTTCTGTTCTCTCATAACATGCTTTAAATACAAGCTCTCTGTTCAATAAAGTTGGCCTTTTTTCCCTAAAAAAGGTCCATGTGTGTTGCTGTTCTCGCTGTCTCTCCCTCTCTAGGGCTGTAGCCACAGTCACCTTCCTGGAATTGTTCAAAAAAGGGGTGGATGTGGCACTTGGGGACGTGGTTTAGTGGTGGCCTTGGCAGTGCTGGGTTAAAGGTTGGACTGGATGATCCTAAGGGTCTTTTCCAGCCTTAGTTCTGTGATTTTATGACCCAGTTTTATATTTGTCTCTTAGCTCATGCTCAGGTTCTCCTTGGCCATGTGTGGTTCCTACAGACTTGTTCCAACTGGGAATAAATAAATAAAGAAAGCAAAGAATTCTCCAAATGCAAGAGTTCAGATAATAATACAGAAAACTCACTAAGCCTTTCTTGAAATTAATATAAGGACTTACACTTCTTGCCTCTTGCATCTCTTACAACAATAATCCAGCAGTCACAGGCTTTAAAAATGTAAGAACAATCAGTCCATATTCTGCTTGTCCTGCTTCACCTCCCATTTTACATTTTCAAACTGGGAGGATTTTTTTGAGCCCCACTAAATGAAATATAAATTGAGTTCTAAGGAGCAGGGTGTCCCCAGTGTGGGAAGGATCCAAGAAAGAAGCAGGAAATGTCTTAAAGAACTCTCTGCAGTTTCTTAGTGTTATTTACTCAGGGGATAAAAGCACCATCAAAGGATGTTTGTTCCTCTCTGGTTGAACATCAATCTGCCTTATATCACATTACTCTGAGATTTTGTTCATACAAACAGAAATTAGTCCAAGCAAATCTCTGCCCCAAGAGTTGCAGATGGATTTCTTCTGTTTCAGACAGCAAAGACTGAGGAAAAGTTGGAGATAAAACCTCCCATTTTTGTATTACCCTTTAGTTTGGCTTCTTATATGTACTTAAATTGAAATTAGTCATGATGAGGCAAGAACACAACGCTGGGTGTTTGTCCTGCTGACTGAAAATGTAGAACCCAAAACCTGCAAGGAAGGCAATTCTCCTTCAACTTAAACCCACTTTTAATATCGAGAAAATTGTTGGTGTTTTTTATATCTGGAATCAAAGGACAGGATTTGCTGATTTTTTTTTTCTTAGTTTTAAGGAAATCTGTGGATTGCACAGCTCTTAATCTCACTGCCATCTGAAACAACTGGTGAGTTCTGCAAACAAAACTAAATATTTCTACAAGGAAAAGTTTGTGTTGGCTCCATGTGGCCCTTCAGGGATAGAAATGACCCATCAGGAAACAGCAACATTCTAAACTCAAATATTTGTCTTGCTTTAAGCCTCCAGGGAATCTTGTCGTGACATCTTTGTCCTGGCTGAGATTTCGGGATGGGGAGGCCCCGGGGAAGGAGCTGCTCCTGAAGATTTTGAAATAAATGAGCAGGAATCCATCTCCACACTGCTGATAATGAATTATCTGAGGCTTTTCTTGCCTCAGCCAAGGGCCAGCTCAGCAGAGACCCCCCAGCTGTCCTGGGAAATGCAGGCAGACAGAAGAAATCCACAGCCCTTTCCAACCAATTAAATCCTTAAGGTCAGCAGGGAAATAATCCAAAATCACAACGAGTTGTGCTGATGTCACCAGCTCAGCAATGCAGATAAATGATGATATTTTACCCAAGCACGTTTAGAGCCAGTAAGGACCAATTTAGCTGGAGGCAAAGACTGTTCCTGGAACTCCTGTGGGCCATGGCTCTGCACACATGGATGTGCTTCCCAGGCCTGTGCCTCTGACTCTGCTCATTCCTTTCCTTCCCCAGTACATTCCGTGCTGGGATCAGCTCTGCAGTGAGGAGAAGTATTTAAAACCTCACTGCAGTGTGAAATTCCTACACAAATATAGAATTATTGCACAGGGAGCGAACGTGAATAATCATGGCAGTGATGCAGATACAAGGAATGCACCTGCTGCCCTTCTCTCCTGGGAGAAGATCCAAGTTTTCCTGTGGAGTTTGGGATATTTCAGAGAGGAACAAAGCAGCTTTGATTCTGCTCTGCTTCTGGTGAATCCCCACTTGGAGCACCAGGGCCAGCTCTGTGCTCCCAACAGAGCAGGGACAGGCACCACTGGAGAGGATTGGGGTGTTGGAGAACCTGGCTATAGGGAAACACCAAGGGAATGGGGATTGTCCAGCCTGGAGAGGAGAAGGCTCCAGGGAGAGCTGAGAGCCCCTTGCAGGGCCTGAAGGGGCTTCAGGAGAGCTGGAGAGGGACTGGGGACAAGGGATGGAGGGACAGGACCCAGGGAATGGCTTCCACTGCCAGAGGGCAGGGCTGGATGGGATCTTGGGAAGGAATTATTCCCTGGGAGGGTGGGCAGGCCCTGGCACAGGGGGCCCAGAGCAGCTGTGGCTGCCCCTGGATCCCTGGCAGTGCCCAAGGCCAGGCTGAACACTGGGATTGGAGCAGCCTGGGATAGTGGGAGGTGTCCCTGCCATGGCAGGGGTGGCACTGGAAGATCTCTAAATTCCTTTCCAACCCAAACCATTCTGGGACTCTCCTCAAACAAGTGGATGAGCCCACATGTCTCAGTGCTGGGGCAAATGAGCACTGGGCTATCAATGAAAGGAAGGGGAATAAATGCAGGAGAGCAGGGGTTGTCCATGGGACAGGGCTGGGATTGTCCATGGAAAAGACTGGGATTGTCCATGGAATGGGCCAGGATTCCAGAATCTAAATTCCAGGCGGGTGCAGTTCCCAGAGCCTGCGCAGGCAGAGCAGCCCAGGAGAGGAACTGGCCTTGCCCCTCTCAGCACAGGAGGATTTGGCACAGCCCCAAAACTGAGGAATTCTCTTCCTTAATGCTCCACCGACCATCCCGAGGTCAGGGGAGTTACGTGACCAATTCACAGCCAATTATGAAGAGATTTAACGACAAAGGAGCCTCCAGAAGGATTAGGGATCTTTTGTTACCTGGCTTCTTCCTGAGCTCTGCTTCTGGGCTTTGGTGAACTCATTCCAGGTGGAAGAGCTCCGGGAAAAGCAAGCCAGAGGTCAGCAGGCGTGCCTGCCTGGGAATTGTCCTTTCCCTTTGTCCGTGGATCCCTCCCTTTGCTTGGAGGGATAAATTAATTCTAAAAAGAACGTGAGCACCCCTTTGGTTTCCCTTCTCGCCTACAATCTCCAGCTGGAACATCTTAGCTCCCCCAGCATCCTTGGGGGGAAAATACCCTAAATTCCCATTTATGATGCCCCTGTGCACCGTGGCTGTGGCAGCAGAACTGCCCAAATCCATTGGCAGTGACACCCAGAAAACATTCCTGCAGCATGAGGGGGCAGCATGAGTCTGAGGGAATTCCTTGGAAAAGGCAATGGACCTTCAAGGCTCCTCCAGTTCTGCTGCAGCTCCCAGAAAAGCTCTCAAGGATTCCCAGCATGGATCCACATCCAGCCTGTTCCTCTGGAATTTGGGGAAAAGCCCTTCCAGTGAAGTACCTCAGACCTGTGGGCTGAGGGTGTCTGGTTTCCACATTATTTGACCAGAAGATTATTATATTCAGAGTTGTTTCAGTCCCAGAGAGTCCCTTTGGCATAGAGAATAAAGAAATAAATCCCTCATTGAGATTCTCATCTCTCCCAAACATCCCTGAAAATTATCCTAGAGCTTCCCAAAAGCACCTTCCCATGTCTTTAGAGGATGCACAGGGAGGACTGAGGTTTCAGGCCTGAAAGTTTGAAGGTTTTAGGCAGAAATTAGTGCATTAATTTTCTCTTTGAGAAGCTTCTTTTCACAGATAAAAAGCAGTAAAACAGTGAGACAATGCTCTTCCAGAAGAAAGAGAATGTTGATGTCAAGTGTTGATGCATTCTGATGGTACCTACACATAAATATATTTTCTCTAAGAGTCTTCACAGCCTTTATTTCACACTAATTACAACAATAAGGATTTCAATAATCTGCTACTCTGATGGCAACCTTGAAATTGCCATTTACAACACTGACTTCAAACAGTGATTGGAAAAAAGCTGCTCCTGGATATTCCCATGCAACTTTTTAGCAAAAATATCTGACCAAAATATAAGTATTTCTTTAACCTTCCCTCTCAGGATCTCTGCAAACATGATAATTATTACCAAACCTTCACAAGTTTACTTGTAAATACGTAAAAGGAATTAGAGGTGGGAATATTGCTCAAGGCTGAATCATTTTCGAGGTAAATTGTTCCTTGATTAAAACCCTGAAGTGTCCCCTTTTTTTGGGAGCATTTATTCACACATGGATCAGCCCATCATAACACCCTGAAGCTTTTCCCACATCTTTATATGTAAATTATTATTTTCTGGCCACTTACTGACAGTGGGATTTTGAGGATTAATTGTTCCTATGCTAATTTTAGAATTATTTTAAGCTCCTCTATCAGAAAAGCAGCTATGGTAAAACTGTGCAGAGTTGCCTTCAATGGGGATTATTTGCAGGTAACAAACATCTAGAAAATAAATTCTTGACTTACTGGGTTTTTTGAATGCATGTGGACAAAAATCTGGAGAAATTATTATACAGGAGAGGCTTTGCAAAAAGAAAGACAATTTGATTGTATATTATTGAAAAATATTTGATTGCCAGCCTGACTAATTAATGGATTAAAGAAAATTATTGAAATAAATCAATTTTTTTACCTGCTGTGTGAATGTTGATGGGAAGTAGCAGCACCAGCAGCCAGAAGTGGCTCCTGAGATCTCGTTTTCCCTGAGCCATTCCAGGGGCAGGGATGATGTTACTGCTGGAGGTGGGAGAACACAAAAGTCTCAGGTCTCTGCTTTAGCAGCACTTGCCCCAGAACACAAAAGAATCTCAGATTTGCATTTGTAAAGCAAAAATAATCCCAGGAGTTCCCAAGCCACAGATTGGAAGGGCAAGGCTGGGATGGGCCAGAAAATAGAACCAGAAATAGAACCAGGAAACAGGAAAGAATCACAGAATTCCAGAATCCTTTGGGTTGGAAGAGCCCTCCAAGGCCATGGAGTCCATCCTGTGCCCAGTGCCACATCCAGGAATTCCTTGGACACCTCCAGGGACAGGCACTGCAGAGCTCCCTGGGCAGCCCCTGCCAATGCCTGACCACCCTTTCCATGCAGGAATTCTTCCTGGTGTCCATCTGAGCCTTCTCTGGCTCCTCCTGCCCCTGTTCCCAGATCCCAAATCCCCCCGGCTGTCCCCTCCTGTCAGGGAGTTGTGCAGAGCCACAAGAACCCCCCTTCTCCAGGCTGAGCCCCTTCCCAGCTCCCTCAGCTGCACATCCCAAGGTTCCCCAAGACATTCAGTGAACTGGGCCCTGGATATTCAGGATGCAGAATTGATATTTAATTCTCCATTGATTGCACTGTATCTCCATAGGCTCTTCAATGGGAAAAAACCCCCATGGAAAACACAAGGAGGGAGTCACAGCACCCAGGTGACATCCCCGGAAAACTCCATGGCTTTTCACTGCAGCAATTTCTTGGAAAAGTCCCTTGGTTTGAAGGCAATGAGCAAGGATGTGCTGCCATCCCCTGTGGGCACTTCCCCACGAGGTGTAAACTTTGCAGTAGCCCAAATAACCCCTCCCTGATGGTTTTAGGTGCTCTGTAAGCCAGGAATTTTGGGTGGCAGAGCCGTGCCCTGGGGGGTTCCCAGCCCAGCTGGGTCAGTGTGAGCAGGGGCTCTGCATTGTCTCACCCAGGACCTGGCTGGAGCCTTTCCCTCCACTCAGCCTGGAAATAAAACAGATAAATCCCGGACCTGATTACAAGTCCAAAGGGCTTTTCTGGACGAAAACAGCACAAATTCCTGGAGTTCAATGGGATCACAGTCCTGCAGAGGAGATGAAGATTTTTCCAGGTGCATTTCCAGCCCTCTTTGTAGAAAGGCTCAGTCTCACCCCAGGCAGTGGGCTTGGGTGTGGATGTGTGAGCACTGTGCTGTCCTGGAGGTCTTGAGCCCAAAGCCTGGCCTAAAACCTGACTTTCACTGAAATCTGTGACCCCTAAGCCCAGCTCAGCCTCTTGGCTTTCCAAGGGCCTGCATCACACTGGAAAAGGCCTCAAGCTGTGCCAGGGGTTCAGGTTGGATATCAGGAAAAATGTCTCCACTGAAAGTGGTGAGGCACTGGAATGGGCTGTCCGGGGGAGTGGTGGAGTCACCACCCGGGAGAGCCAAACAACAAGCAGATGTGACATTTGGGGACAGGGTTTAGAAGGAATAGGGGGATTTGGTCAAAGGTTGGATTTGATGATCTTGGAGGTCTTTTCCAACCTCAGTGATTCTATGAAACCCAGCCCAAGACCCCTCTGTTTTTTACAAATACTGAAATTCAAGGTGTGCTCTGCCAGTGGTGATCTCCACTCCTCAGCAGTGAAAGGTTAAGGGGGGAATAAGGAAGGGGAAGTTTGTGCAGACAAACTGCGAGAGAAGGAAAGGGCAGGCAGGGAGATGTTGAGGTTCAGAGGGGAGAACAACCCCTGAGGCATGAGGTCCTGCGGGATGCTCCTGCCCTGGGGTGCGGTGACAAGTGAAGGTCAAGCGTTCAGAGATGTGTGTGGATGCTGCACACCCGCATTTCTGGCATTGCATTCCTCACCAAGGCTTTCCTCTCGGGCTAATTAACTCCTCCTGATTGGGGCTTTGCTCTGGAAGGTTTTTCTCCTGAGGGATTCCCTTGGTGGAACCTCCTTTAAGCAGCTCCAGGGACCCATTAGCACGCAGTTATCTCAGTTGTCAGGGTGTTATCAGGCCAGGCAGAGGATTTGCAGGTGTTCTGTTTATTACACGCTCAGGACAGCCCTGCCTCAGCTTGAATTAACGGTAAAGCCGATTCCCCTTCTTGCACCCAGCTCTTGATATTCCCTGCAGGAAGAGAGAAATCTGTCTTCCCTTTTCTTCTTGTCAGGAAAATTAATCCACAAACACCAGAGGTTTATGTCCAAAAAGGAGACAGAGGAGTCCTTTTACTTTATTTAAGTAAAGGGAGAGCCCATGGGCATTCCCCTGGGGTCTCTCCAATTTTTGGAGGATGCAGCCTCCTTTTTATCCCAATTTCCCATCTGCATTTCCCTCTCTCTTTCCCCATTGCTGAGGTACTTGAGAGGTCCAGACTTCCCAGAACACCTGATACCTGAGATTCCCCTCTAATGTACAACCCTCCCTTTTAATTTTTATTTCTTATAGAATTCATGGTTTTCCCTCATTGCTTCTTTCATCTTTCAATATCCAAATTCATTTTTCAGCAAACCTACAGTTTGTTTGTAAAATATCTTTTTCCATTCATCAATCAGTGGAATCCTTCCCATTGTTTTCTTTTATCTCTCAGTGCTGGTTTGATCTACCAGCAGACCCACAGCTGGTTTGGAAAGACAAATCCCTCATTCCTCTCACCCTCCATCAGCAGGAACAGCTCCAGATTTCACAGATAGACTCTGAGCAGGGGAGGGAACAGAGCTGTGTTGGTGGCATTGCCCCCAAGGTTTATGGTTTGGTTTTTGGGCTCCTGCATCTTCTTGCAGACATCCCTGAGCAGTCTCATCCCTGCAGCCCATGTGTCTCTCTCCAGCCCAGAAATTCTTGCTGAAATGATGCTGCAGGTGATGTAATGTTAATATAAATTATCTTCAACCCAAATTCTCTCCTTGGCAGAGGAGGAAAGAGCACGAACTGCAGAATTTTGGCCTCTGTGTGACACAAACCTGTGCTGAGCTGTTTGAGGAAGGACAAATTCAGTGCTCCCAGCACAGCACTGAGCCCCTGCCCACGCCAGATCAGTTTTGCTGTGAGAGGAGTCAGAGGCCAACCTTGTAAGGAATGAGAGATAACAGCAAAAACCATTGGAGAAGGAGCAACATGGGGGTTCACGAGGCTGTGAGTGATGGGAGGCTCTGTGTGTGTCTGCCAGGGGCTGTGGGGAACCAGACCATTACTGATGACCCAAAGTTTCATAACATTCATTCTTTCTAAAATCTCTTTTGCCACCTTCAAGGGCTTAATCACCACAAAGGCCTGGGAAAGTTAAGTTCATGTTTTTCCAGATGTTGAGGAACAGAAAGGATGCCCTGGATCCCTGACAGTGCCCAAGGCCAGGTTGGACATTGGGATTGGAGCAGCCTGGGACAGTGGGAGGTGTCCCTGCCATGGCAGGGGTGGAATGGGATGAGCTTTAATGTCCCTTCCAGCCCAAACAGTTCTGTGACTTTATAAGGGGAAAAAGATCTTTTTTCCAGGTTAGGCCTGGCAGGAGGACACTGGGGGTAGGAATGTCCTGGGGAGCTTTGCCACCCCCAGACCTCACAGAGCTGCTCACCCACCCCTTCCCTGGCTGAAGAGATCTCAGGTGAGGTGATGACCTTCCTCTTCAACATGTCACCTGGGCCATGCCTTTCTTAGCATCCCAGAATATCCTGAGCTGGAAGGGACCCCCAGGGATGATCAGCCCAGCCCCTGTCCCTGCACAGCCCCCCCAACAATCCCACCCTGAGCATCCCTGAGAGCGCTGGCCAAACGCTCCTGGAGCTCTGGGACCATTCCCTGGGGAGCCTGGGCAGTGCCCAGCACCCTCGGGGGCAAGAACCTTTCCCTGAGCTCCATCCCCAGCCCTGGCACAGCTCCAGCCCTTCCTGGGCTCCTCTCACTGTTTTCCAGAGAGTTCTCACATGTGCAGCTCTTTTCCCTGCCAGGACCTGCCCATGGCAGATCCTGGTCCTGCTGATGGATCCCTCACCTGGAGAGGACTGGAGTCCTCCCCCTCTCTGTGACCCTGCTCCTTCAGCAGCAGCCAGGGCATCCTCTGGGGGGTCCTGCAGGCAGATATTTATGGGCATTACATTCTCCCAAGGATTTAACAAACCCCTGCAGGTTAGAGCCTGGAGGCTCCAGGCACCTGGCTTAGGTGGGAACGAGCTGAGTGAGGTTTTGAACAGGTGAGTTCAACCAGCACAGAGCAGGGAGGCTGTAAAGCACAAAAACCAGAGCATTTAATGACCTGAAGTGAGATGAAAATGTCACTGGTACCCAGGATTTCTTGGTATGCACCTCTATTTCCCCTGTTTAATTGGGGCAGCACGGGCTGGTGCTCTTCAAAAGAGAGCTGTGACTACAGGAACGAGCTCTGGCACACCCGAGCCTCTCAGCCACACAGCAGGGCTTGGTACTGGAAATATTTCATATTAAAGTGGCCTTTTTAAGGTTTTTTTTCCCAGCAAGCCAGGCCTGATGTGAACAGGTTGGAATTCTCCATCCCCTCCCCAGAGCATCTTGGACTGGTCAAGAGGGGAGATTTTCATTCCCAGGTCCAGCCAGCCCGGAGCTCCTCTGGTGTGCTCAAACCTTCTCCAGGGATTATTGAATATATGGAATATTTGAGGTGAACCTCTCCCCCCGACCCCGTGGAGTGTTTGTACCTTCACTGAGAGCACAGCCAAGGCAAAGGATTTGGGAATTGCCAAATGGGATCAGCCAGGAACAGCTCAGTCTTTGTGCAGCTGACCAGGATTTTCTACATTTTCCTCTTTAAAAAAAAACAAACACTGCTTTACTGAAAACCAAGCTTTCAGCAGGATTGTGTTGGGTTCTGCCCTTTATATTCTGAATGCAGAATTAAACATGCAAATAAGGCTGAAATGTTCCATTTTTACATGACAAGAACTTCGCATTTCCACTTTGCCTTTCAAAATAATTTTTGCGATGAAAATTATTGCCTGATGTAATAAAGTACAATAAGGACATCAAGGAGGGCTGTCAAAGTGACAACAGAGGAACTTCGAAAAACTTTTTAACCACCACATTCTGTGCTGAATTTTTAAGTATGACATTTCACTCCGCATTGGAATGAAAATAGAGTTTGAAATTACAGGAAAAAAGAGACATTTCAGATCCCACATAGGTGTAGCCTTAATGCATCAAGCATTTCCAACCCCAAACTTTGATGGAGTGGCACCAGGTATTCAAAAACAATTTCTTAAAATGTCACGGAGAAAGTATCAGAGATTTTTTAAACCTTTTAAAACCTTGGAAAAATTTCTGCATTAAAAACCAGAGAATATTTGGCTTTTTTAAGGACAAATTTGGCTTTTTAAAGGAGAAATGTCCTTACATAAGTCCCCAGCAATGTCCTCAGCTGAGATTACAGGGTCTCCTTCCCCTCAGTTTCACTGAGAGTGAGCTCAGAGGTTTTTAAGCTCAGATAATATTTAAATTCATGACTTCATCTCTTAAAGGCGTCACTCCACAGCCTTGGGGAGGCAAAGGGAGTGGCTCCTGTGCAAAGCTGGTTTCCAGCAATACCCAGATGGAAACTTTTAATTTGCATTTTTCTGTTTCATGTTAATTCCCTTTTATATGAACAACAGAAAATGGCTCCTACCCTGAATGTATAAACACATGGAAATTGGATCAGCTTAAAATACTGCAGTGTAAAATGTCTGTAAATGTTTCTAAATATTGAAATAAAGGGTTTTTAACAAACATAGGAAGAGTTTCTTGGGGGCTCAAAGCTGGGAGAGCTGGGGGTGCTCACCTGGAGAGGAGAAGGATCCAGGGAGAGCTGAGAGCCCCTTGCAGGGCCTGAAGGGGCTCCAGGAGAGCTGGAGAGGGACTGGGGACAAGGGATGGAGGGACAGGACATCCCAAGGTCAGCTTTTCCAAGATGATCTTCTATGTTTTAAACAGGAATACTGAAGTTGCATCACTGGCTTGAAAACGAGTAGGATTCCTGCAACCAAAAAAAAAAAATCCCAAAAATTCCCTCAGCAGAAGGGCTTGGGAATACTCTCTGGGAAGGAGAATGGCTTCAGAATGGCAGGGAGGAAAATTGAGTTTGAAGTGTGCTGTCAGGGCAGCTCTGATCCTGGGGGTGTGGATTTCTCTGTGAGAAATAAAACCTCTGATGGTAATTCCTGAGGATTGCACAGGAACAGCAAGGGGAAATCTGCAAACCAGAGGATTCTTTAGAGAAAAATTGGAACACTGAGACTTTCCTGTGTAATCCCCACTGTTCCCATCCCTTCAGAGCTCAGAGAAACCCCTGAACTTTTCCTTGCTCTTTCTGCTCCACCCGAGCTGCCTGGTTTTTGGGAACACCCAAATTCCAGAGTTCTCCTGGGGTTCAGCTCCAGGCCTGTGGCTCTGGAAGGGAAGCTTAACTTCAGCCTGGTGGAAATCCTGAACATTCCCAGGTAGGACTCGGGGCCATCTGACCTCACTCATGTCCCTGTGGGTGCCACAGCTTTGTCACGGTCACCTTGTGCCACAGGTATTTGCTGAACATCCTTTAAATGAACGTGCATTTGGGATAGATCTCATTAATTTGCCCTAAATCCAGCCTTAAACTCTATCCTGAATCTCAACATTTAGACTTGGGGGTGAATTTCACATGCAATGCAGCAAAGGTGTCCCTAAAAAACCTGCAGAACCCCTGGAATTCCCTCAAGGGGGTTTTAAAGGTTTCCACACAGGTCTGGCTCTCCCCTCAGGACCAGCAGTATCTGCATTGGAATGTCAGGGATTATTCTTCCAGGTTGTGAAAGGAGCAGCTGCAGGTTTGGGAATTACCTGGAACTGCTTGAAATAAAGCTGTGAATGTCAATTGAAGTTTCCTCAATTGTTCTGTGTGGAGCTGAACTGGCAAGGGGATGGCAGCAGCTCTGAATTATTTTTGGTGTTCCAGAGCTTTTCTGGATGTTTCCTGGAGGAAATGTCTTGGTGAGTGAATCCCAGTTTCAGTGGTCCATTAGGAGTGTGAGCTCTGGCTCAAGAAATAATCCAGGAGCACAAATTCCACAGGAACCTGTGAGAATTGGCATTATCTGTGTGCAAGGGCCCGTGGGAGGAGGAAACTTCCTGGAATCCAACAAAGCTCCTGAGCACGAATTACTGAGCTGAACTAACGAGTTTGCTGATCCAAAGTGCCTCATCTGAGTTTTAATGGTCCTCAACATAAAAGGGTTATTTGAATTTATGGCAGAATCTCTTCATTCTTGTGGCAGAGTGCTTTGGAAGATCATTTTTAAAACATCCCATCCCATTCATTAATGAAAGAAATTCAGTTTTTACCATGAGTAATGTCTTATCTGAAGCTGCAATAGTATAAGAAGGCTCTTTTCACATGGAAATCCTCCAAGTCTTTAGAATTTCTTCTCACACTCTTCAAACTTGATTTACATTTTCCCAACAGAGCTGACTGAAAACCCTGTTTCAGATGAGGAGGGCTCACCACTAATGGAAGATATGGCTCTATAATATTTTCATCATTACATAAACCCCACATTTAAATATCCTGCTCTTCTGGCCAGAACGCTTTGCTGAGCAGATGCTTCTTAATGAGCTCTTTCCAGTGACACTGAGGCCTTGGAGTTGATTTACAATGCATGAAACCCAGGAACACTTCAAGCTCTTCCTTCCCACATGCATCACATTGCACTGACTTTCATCTGCCATCCTATTGCCCAGCTGAGCCTTTTTTCTGTCCTTTCAAAGTTCCTCCAAATCCTCTCATATCAGGGACTATTCAAAACTCTCTCATATCGAAATAATTTTCTCTAAGCCATAATTTGCTGCCATCCCCTATACACTCCTCACTAAATCTGTGCAGGAATTCTGCCTCTTGCAAGAATTGCTGGGCTCTAGAGCTGCTCATCTCTTTCCATGCTGAAAGTTTGCCTCTAAATTCTACATTTTGGGGTTTTATCTCTTGAAACCTGGTTGGGAGAGCTGGGGGTGCTCATCTGGCGAGGAGAAGGATCCAGGGAGAGCCGAGAGCCCCTTGCAGGGCCTGAAGGGGCTCCAGGAGAGCTGGAGAGGGACTGGGGACAAGGGATGGAGGGACAGGACCCAGGGAATGGCTTCCACTGCCAGAGGGCAGGGCTGGATGGGATATTGGGAAGGAATTTTTCCCTGGGAGGGTGGGCAGGCCCTGGCACAGGGTGCCCAGAGCAGCTGTGGCTGCCCCTGGATCCCTGGCAGTGTCCCAGGCCAGGCTGGACATTGGGATTGGAGCAGCCTGGGACACTGGGAGGTGTCCCCGGAATGAGGAGAATGTTGGATTGATCCTTCAGGTCCCCTCAACCCCAAACCATTCCATGACTCCACAATGATTCCATGACTCATTTCTAACCAGTGAGAGAAGTTTTCACTGTGGGGATCTTCAATCACACAACTGGGACAGCACCACCCTGCTCTCATCTGAGCAGCTTTGAGCCTCCATTCCTCACCAGTGGTCCCTGGGATAAGACAAGGATGTAAAAATGCCCCTGAGGAGCAGTGCATGGAGCAGATTCCCATCCTGTGTGCAGCATTCAGCTCCTGGCTGCCATGGCCTGTGTTCTTCAGGATTCCTTCAGCACTTGTCATTTATTTGCTTTGCTGGAGTGAGAGGCTTTGGGAAATCTCTGAGATGAAGAGAGCAAACAGGAGCACAAACAGAGGCTCCACCAGCCCTGGGATGCTCCCTCCTCCCTGGATCCTCATTCCCAGGGCCATGCCTGAGAACAATGAGTGGTTCTCAGAGCTCTGTTTGGTCAGGGCTGAACTCTCTGTATCTTTGGGGTGGTTTCAGCTTGGAAGGCTGGGCCCTGCACCCTTCAGCCACTGGTTTCACTGGTTTGGTTCCCAGGAGGGTGCACTGACTGCAGGGCAGCTCGGGAGGGAAAAGCAGCAATGCCTTGCTCAGGTGCAGAGGATTTGGGGAGATCAAGAACCTGGTGGGAGCTGGGTGTTAGAACAGCACCTTCAGCTCAAAGTGTGGGACTGATGGGGACCAAGGTGAAGGTGGGAGTCAGGAATGACACAGCAGGGCTGGGACAGAGGGGTTTGGTCCAGGCCAGATCTCAGCTCCTCTGCCAGAACAGGAGGATGTGCACACCCTGAGCCCCCAGTGACCCCAGTGCCCCATTGGCAATGACCCTGGGGCTGGGGATGGAGCTCAGGGAAAGGTTCTTGCCCCCGAGGGTGCTGGGCACTGCCCAGGCTCCCCAGGGAATGGTCCCAGAGCTCCAGGAGCGTTTGGACAGCGCTCTCAGGGATGCTCAGGGTGGGATTGTTGGGGGGTCTGTGCAGGGACAGGGGCTGCACTGATCATCCCTGGGGGTCCCTCCCAGCTCAGGGTATTCCATGATCCCATAATTGTCACATATAATTTGTAATAATCCATTACCCACATTTATCTTTGCAGGTTCCCTGGCCCAGAGCTGCCAATTTAAGTCCCTCAGAATACATTATATTTCAGTATCTTTCTATCCTTTTTTTTTCCCTTTCTATCCCCTTTTTCCCCTTTCTTCTGCCCAAGCCAATCATCCCAGGACAAGAACCACAGGAAAATTCTTCAAAACACGAATGACTAGAGCAGCTCCCTTTGGCCAGAAGATGCTATAGAACTGCTGCAGGTTTTTGTCTCTTCTTCAATAAATGATCAGAATCCCTTCATCTTGTGTCCAGTCATCACCAACTGAGGGCTTCCACCGGAATTTTAACTTCCCAGCTGGCCTTACACTCAGTATTTCACTGAAAGACCAGGATGAATCACATTTATGGCTTTATTTGTGGTGCAATCAAAGGAAAGGGAGCAGTGACTGCTTTGCCAGTGCATAAAATATCCCTCTTTCCTTCAGGCCTGGACTGGGAACACTGGGATGGCCAGACAAGCAAATGGTGGGAAATTCTGTCATCTCCCATTTGGGCTCATGGGGATCATGGGAAAGAACAGCAGGGTTTCCCTGAGGATGAAGAAGCTTGAAATGAGCAGAAACAGCAGGAAAAGGGAACACAGAGGCATCACCACCATGGAATGAAGAGGAGAAAGGAGATTTTGCCACAAGGCAGCTCCATGGGAGGCAGGCAGAGCTTCATGCCCAGATCCATATTGGGAGAATCCGGAGCTGCAGGAGCTCCAGCCCACACCACATCTGTTCCTGCCTCCTGGTGTCCTGGATGCCTTTGTTCCTTCTCATTAATATTCTTTAATATCCTAAAAATATCTTCACTGAACGAGTGGCCAGGCAGGGGAGAGGCTGCCCAGGTGTCCTGGGGTGGAATCCCCATCCCTGAAAATAAGGGATTTGGTTGAAAGTTGGACTTGATGACTTTGGAGGTCATTTCCAACCTTAACAATCCTGTGTCTCTTTGATATCAAACTTAGGGAATTTCCTTACCCAAAAAGGCCAATTGAAAAGCAGGAATAAGGTCTGGATAAATCTCCCAAGCTGTTGGTATGGGAGGGCTAGCACAGCACAAAGCTCCCAGTTTAGGGGACATGAAAGATTTCGGCTTGCTCAAGTCAGAATAATTGAGCTGACATGATCAGATCATCTTTTGACGGTCTAATTGAATTATGTGCATTTCTGAAAGCTTTTCTCAGTGGAGCTAATGAGTTTTATGTCAGTACTGAGCCAGGCAGACCCAGCTAGAGTTCCAACCTTCCTGTAATGGCTCTAAACAGGACAAGGGCTCAGCCAAGAATTCTTACACCAATTATCAAAGGTTCAACTCAATTCCTCCTTCTGCTGACTGCTCAGAACCTTGTCCCAGCAGGATTCCCTGTGACTTTGTTGGGATGTGGGATATCATTTACCAGGGTGTTTCCTGGGCAGTCTGAATGGCTGAAGAGGGAAGATGCCTTTGCTTTTATGGGATCCAAGCTGGTTTCCATTATCCTAAGGGATGAGTTCCTAAGCTCGTGTAACTGAAAGAAGGTCAATGAGATAAAAGGAAGAAGATTTTTTACAAGGAGAGTGGGGAGCCCTGGCACAGGGTGCCCAGAGCAGCTGTGGCTGCCCCTGGATCCCTGACAGTGTCCAGGCCAGGCTGGACATTGGGATTGGAGCAGCCTGGGACAGTGGGAGGTGTCCCTGCCATGGCAGGGGGTGGTCTTTAAAAATCTTTCAAAAATTCCCTCCCACCCAAACCATTCCATAACTCCGTGGACATTGTGAGCTGAACATCAGCCCTCCAAGAACAGATTCCTTTCACTCACTTTCCTGATCTTGGAGTAGACAAAAGACAGGCTAGATATAAAAATGAGTTTATCCCATCAGGGAAAGTGTCTAGAGAGAGGGCAAGGTGCCAGTTCCAGCACCTCCACCTGGACTTCAGCCCCAGGAGGAACTGAAAGTGTCAAAACCTTTGTGGTGGGGAGAAGTTTGCCCAGCCCAGAGTGTCAGCTCAGAAATCCACCCTGTGTTTGCCTTTGGATGAGCTTTGTGCCATCAGTCACTCTGAGAACACGGATTTACAGCCATGGGAACCCAGGGGTGGGAGAGGAGGCTCAGAGGTGCCTCCCCCACCTCCCTCACCTTCCTGATGGACACTGTCCCTTGGGCCACTCAGATCTCTGCTGGGGGAGGCTGGGAGTCAGTGTGAAGCTTCGGCTGTGAGGGGAGAGTGGGTGCAGGTTCCTCCAGGGTTACTACAGAGTTACTACTGCCACACACAGCCCTGTGTGGCCTCAGTGTCATTGTCACTGCACCTTTGTCTGCTGAGCTACAGCCTGGCCAGGATGAAAACACTGCTGCAATCAAAGCAATGTTCGGGGAAATTCAGATCATGGAACAGTTTGGGCTGAAACGGACCTTAAAGTCCTTCCAGTGCCACCCCTGCCATGGCAGGGACACCTCCCACTGTCCCAGGCTGCTCCAATCCCAATGTCCAGCCTGGCCTTGGGCACTGCCAGGGATCCAGGGGCAGCCACAGCTGCTCTGGGCACCCTGTGCCAGGGCCTGCCCACCCTCCCAGGGAACAATTCCTTCCCAAGATCCCATCCAGCCCTGCCCTCTGGCAGTGGAAGCCATTCCCTGGGTCCTGTCCCTCCATCCCTTGTCCCCAGTCCCTCTCCAGCTCTCCTGGAGCCCCTTCAGGCCCTGCAAGGGGCTCTCAGCTCTCCCTGGATCCTTCTCCTCTCCCGGTGCGCACCCCCACCTCTCCCCGGCTGTCCCCAGAGCAGAGGGGCTCCAGCCCTTGGAGCATCTCCGTGGTTCCTCTGGCCTGGCTCCAGCAGCTCCACGTCCTCCTGCTGCTGCTCCCCAGGGCTGGGGCAGCAATGGGGGTCCCAAGGCAGCAAAGCAGAGGGACAGAATCCCTCCCTGGACACTTCTTTGGACCCAGCCCAGCACAGGGAGGTTTCTGCCATTGCACAGCTGGGACCTGTGGAGGTTCTTGCCCACCCCCAGGTCCTGCTCCCCAGGGCTGTGATTTCCCTGCTGCCAGACCCTTCCCCTCCCTGTTGCAGCATCCCACAATGATCTGGAACCAGCACGAGGATCAGGCCTGCAAAGCTCATGGAAACATCTGACACATCCCTTGGAAACGTGGGGAATTATCCCCTCCTGCCTCTCCAGAGAGCTCTGCTGCCTTGGAAGGGAGAGATCCAGGTGGAATTTTAAAAACCTCTTATTTACAGTATCAATGCAAACAAGACAGGCTCCATTCCCTGACATGTACCTCCATTGCAGAACCAAGTTTTCCTTGGTTTTATTTCTTTCTAGGAACAAAGTCAGTCTTTGGAACACTCAATTTCAGTGTGAAGAGTCCAGATGGATTTTGACAAGAGGCTTGAAGGCCATTGTAGTTTGTCACGGTTGTGATCTCAAGACAAGAATTTGCCAATGGATCAGTGTGGAGTTTAACAGCCAAACAAATGACAAAACCCATCCCCAGAAAATGACACCCTGAGGTAAATGGAGGCTTTTCTTTCAGGGAAAAAAAAATCTGGGCAGGAAAGGTGAACCTTATCATCTTGTGCAGAAGAAATCACAACGTTTGCATGAAATTCTTGTTGAAATTCTCCTGAGGTATCACACTCCTAAAAAGACCTGTCATTCCCAGGCACTCCTCAGGGATCAGCAACTTCATGGGAAAGAGCCAGTGGAATTCTTGAGGTTTGAACATCAACAGCCTGAATGAATAAATAAGAGCAGATAAATTTATGTTCTCTGAGCAGGGTGTGTTCCTGCATTTACAGCACTTGCTTCCATGTGGGCAGAGGCCACTGGATCTTTACAAACCAGGCCCCAGGCCAGGTTTTCTCAAACTGCTCCAGGGGCTCAGGGATTGTAAGGTCAGTGCCCAAAGGGATGGTCCTGGTGTGCCCTCCCAGCACAGGGAACCCCCAAACCCCTGTGTCCCCCTGTCCAGCTGTACCTGGACTGTAGCTGTACCTGCAGCACAACTCATCCTCTGGTGTGAGCAGCCTTTGGTCAGAGCTGGGGCTCAGTCTGGAGCTCTCCTGACTCCTCTTACCTAGAAATCAATCACTGCCTGTGTTCCCATCCCTTCTGATCCTTCAGGATCCCTCCAGACTGGTTTCCACTCTTTGTCTCAGAGAACAAACCTTCCAAAGCCTTTCCCATGTCAAGCCTGTTCTGAACATCCTGACACTGAAGTTCCAGCTCTTTCTGCAGCTCCAGCTCTCCCTACACAGCTCCCTCCTCTCTCATCCCTTCCTCCTCTCTCTCCTCATTGCTTCCCCAGGGATGCTGCAGCTCTTTGCTGCTCCTCAGCACTGCCTTTCATCTCCTCCCGTTCCCTCTGGACCCCCTCCCTGCCCACGTCAGCAGCAAACAGCCAGTGCCCTCCAGGCCACATCCAGGAGCTGGAATCATCTCTCCAAAACTCGTGTCCTTGTTAAAAACAGCTGAGTGGAGGTGTTGGCACGGAGAGGACACAGCAGCCCCCTTCCATTTGCTGACTTGGCCCTTGCCTGGCCCTCCCCGGGGTGGGGACACAGCGTGACAAAGGTGACAATGCAGGCAGGTCCTGCCTCAGTCAGCACTTTCAGAGAGGAGGTCACCTCTGCTCCAGCTCTGGTGTTTGTTCCCTGTCCTTGGAGAGACCTGCAAGGAGGATCAGGGTTTGGAGAGGGCTGAGGCAGAGGGGCTGCAGGCAGCTGTGCCAGGCCATGGCACTGCACCTCTCCACGCTGCCTCCATGGCTGCATGTCTGGAGCAGCAGTTCCACTCAGTCCCATGCCAGCTCCCACAGTCTGGGAATCTCTACATGTGGGACAACCTCATCCAGGACTGCAGAGCAGTTGTGGGGTGACCCAGCTGTGTGCCCTACACACAGGGGATCCCTGTCCAGCTGAGACACCCCACAGCACACAGCCCTGTCCTTGGAAGGGCAGGATTAGACCAGTGTTGGGAAGAAATTCTGTCCAGCTCCTCGTGCTGGTTCCAGATCACTGTGGGATGCTGCAACACCAAAAACAAGGAAGGAGAGGTCTGGCAGCAGGGAAATCACAGCCCTGGGGAGCAGGACCTGGGGGTGAGGGTGGAAAACAGCTTGAGGAGTCTTGGCTGTGCATTGGCAGCCCAGAAACCTCCCTGTGCTGGGCTGAGTCCAAAGAAGTGTCCAGGGAGGGATTCTGTCCCTCTGCTCTGCTGCCTTGGGACTCCCATTGCTGCCCCAGCCCTGGGGAGCAGCAGCAGGAGGACGTGGAGCTGCTGGAGCCAGGCCAGAGGAACCACGGAGATGCTCCAAGGGCTGGAGCCCCTCTGCTCTGGGGACAGCCTGGGAGAGCTGGGGGTGCTCACCTGGAGAGGAGAAGGCTCCAGGGAGAGCTGAGAGCCCCTTGCAGGGCCTGAAGGGGCTCCAGGAGAGCTGGAGAGGGAGTAGGGACAAGGGATGGAGGGACAGGACCCAGGGAATGGCTTCCACTGCCAGAGGGCAGGGCTGGATGGGATCTTGGGAAGGAATTGTTCCCTGGGAGGGTGGGCAGGGCTGGCACAGGGTGCCCAGAGCAGCTGTGGCTGCCCCTGGATCCCTGTCAGTGCCCAAGGCCAGGTTGGACATTGGGATTGGAGCAGCCTGGGACAGTGGAAGGTGTCCTTGCCATGGCAGGGGTGGGATGAGATGGGATTTAAAGTCCCTTCCCACCCAAAGCATCCCAGGATTCTCACATTCCTCTGGTGCAGGAGGCAGCTCCATGTCCTGAGGAAGCCTCACTCTGCCCTTAAATATTAATGATGATGTTCAGTGGAGCTGCCTCACTCTGAGCTCACATCCAGGGCAACAGTCAGGCTTTTTTTATCTTCATGTGCCATCTGCTCTTTCATCAAATCATTTATAAAGGAGAGCCCTCACATTCAGGAAAATCATCTGATAAATAAACACCCTGTTACACGGTGATACCTTTTATTGGGCTGTTAACTGCTGGAGCTGTGCGAGATAAATAGGTTTAATTAGTGGTAAGACATTCCTTTTTTAACATTTACATGAGTCTAATCATTATTCCCCTTGCATAGGCAGGCTCAGAATTTTAAGCAGACTTCTCTCCTGTGTGGTGTGTGCTGCCAGGAGGGTCCCATGAATAATTTAAGACCGCGTTGTCTTCTGGCCCACAATGAAAATACCAATATTTTGCTCCCACTTCCTGAACTCCTGCCCACGAAGGATCGGCTGTATTCCCATGGGAGCTGACTCTGCTGGGAGCTGCACGGCCCAGAGTGGAATCTCTCCTTTTTCCATGGCTCTGGGAAGCTTTTGCAAGTCTCAGGAGGAGCAGGGTCAGCCACAGCAGGGCAGAGCAGGAATTGCTGCCACAGTGACATCGAGGAGGGTCTGAACCTCCAGCACTCCCTCAGCAGCTTCTGCTCAGCCCCAGCAGCTCTGTTCTCCAGGCAGCACCTGGACATTTATTTACAACGTGCTGGGGACCACCAAGGTCCCCCAGGTCATCCAGCTGCCACAGGGCTTTGTTGGAGCCTCTCTGAAGTGTCCTCAGGGCAGCTCCAATCTCTGCTCTGGGCCAGGGACAGGAGCCCCGGAAGGGCTGGAGCTGTGCCAGGGCTTGGGATGGAGCTCAGGGAAAGGTTCTTGGCCCCGAGGGGGCTGGGCACTGCCCAGGCTCCCCAGGGAATGGTCCCAGAGCTCCAGGAGCGTTTGGACAGCGCTCTCAGGGATGCTCAGGGTGGGATTGTTGGGGGGTCTGTGCAGGGACAGGGGCTGCACTGATCATCCCTGAGGGTCCCTTCCCACTCAGGATATTCCAGGATTCTATGATTTGGCAGCTGCCTGTTCTGGCTCCCTGCATTCCCACAGGAACCACCCAAAAAGTGCTGAGAATTACAAACAAATTTAGGGACACTTCAAAAGACCTTGGGGACATCCAGTGTCCCACCCAAAGCCGTGTCCTGTCTCCTGTGCTGGGCAGCAGAAGGGGCTGCTGCAGATGGAGCAGAGCTCACCCCTCTGGGAAAGCTGAGGAGCAGCAGCAAACCCTGCCCCTTGGAAAGCTTTCCCTAACAAAATCAATCCTGTTCAGAAGATGGAACTGCCCACCCCAAAGGTTTCTCCTGATTGTTGGCCTGGCACAGAAATGTTGATGGAGCTGAATGCAAACTCCTTGTGGAGCCAGAGATGGATCTGAGAGCAGCTCCAGAGCTGAGCATGGGGCAGGATGGATCCCTTCCCTGGGAATGGCTCAGGATCCACCCTGCTTCTCTGCAAAGTGATGAGGCCTGGGAGGGAGCAGCTGACAGGGAGACTGGGGCCTCACTGCTGCTCGAGGCAGCACCTGGAGGAGAGGTGTGAGGGTTTTTCCTTAAAAAACCCTGATCTGTGCCTTAGCTAAAGGAGGGTGGAGTTAAACAAAGACAGGGAGGGGAAAGGAGAAGGAATATGGGAAAGAAGAAATCAAAAATTTGGAGGAGAGAAATAAAACCAGGAGAGGGGCTCTCAGCTGGTCACAAAGATGAAAAACCCACAGAGATATTCCAGCTGTAGGGCAAGCAGCAACTTTTCTCCCTTGACTCTGCCGTGGTGGCAGAGAAGGGCACTGGGCAGGACACTGGGACACAGAGCAGGACATTGGGACACAGAGCAGGAGGGACCAAGGGACAGGGGGGATTCTGCCCCTCTGCCCCACTCAGGTGAGACCCCACCTGCAGAGCTGCCCCAGCCCTGGGGAGCAGCAGCAGGAGGACGTGGAACTGCTGGAGCCAGGCCAGAGGAACCACGGAGATGCTCCAAGGGCTGGAGCCCCTCTGCTCTGGGGACAGCCTGGGAGAGCTGGGGGTGCTCACCTGGAGAGGAGAAGGATCCAGGGAGAGCTGAGAGCCCCTTGCAGGGCCTGAAGGGGCTCCAGGAGAGCTGGAGAGGGACTGGGGACAAGGGATGGAGGGACAGGACACAGGGAATGGCTTCCACTGCCAGAGGGCAGGGCTGGATGGGATCTTGGGAAGGAATTGTTCCCTGGCAGGGTGGGCAGGCCCTGGCACAGGGTGCCCAGAGCAGCTGTGGCTGCCCCTGGATCCCTGGCAGTGCCCAAGGCCAGGTTGGACATTGGGATTGGAGCAGCCTGGGACAGTGGGAGGTGTCCCTGCCCTGGCAGGGGTGGCACTGGATGGGCTTTAAGGTCCCTCCAACCCAAACCATTCTGGGATTCCACGAGCTCACACCTGCACACCCTGGGAAGGCAGGACCCCAGGGCCTATCAAAGCAGGATTAATGGTCCCTCTCAGCAGAGTGAGGAGCTCTGTGTAAACAATTTTTATTCCCAGGCCCACCAATCCATCCCTGGATGTTCCTGGCAGCGTATCCAAAGTGCAGCTCAGGAATCAGCAGTTCCACCTGGCTGCCCAGGGATCTGAGCTGTCAGCTCCCCTGGCCCCAGGCTCCCAGGGACCATTACCCCTGGATTTGTTCCCTGGTTATCAATCACACTGTTCCCTCTTGGGCACTCTGCCTGAAATAACAGCAGTAAAACCCCACCATAGACTCCAGGCTCTCAGCACTGAAGGGGCAGGATTCCTGCACTGACTCTAGCAGGTTGTGAAATTTCAGGGCCAGATCCTTGAGATGCTGCATTGTCTGGCCAGGATCCAGCAGATAAATAAGCTGCTGTTTCGTCTGCAGCCAGTGAATTGTTCCAATTAAAATCAGTAAGATTAATCTCATTAATTGGGTAGATATAGGACCTACTTCTGCATGGCCAGCACAGCCCTTCTGAGATAAAAGCCTTGACTGAACCATAATACACCAAAAGTATAAGCAAACTTGGCTAAAGTCATCTTCTTTCCACAAATCCCAGTTATTGGCAGGAGCCCCGGAGGCAGCTGCAAATTCCTGCAGAGGAGAAGAGCAAGAGGAGCTCTGTGCCTCCCAGGAGTGTAATCCTCAAAGGAGCTTGGGGCTTCAGCTGCCTCCAGCAGCTTCTCTGAGCTCTCAGGCTTGGAGATTCCACCGGGATTACAGGGAAGTGCTGCTCTCAGAGGTCACCGGCAATGCCACCGAGCCCTGGGGGGAACAGCAAAGGGAGGGAGGGAGGAGGAAGAATTCCCTGACAGCTCCATCCCTAAAAGCATTCCCTGCTGCTGAGGGAGACATAAAGCATCCCCTTGTTTCCTGTTCCTCTCTTCTCCTCCTCCCACCTGCAGCCCTGGGCAGCAGCAGCAGGAGGACGTGGAGCTGCTGGAGCCAGGCCAGAGGAACCACGGAGATGCTCCAAGGGCTGGAGCCCCTCTGCTCTGGGGACAGCCTGGGAGAGCTGGGGGTGCTCACCTGGAGAGGAGAAGGATCCAGGGAGAGCTGAGAGCCCCTTGCAGGGCCTGAAGGGGCTCCAGGAGAGCTGGAGAGGGACTGGGGACAAGGGATGGAGGGACAGGACCCAGGGAATGGCTTCCAGAGAGCAGGCTCAGGTGGGATATTCATGGTCCTGCAGAACCCTCCCTGCTGGGCAGCTCTGGGTGAGTTAAACCTCATGTGCCTCAGTTTCCCTGCAGTTCTGGCTGTCTCTGCAGAGCTCAGGTGAGTCCAGGTGGAGCCTTCCCTGCCCAGCCCAGGAGCTGCATGTGTGAAGCCTTTTTGGGGCAGAAATTTTGATCTTCCCATGTAAATCCCGTTTGGCTGCAGGAGGTGTTTGCACAGAGCCCATCTCTCCCTGCCCCATCCCCTCCTGTTCTCTGATATCCCAAGGATTCCAAGCCCCTGGAGCTCCCTGGTCTCTCTCCAGTGGGATACAGAGGGGAGCTGGGCACAGCAAACTGCAGGAGGTGTCACTGAGGAGTGTTTTGGGTTATTTCATCCCCCAGCAGCTCCAGACTCTCCAGAGCTTCACAAAGCATTGTTTTGATCACGGACAGAACAGCCCACACCACCTCTCCTCTCTCCTCCTTTGCCCACTAATGAAAACCATCTCCGAGCTAAATTAAATTATCCTTCATAGCACACCCAGCCCTGAGGGCAATTAAAGAAACCTAATGAATCTGCTCCTGTTTGTTTGTTTTCTTTCTTTGTTTGTTTGTTTGTTTAAGGCAATTAACGTGAAGCAGCTACAAAGGTGAACCGTGCATTTTTCAAAATTACTCATGACTCAAAAAATTAATCCAAAAAGGCTTTGAATGGAAGACACTGCTGGGTTAGAAGTTCTTGTAGCACTTTCACCTGGAAAATCCTCTCCTGGAGCACTGAGCCCTGGGAAGCTCTGTGGTGCTGCTGGTGCCGGTTCAGCACCCCAGGGTGGGAGATGATTCCCTGGAGCAGCTTCACAACACCACAGGTGGCTGCTCAAGGACAGTGGGAAGGAGGAGGATGTGCATTAATTCGTGTCAAGTCCTCTTTTTCCTGTGTCCAACAAATCAATAAATTCTGGCTGGAAATAAAATCATTACTTGCCTCCTCTCATGTTCCTGCTCAGCACGGAGCTGGAGATGCCAAAGGAAAGGGATGTGGATTGTTCCAGCTGGATTTATGGAATGGCTGGAGCTGTGCCAGGGCTTGGGATGGAGCTCAGGGAAAGGTTCTTGCCCCCGAGGGTGCTGGGCACTGCCCAGGCTCCCCAGGGAATGGTCCCAGAGCTGCAGGAGCGTTTGGACAGCGCTCTCAGGGATGCTCAGGGTGGGATTGTTGGGGGGTCTGTGCAGGGACAGGGGCTGGGCTGGATGGGGATGGTGAGACCCCACCTGCAGAGCTGCCCCAGCACAGGGAGGACCTGGAGCTACTGGAGGGAGTCCAGGGGAGGCACCAGGATGATCAGGGGGATGTAACACTGCTGGGAGGAAAGGCTGGGAGAGAGAGCCTGGAGAAGAGAAGCTTTGGGGTGACCTTTGTGGCCTTCCAGGACCTGATGGGAGCCTGCAAGAAAGATGGAGAGAGACAATTTCCAAGGGCCTTGAGTGACAGGAGAAGGGGGAATGGCTTCCCACTGACAGGGAGTAGGTTTAGATTGCATATTAGGAAAAATTTCTCTCTGTGAGGGTGGGCAGGCCCTGGCACAGGGTGCCCAGAGCAGCTGTGGCTGCCCCTGGATCCCTGGCAGTGTCCAAGGCCAGGTTGGACACTGGGGCTTGGAGCAGCCTGGGACAGTGGAAGGTGTCCCATGGTGGGGTGGAATGGGATGATATTAAAGTCCCTTCCAGCCCAAACCAGTCTGGGATTCTGTAAAGAACAGCAGATGCTCACGGTGAGGTTTGAAGTGACCCCGAGGAGGGACCACAGGCAGGATTTTTCCTGCTCAGAAGAGCCATGGTTGGGTCTCTTAGAGTGTCTGAAATGAAAAGCACAGACCTGGCTGCACTCCCAGCTGGGGACAGAGGTCCTGCTGCTGAGCCAGGCAGGCTGGAAAAGTGCTTTGTGCCTGTGAGCATGGCTGAGCAGAGAGCAGCTGCTGCCCTGAGCCTGGCAGAGGCTCCCAGGGCTCTGCCCAGCAGCAGTGCTGAGCCCTTCCCGGAGCACAGCCCGGCTGTCAGGTGTTTGCAGTAATGGAAAGAAGCAAACAAAGCTGTTCAGGGTACAAATGAGGATAAATCCAGGCACTTGTACCTGCTCACAAACAGCCTGCCAGCTGAGGAGCTGACATTCACCACCCTGGAGAAGCTGGTGGCCTTGGAGCACCCGGGCACTGCTGGAGCTGCTGCCCAGGAGTGGTGCTGGAGGTGCTGGAGGGCAGAGAAGGGGAGTCAGGGGGTCAGAGGGGTGGAAAGCAGGATAAACTGGGCCAGGGAGGTGCACACTGGGAAACCAGGGGGGAAACTGCATCCCCAGGTCCATGGGAATGAAGAACATCCCTGTGTCCATCCCTGTGGGCTCCCTGCTGCCCAGGCTGGCACTCCAGGCTGCAGCAGCCTGGGTCATAGCCAGAGCCTGACCTTTGCAGCCCCAATTAGCTGGGAGAGGAGCTGTGCAGCTAACGAGCCCATGAAGGGATTTATCTCAGCTCCAGGCACTGACACTGACTGTAAAATTCCTGGCACAGGCAGCAGCTCCATATCGATCCCAGGAAGGCTGAGTGCTCCTCAGCATAAAAATGACAGGGAAATGGGATTTCTCCATGAGGTTTCTTTGCCATTGCTTGGGTGCCTGCGAGAACAAGACCTCCTCGTGTCCACCTGCAGCAGGTGACATTGGTGGCACTGGAAGCTGTTGACAGCAAGAAATTGTCACCCCTTTGAGGGGGGTGTGACCGGTAACGGCAGCAAAATGGTTAGGGGGACGCTGAGCTGGCTTGAAAAGAGAAGGGATAGATCCTGATTTCTGTAGGTTTCAGAGGGAATTCTGGAGAACAGGGAGGAAAGAACCTGAGGGATACACTGGAGCCCCTGAGACCAAAGGGAAGAGCTGTGGATTTTTCCTGATAGAGTTTGCAGGAATGAGGCACTGAGAAACACTCTGGGTATCTGCCCAGTGTAACTGGTTTTCTTGAAATAAACTGCTGCCAGAACATTCCAGAAGGGTCACAGGGAGGGAAGAGGGGTCTCAGTCTCAGGGCTGGGGACAGGGCTGGGGAGCTGCAGAGGATTTAGAGCCTTGTCCCCAACCCAGCCCCCCAAACTCGGGAGCCTGGAGTTGATTCCTCCTCTATTCCCCCTCCTTGCAGCCAGGCGTGGTTGGTGCTGCTCAGAGCGTGGGATGAGGAGGGGATAATTAGCCCTGAGCTTTCCTCTACCTGCAGGAGGCTGGAAGGAAATTCTGAGTCAGACCAAAACAACATTTAGAAAATGTAGCAGGCCCAGGCAGGATGATCAGTGGCTGGTAATGACAATTTATCTTGTCACATCTTGATACCTCCTGTTGTAACGTCCTCCCTGCCTGGTTTGCAGGGAAAGGGCATCCTGTAAATCACAAAGGCACTGGGAGATATTGTCCTTCTCACTTCACAGGCTGGAGAGGTGCCTTGAGCTGGAACCTGGCAGGCAGAGGCACAATTCCACCACAGAGCACCTTTGCTGTGCTGCAGGGAATTTGTTTCCCTCCTCATTCAGCCCCAGCTCCTCTCCTGCCACAGAACAACTCCCACTGCCAGCAATTCCCACTGCAACCATTTTAAACAATCCTATAACCCATGATTCTCTCCAGGCTGATCACCCCCACGCTGGCACACCCAGAGGAAACGAGTCTTGCACCATGGCAGCCTGCAGGAACACAAAATATTCCTTCCCTTGGGAATTCCTGAAAGGCCACTGGAGATGTCCTGGGAACAAGGATGAGCCAAGCCCTGCAACCCAGCTGGGAAGCAGAGTGGATTTCTTCTTATTTTGTAGACAAGGTAAAGGACATTTTAAAAAGTTCCTGGGACCTCAGGAAGGTCCCCAAGAAAGGAATAAACCCCAGGAGTGGCAGCTCCCCACGTCTGGGTTTAACTGGTGAACACAGCAGGTTCAGTCAGCTCCGGGGAGTTGTTTCCATGTTTTCCCCAGGAGATGCTGAGCCAGTTGGACAGAGCCACTGCTCTGCAGCAGCTTGAGCATCAAAGGAGAGAGGAGAGAGGTTTACAGAAGCGTGGCTTAATTCCCAGTCGCCTGTCGGCTCAGAGCACGCACATGTTCAGCTCTCACAGCCTGAGTAACTGATAAGAGCTCTTTTATTAATTCCTGGTAACTCAATCTGCCCTCCCAGCCCCGAGTGCTGAGCACAAACGATGCCCTCAGGAGCTGGAGATCAATTTAAATTTCCAGAGCCTCGGTCCCTGACTCACTCCATAGTGCCAGTGCTCCTCAGAATAAACTGGGAGTGGATTTTCTGTCACATCCCTGATCCCAGCTCCCCTTCCAGCAGTGCTGGCTGCCACATCCTGCTGTGCTGGAGTCGTGGACAGGAGCCATGCAGGAGGACACGTCTGACCAGCTCCCACCCCCTCCACAGCACTGGGATGGATCCTCTGGGTACTGGTGCTTCCATGCAGCCCCATCTGGAGGAGAGCAGGGGCTCCAGGGCTCTTTGTGCTCGTCCCTGTTGCTCACTGGCGCTCAGACACTGCAGGAAAAGCTCCCTTGGAAGTGGCAGCTCCACCAGAGAGCTGAGAATCAAACCAGACTGAAGGGATGGGGAAAAAACAAAGTCACTGACCGTGGCTCAGGTGACCCAGCCATGAAGGGGTGGGAGGCAAACCGGGTTAATGAGCTGCCTGGTTAATGACCCACATGCAAATCCTGACTGCTGCTCTGCAGGGGCCTCAGCCCCCCCAGCACCCCTGGACTGGGTCCAGCCCTTCCAGTCCAACCTCTCAGGGATCTTCTGGAGAACCAGAGCCCTGGAAGGGAAGCTGGCAGCGGCCCAGCACTGCTGACCCAGGACACTGTGCTTCAGCAGCCCCCAAACACTGCTGACCATGAACTCTTTCATTCTGGCACTGCAGGTTCTGCTGCTCAATAAAAGGAAAAAAAAAAAAGCCATTTATGAGGGAACAGTCAATAAAGTGAGACTTGCTTATCAAGCTGGTTAGGAGTGGTTGGAAACTGCACCCTCTGGAATGGTGAGGGGCCACTAATTCAGGACAGCTGCAGTGTCCTGGAGCTGGGGTCCCTCCTGCAAGGCTGGGACAGGAACCCTGATATGTTCAAACACCCCAGGTTGTGGCCACAAAGCTGGGCAGTGGATGTGATCACTCTTCCCTCCTGGCCTGCTGAGGCTCCTGGGGTTCAGCGTCCCCTGCTCTGCATCCCAGCAGTGTCAGCCCATCAAGAACCTGCTCTCAGCTCCGGAGCTGCTGAGCCTGGGGTACAACAGGAGAGGGTGCTGGGGTCACCAAAATACGCTGGTGACACCTGAAAGAAAGGAAGAAGAAGGAAAGAAAGGCACAAGAAAGAAAAAGGAAAGGACAACAGCTCAGATGAAATGCTTGCACTTTTATTCAGGCTCTGAAAAATCACAAACCCACAGCTCTGCTCCCCAGCACTGCTGTGTCCCTCCCAGCTGTGCCCTGCTGGTGCCACCAGCAATGTCATCCCAAGGGAGGTGACACCCAGATGCTCTCGGCTGAGCCTGGCTGCTCAGCGTTCTGAGGCATTGACAGAAGTGTCTCTTCCCCAGGTCTTTAGGGAGCCTCAGCTCCTCGGAGCTGCTTTGCAGGATTAGTGGAGAGTGAAATGCCCAGGCTTGAGCTGCCGTGGGTGGCCAAGGTGCCTCCTGAGGATCCTCTGGAACAAATTCTTCCTGGCTGTCACCGCGGGCAGCTCCAGGCCGGAGCTGCTCCTCGGACAGTCCCCGCTCAGGAGCCTCCTGTCCCCCTTCCCTGCCTCTTGGCTTTCCAGAGCCTCTGTTATTCGGGTGTCTCTGGCACTTCTGGGCAGGGGAGGCCCTGCTGGGGTCGGGCTGCTTCCATCGCCCTTGTTCCTGCTGCTACGGGGACTTGGCTGCTTGTGCTCTCTCTGGCTTCCTCCCATGCCGGAGTCTCCCTCAGTGGCAGGAATCCCGGGATGTCCGCAGCATCCCGGCTCCTCCTGCCAGCCGGGACGTGTCCCGGGACCCCGAGGGTGGCCTGAGCCCGAGTGGAAAAACGCCTCCTCGCTGGTGACCTGCGGGCTCCGGCCCAGGGTGACAAAGCCGTACGGGGTGGTGACCTTGGGGAGGTGCGGCAGGGACAGAGCTGCCCAGGCAGTGGGGTCTGGGTTGCAGCAGGATGAGTTAAAAGAGGATGGGTTCGAGCCGTGCTCATCCTGCACCGCCGCGTCCCAGCTGCCACTCCAAGCTGTCCCCTCCAGCTGCCCCGTCCCCTCCAGCTGTCCCGCCCCCTTGCCTGAGCATCTCTGCTTCTTGTGGGCGTCCAGGGACGGGATAACAAACTGCGGGATGCGGTCGGGGGTCACCACGTGGAAGAAGATGTCGCTGGAGCTGCTGCCCTGGAGAGCGGGGGGACAGAGCGTGGCCCGGCAGAGGGACATGGTGGCCCCGAGGGCTCGCTGGGCAGCGCTGGCCATTTATGCTCTGCGGCCACCCCCGGCTGGTGACGCGCGGTGACGACACTGCCTGGTCCTGCCAGGGTCCAGCGCCCGCCGGGGCACGGGGCAGGGAGATGGAGGGGACAAGGGAGGACACAGTTGCCGCTGTCACCCGAGGCCACCAGCGCCGGCACCCACGAGGCAGCAGAGAGGGAAGAGCCGCAGGAGCGGATGAATCACCAGCCGTGGGCACCAGGTGGAAGGGGCAGCCGGGAGCGGCAGACAAACACTTGAGCTCAGTCTAGCAAAGCTCCCGTCGGGAAAAGCTCCGGCCCACGCGATTCCCCAGAGCCAGCTCCAAGCTCCGCAGCCCCAGGTCCCTCCTCCCACCCTGCCGGGGCCGGGGCTCTGCTGGCTCCTTTACCGCAGCATCCCTGCGCTCCCATCCCGCTGGGCTGCGAGTGAGGGGGAACAGCCCCAGGCCAGGGCGAAGAGGCTCTGTCCTCCTGCAGGTGGGAGGATGAGGAGGATGAAGCTGATCTCCCAGTTCTGCCTTTCCCCTGTGCAGCGGGGCAGGGGCAGGGTCGGGAATGGTTTCCTGTCACTCTATCCCAACTAAAGAAGCTCCTCCACTCTCAGGGGGATAACGGTGATTTTAGGGTGGATCCTGCTGGGAAAATGATGCAGACAGGAAAAGCAGCTCCATCTCCGTGCGGGCACGGAGCAGGGAAGATGCAGAGGGGGCTCCCCTCACCTGGGATCGAGTTTCTCCCATCCCCGGGGGCTCAGCAGGGCAGGTTCTGGCATCTCATCACCTTCAGCTCTGCGCCCGAACAGAGCAAGAGGAGACATCTCAAATCAGAACCTTGGCAAGCTCCTGGAGCAGGAGACCTCAAACTGAGAGAAAATGACCCACCGACTGAGAGCCCTTAATGAGGCCCCAGTGCTGATAGCAGTGCTGGTGGCAGTGTTGGTGGCAGTGCTGGTGGCAGTGCTGACAGCAGTGCTGGTGGCAGTGCTGGTGGCAGTGCTGGTGGTAGTGCTGGAGGCAGTGCTGATGGCAGTGCTGATGGCAGTGTTGGTGGCAGTGCTGGTGGCAGTGCTGGAGGCAGTGTTTGTGGCAGTGCTGGTGGCAGTGCTGACAGCAGTGTTTGTGGCAGTGCTGGAGGCAGTGCTGGTGGCAGTGTTGGTGGCAGTGCTGGTGGNTGTTGGTAACAGTGCTGGAGGCAGTGCTGGTGGCAGGGTTGGTGGCAGTGCTGGTGGCAGTGCTGATGGCAGTGCTGGAGGCAGTGTTGGTAACAGTGCTGGAGGCAGTGCTGGTGGCAGGGTTGGTGGCAGTGCTGGTGGCAGTGCTGATGGCAGTGCTGGAGGCAGTGTTGGTAACAGTGCTGGAGGCAGTGCTGGTGGCAGGGTTGGTGGCAGTGCTGGTGGCAGTGCTGATGGCAGTGCTGGAGGCAGTGTTGGTAACAGTGCTGGAGGCAGTGCTGGTGGCAGGGTTGGTGGCAGTGCTGGTGGCAGTGCTGGTGGCAGTGCTGATAGCAGTGCTGGTGGCAGTGCTGGAGACAGTGCTGGTGGCAGGGTTGGTGGCAGAGTTGGTGGCAGTGCTGATTGCCCCACCTGAGGGCCCTGGGCTGCCCCAATCAGCAGAGCCAGCAGCTCCTCAGGGTAACGAGCAGCAGATGGGGCAGCACCTATAAGTACCCTGAGGCTGCAGAGGAGTCTAAGCCGGGTTTGTGTTCAGGCTGGGCTCTATGGAGCAGTGCACAGAGCAGGTCTGGGTACTGCCCACGATGTGGCTTCTGCTGGGGACACTCTCAGGGCTGGCCTGGAGCTCTGACCTTTGTCTTTCTCTCTGTCCAGATGACACCACCCACCAGCAGTGACTCCTTCTCCAGCAGGTTCCTGGGCCGGATCCTTCAGCTCAGCTTGGTGAAGTACCCGGTGAGTGAGGCTGGGGAGAGGGTGGCTAAAACCTCAACACTGGCAGTTTCTGGGATTTTTCTGCCAGATAGTTTATATTTTTACCATCTTTTCACATTATAAGATATAAGGAAGAAATACCTTCCTGTGAGGGTGGGCAGGCCCTGGCACAGGGTGCCCAGAGCAGCTGTGGCTGCCCCTGGATCCCTGGAGGTGTCCCAGGCCTGGTTAGATGGGGATTGGAGCAGCCTGGGACAGTGGAAGGTGTCCCTGCCTGTGATAAGATGTGGAATAGGTGATCCTAAAGGTCCTTTCCAAGCCAAATAATTCCATGATTTCTCCTCTGCATGTGCTTGTCCTGTTTTCCTGCCTATCCCAACTTTTTTTCCTTGGCCTTGCCTTGCTCCCCTTCAGCTGTTGGTGGCTCCAGCATTCCCATTTCTCTCCCTCTCTGGGCCAGTAGAAATGGGAGGATTTTGGGAATGAAGTACAACCCATCAGGTTTGGGCTGAGGTTGGTCCCAATCTCAGCTCCACACTGGGACGGGGCAGAGTTTAAGGCATTCCCTGAGGACTTTGAACAGCTGGAAGGTCTCCCATGTGCCAATGGATCTCTCTCTGCAGCTGAAGCTCCTTCAGAAAGCGTCAGTCTGGACTGGATTGGTGCTCCCTGTCAGCACCATCAGGAGCAAGCTCTGCCCCCCAGCCCTCACCAGGCCGGGGCTCCTGGCCAGGAAGCGCCGGGGGAAGCTCCTGCGCCTTCTGCTCTCCGTGACTCCCACCTGCATCCAGAACTTCCTGGGCTACCTCCCAATGGACTGGGGCCAGAGCAACGTGTCCAAGGGTAAGAGCTGGGGCCTCTTGGAGCACCTGGAGGCTTTGCAGCTGGGAGGAACACAGTGTGGAATTCCTGCAGGGAGCTGGGAAAGCTGCTGTGTTTGTTCTGGGTGTGGTGATCGTGAATCCCTGCAGAGATCCGGGAGGCTCCCGTCAACCCAGCCAGCAAAGCCAGCAAGAGGAAGCGGGATGATGTGGCTCTGGAGCAGCAGGAGTCCTGGTTTGTGGTGCTGGAGAGGGACTGGCCAGAGGAAGACTCTGAAGACCCCACATATGAGGTGAGATGTTGTGGCTGCTGAGCAATGGTTTGACCTCAGTGTGGGCCTGGGATGCTCTGGGAGCCTCCCTGTGGAGGAGCCTTCAGATGTTTCCTTTCCTATCCCCTCTTTGAGGGTGTCCAAAGAGCACTTGACTGTCACCCCAGCAGTGTCTGAGGGCTGGGGGTGCCCCACTCATCCCTGGGGCTTCCCTTGTCCCTGCAGAGCATTGTCTGTCACCCTTGGCTGTGGCTCCCAGTGCTGTTGGGACAGGACTGGTGTGTTCTTCCCCACCCTGTCCCTTCCTCAGAGCCTCCCTTTGCCTCTTTCCCCCCCAGCCCTCAGAGCTGGAGTCAGACAGTGACGAGTACCAGTCCCAAAATGACACTTACCTGGAGCTGGAGGAACAGGGTGAGGTCACTGTGCTGGAGCCCTCAGCTGTCCAGGTGAGTGTTCCTGCTCCATTCCTGGGGACAGCATCAATCCTGGCCTGGAAGGATTCACCTCAGCCCCTGACTGCAGGAGAAAGGAGTCTAGGCTTGCTCTGATCTGAATTCCATGAATCCCCAATGGATTTTGTGCTGCTCTGTGTCCCTGTGTCACACCACCCCCAGGGCTCCATGCTGCCCCCAGAGCCAGCAGCAGAGGATCCAGCTGTGGCCAGCAGAGGGGAAGAGGCTCCAGCTGTGGCCAGTGGTGATGCCCAGAGGCCACTAGCCAGTGAGAGCAGCAAGCAGGAGCCTGACACAACCTGTGCCACCAGCTCATACCGGTATTGGGTAAGGACCCTTGGGACAATCCCACCCTCTGAGTGCAGAGCAGAGGAGGTGTCACAAGTCCCCTGGATGTCCCCAGGCTCTGAGCCTTTGTCCCAGAGCTCTGCTGCTGAGGGAAAGCATTGGAGAGGCTCCAGTCCCTGTACAGGGACACGGCCTCAGTGCCCAGTCACCAGTGTGTGCCAGCAGTGCCAGGTGCCAGCTTGTGGCACCTCTGACCCAGGGCTGCTGCCAGCAGGTTGCCATAAGCCCTTTGTGACTCCCTGGCCCAGTTATTTTACAGTAGAAAATAGGGAGGATATGTAGGAAATTCTTCACCACAGGCAACTTCCATGGGGTCCCTCACTGCTCTGGTCCCAAAGCACTGCTGGGTGCCCTCTGAATTCCCAGGAAGCTGCTGCCCTGCCTGGCTTGCAGGGGAGTGGAGGATTGGTTTGTCCCCAGTGTCAGTGAGGACAGGCAGTGCTATGGGGAAATCTCCTGTTTTCCAGAACAATCAGGTGCCTGACACGCGGAACTGGGACCGTTTTGGGCTGTGAAGTGCCTGATTCCCTGGGACAGCCGTGTTCCTGAGGAAGATGTCCAGTTAAATGCTGTGTTCTTGCTGTTTGTTTCCTTTTTCTGAGGTTTATAATAAAATCACCCTATTTTTTCACATGAACTGGGCTCTGTTGGCTGTTAGTACCTGGAGCTGGCATTACAGCTGCCAGGGGGATCTTTCCCTCTACTCCCTCCTGGGGAGGGGTTCCTCAGGGTGCCTGGGAGGGAGATGGCTCTGGGACTGCTGGAATGGGATGGGAGGGGGAGAACTGAAGGTTCAGAGTGAGGCTGGGCAGCACTGGGGCTTTCCATGGGGCAGTCCCTGAGCTTGGATACCCAGGCTGTTCCCTGGATAGCCCTGGGGGTGCCTGGTGCCTCCAGGGGATCCTCTTCCCTTCTGGCATCCTCAAAAATACTGGACTAACCCCTTGGAATAAACCAAGGAGTTTAACACAGAGGCCGTGTTATTCAGTGAACACTTTGAGGTTTCCAGTTTGTGTTTTGTCTGCTTTATCTGGGATTTGTGAACAGAACCCTCATCCTCTACATGGATCCTGAGAAGGATCCTCTGACAAAGCAGGGATTTTGGGATCCAGAAATGCCTGAATGTGACCCAGAGCTGTGGTGAGACCTGAGGTTGCCCCAGTGCTGGAGCTGTTGCCTGGATCAACTCCCAAAGTCTGAGGCTACAAAGAGCAGCGACTCCTCCAAGGGTGGGTGAGGGAAGGGAGCAGCTCAGGGGGTGTTGGATCCCTTGCTCAGGGCATGCCTGGAGGCTGTGTCTGGCACCACTGCCTGGAGCTGTGGTTTTGTGTGGCAATCCACTGGCACTGACAATGCTCCAAGTGCTAAAATGAACCGTGGCCCCCTCCAGCAGGGATGTGGGGCTGGAGGAGCTGAGCCCTCAGTTCGGTTTAACCAGGGTGGGCCAGGCCAGCTTAGAAATGCCTGTGTCTGAGCTTGCCCCATGCCACAGCCAACACCTCTGAAGGAGGATAAACCCTCAGGGAACAGAGGAGTTGAGCTGCCCCGAGGTTGTGCTTGTGTCCCCATTCCTGTGGACTGCAGGAAGGAGTGGGAGTTCAAAATCCCAGGGGGTTTGAAGGCAGGTAAGGGGGATGGAGGGGCCCTGGCTCCCAGACCCTGCTGGGATCAGGGATCTTAATGTTGGGTTTATTAAGGATTGTCCTGCCTCTCAGAGCAGCCTTGCTGTGGCTTTTCCTGCTGGGTTACACGGGTGTTTCCAAAGCCTTCTCTGACCAGTGATCCACTTAAAGGTGGAAATCCTGGAGCTTTAAACCTGTGGCTGGGTCAGGACACCCCTGTCCTGGAGCTGCAGCCCTTGGACTCATCACTGACCCTCTAAAATTGGCTTTACAGCTCTGGCTCCTTGTGCCTCTGCTCCAGTGGGGCATGGCTTGGACCAGGCAGGGCTATTTTTCTCTCAGGTTGGTTATTTGTGCACCATTAACAGTCCTGAGTCATGAAACTCGAGCATTCATAAAGCTGCAGTGCCTCGTACCTGGTGTTATCTGCAGCCACAATAGCTCTGCTTTCATTACTGCTGAATAACAGCAAGATTTTTTTTTTTTTTTGTTAAAGGTTGATAAAGGAGCTGATCCTGCAGCTCCTGGATATTATTCTGGGCTCAGCATTAATTCAGGTACTCCTTGTTTGTGTTCAAGAGCTCTCCCCTTCTCTGCTGCAGAAATTAATAAAACATCCTTCACAAAGCTGGGCAAGGACTCTCTCTGGAATCTGGGCTGGCTTTTCCTCTTGCTCTGAGCTTTAGGAGCCCTGGATGTGGGAGTCAGCTGCAGAGTGATGATGTCAAATGTGGTGAGGAAGGAAACAGCCCTAAATCTGCCTCTGAGCTCACCTGCAAATTAATTCTGGACATACCCAAAGCTCCCCAGACCCTAAGCCCTGATTTAGGAAGAAGAGATCTCAGCTGAGCATGGAGGAAGTAAATGGCTTGGAGAAGCAGCTACAGAGCTGTTTGATCCCAAGGTCATCCCTGAGTCCAGCCCCAGCAGGTGTGTGCTGCCTGTTTGTGGGGAGGAGGAGTGGGATGATGGCCCTTCAGAGGGTGAAGGCTCAGCCTGGAGAGGTGCCCAACCATCTGGGGGCTACCTGAGGGTGGCACGGGCTGGTGGTGGCCTCAGGGACATTACCAGTGAGCTGCTCAGAATGCTGTGTGCACATGAGCCACGTCCCTTTGTGGAAGGATGAGATTGGTACATCCCAGAACTGCAGGTTTGGGGCTTAAAGGTTGTTTGGGGCCGTTCAGTGGGGGGATGGGATCTGTATGATGCTTTGGGGACTTCTGGTCCCTCTCCCAGTCTGGTGAAGCAGGGAGGGAGAGTCTATCCTGCCCAATCCACGAAGTCTCCCTGAGCATCCCTCCACCCCTCTCCTCGTTCCTGCTCTTCCTCGCTGGCCTGTGGGGGTTTTTGCCTGTTTTTCCCTGCAGTGTGAGGAGATGGGACACAGGGTTGGCTGCAGCCCCCTTGGTTTGGTGTTGGAGGTGCCAGGAGCAGCTTATTGAATTCTGGTTGGATGGGGGTTCACTGAGCCCTCCTTGGCATTTTCATTTCTAGGGAAAGGCTGTGGGATGTTCCCAGCTGAGCCTCTGCTGCCCCTGGGCACAGCCCTGGGGGTCATCCAGGCCCAGATGTTGTGTCATCCCCCTCAGCCTTCCTGTCTTGGTTTGAAAGACAGGTGTCTGCTAAGAAAGGCAGGAGCCTCTCTTTGAAATGGAAAATGTGAACCCCCTCCCTCCAAATTATTATAATTTTGAAATTAAGGGGCTCTCAGGCAGAGATATGGGAATAGGAATAACAGCTCTTTACTAGGAAAATTAGAATAGAAATACAGAATTACAGAGAACAAACCCAAAGCAGTGCAGAGTGAGAATGCGAGCTGCCCCGTCAGTCAGTCAGGGGTTGGGGCAGTGCCATCCCATGGTGTCCATCCTCCTGCAGTGACAGATGTGGCTCTGCTGCAGCAGTGCTCCTGGAGAAGGGGCAGTTTTCCTCCCCAGGCCCAGGGATGATATGGAAGGGTCGGATTTTTCTTTGGGATCCAGTGGAAAATGCTGCTTTGGTGTTCCAGATTTCAGTTTTTATCTGGGTAGGAAATGTTTGGCTCCTCCCCCTGGCTGGAGCATCTCCCCATGGGATGATGGAATTTGATCAGCCATGGCCTGGGACTGCATGGCCATGGACAGGAGAGATCTCCTGGAGGGAGGATGGGCTGTGGAAGAGATAAAAGCTGGGGATAAAACAAACACCCCTGGTCACATCCTGTATTGTAGCCCAAGACACTTCCCCTCAGTCCCTGCTGAGGAGCAGATTCCTTCCCTCCACCTCTGCAGCCCCTGAAGTCTCTGAGCCCCGCTTTCTCCCCAGCCCCATTTCCCTGCCCCTCCTGCACACCAGAGGCATTGGGATGGTGGGAACCATGCAGGACGTGGATGGTGCACTGCGCTCTGCACCCTCCAGACCCTGCTTGGTGGCTTGGAGGGTGACACCAGGGCCAGCCCCAGGTCCTCGGCAAGGGCCACCAAAGAGCAAGGCAGGTGCTGTGGGAGGATGGGAAGGAGGGGGCATGGGGAGAGGTAGGGAAATGGAGGGGTTAATGCCGTGTTTGGGGGAGGAGGAGATGAGTGTGGAGCTGGAGGGAGCCTGAGGGATGAGCAAAGGTGACCCTGACAGCCAGGGAACACTGAGGACACGTGGCCCAAGCAGCCTGCAAAGGGCTCAGACCTGAGCCCGGGGAGCTGTGTAGGAAACAAATGGCTTAATTGAGGCGAAAACGATCATAATTAGCCTGAACAAATCCAATTAGGAGCGGGGGTGGGTTACCTTGGGCCTGGCGTGGGCAGCAGGGAGGGCTGGGGGGTCCCAGGGCAGGGACAGGGAGTGGCAGGGGGGTCCCCTGGGGCTCATCAGCATCTCCTCCTCAGGCTGCTGGTTCTATGCCTGGACAGAGCCTAGTTAGGCTGGAGACACGGACTAGGCAGGCTGTGCTCAGCCAGGGGGAGTAGCAATCGCTGTCAAGGCCGGTAATTGAGAGGGGTGGGAGCCCCATTCCAACCCTGCCCCAGGGCTGGAAGCAGCATTTTGCTCTTTCCTATGAGGAGCAGAGGACAAACTGCTCCAGTCTGTCCTTCAAGGTCACTGCTGGGGTGGGAAGGGAGGGGAGACATGCTCAGCTGCAGCCCAGCACGCTGGAAATAGTGAGGTTAAATATTAACTGTGAGGTCTAATTTAGAGCAGGAATTTCTTTCCTAGCAAAAAGGCATTCAAAGTGTTTATTTGCAGCAAAATCATCTTTACAGGTCATGATTAGAGTTACAAAATTTTCCCGTTTTGGGAAAATGTGAAACCGCAACACTTCTCGCTGTTTCTCTTTCCTGTTCAGTCTCCTGCCCCTCCAGGAGTTATTCCTGGAGGAATTAATCCTCAAATTCACCATTCCAGCAGTGTGGGCAGGCACTGGGCACCCCCTGAGCCCAGCCCCACCTTCTGTGCCCGACTGCTCCCACAGTGTGGAAAGCAAGGCAGGAGAGTGGGAACCCCTGCGCCTGCCATGGTCCCAGTAAAACCAGTAGAGCCACCAGCAGGAGGAGCAGGCAGGTGCTTCTGCCATTCCTCAAAAGCTCTGGGAGCTCTCGTTTGGGGTCTGTGTGTGTCCTGCTCTGTCTCCGGTGGTGATCCAACCGCTCCCGGTGCTGTCACCTGTGTGAGGTCCCTGCCTGCAGCTGCTGGCAGCTCCCAGTGATAAAATCCCGGCTTTATCTTCCCCCGTGACAGCAGCAGGAATGAGGGAGGCTGTGATGTGTCCCCGGAGAGCCCAGTACGAGCTCCAGCTGCCCCAAACCCAGCAGGGTTTACAGCTGCAGGGGACAAACATCTGTCCCCACATCTGCTCATCTCCCAAGGTAACATGGATTCAGGGTGAGGTGCCCAGACCTGGGTGCCTGGGGAGTGACTTTGTGCCTTTCTGGGGACACAGCTCAGGGGACAGGGCAGGTGCTGGCTCTGCTCCCCTCAGGGATGTGCAGGGAGGGACCAGCCCCGTGTCTCAAGCTGCCCTTTGGGGTTTTGCCGATGCCAGGGAGGGATTTGCATCGGGGCTGACCCTGCTCCCTGTGGATTATCTGGATCTGGGAGCCCAGAGATGCCTTGAACCAGCTAAGCAGCGCTTTACCCCTGAGGAGGGCTCCAGCCAGGTGTGTAAGTGGGAGCAGATGGTGACAGCAGTGACAGCACTCTGGCCACCACCAGCATCTCTGGACATGGAACCATCCCCTCAGAGATGCACAATTCCCAGCCCAGATATTTTTGGCCAGTGAGTGCTGAGAATGTTGACGTTTTCCAAAGGCTCTGAGCTCATATTCGTGCTGCTGCCCTTGTTGGTGTCTCCAAGCTGTTGGTCACAGTTGGGTGGCAGGGAGGAACTGGTGCTGCAGCAGGTGCCGTGGCTGGGCTGGCATCCAGCTGAGGCCTGGAGATTCACTGTGTGTCACACTGTGGGAAGAGTGAGGGAAAAGTGGTCTGCAGTGAGACCCCCCTCTGCAAGAAGTCCTGTTGAGCAGGGCTGGGGGCTGAGCTGTGCCTGGCTCCCAGTGCCTCTCCAGCTGAAGCCCGGTGAAAGCTCTTGGAAGCACAGCTGGGAAGGGCAGCATTCATTTGCACATACATTAGGTGTGACTCACCCCACAAAGCAGAGTCATTTTCAGGTCTCATTATCCTCAGCCGTGCACTCACCAAAAGTCCCTGGTTTTGTTCATATTTCATTTAAAGATGCTGCAAGATATTAGCTTAGAAAAATGGGAGGTGACAAGGGAGCCTGGCAGCTATGGATGGTTCCTGTCCCCACCCCACAGAGGGAAGGAGGGATGAGGTCAGTGCCATCGAGTCGAGCTGCTGGTGCCAATGTGTGACCCCCTGGTACCTGTGCCCTCGAGGTGCCTTCAGGTGGGGGTGCAGAGGAGCCCCAGGGGTCAAGGATGGGCCAGTCTGGAGAAAGGTTATTTATAGCAGTATGTAGTGACAGGGGAATGGTTTTAAACTGAAAGGGAGGAAGTTTAGATGGGATATTGGGAAGGAATTGTTCCCTGGCAGGGTGGGCAGGGCTGGCACAGGGTGCCCAGAGCAGCTGTGGCTGCCCCTGGATCCCTGGCAGTGTCCCAGGCCAGGTTGGACATTGGGATTGGAGCAGCCTGGGACAGTGGGAGGTGTCCCTGCCATGGCAGGGAGTGAAACAAGATGGAATTTAAGGTCCCTTCCCACCCAAACCATTCCATGACTGAGTTTCTTGGCCCTGGATCTGCCTGCAGGGGAAGAGGCACCTGTGGCTGGTTCAGGGCACCAAAAAGGATGGGAGTGTAGATTGTCCCCTCCTTGCTGTGACACTCCTTTCTCCCCAGGGACCTCCCTGAGGGCTGTGGATGCTTCTCTGCCCACAGCAGGTGACTTCTGTTCCTGCTGTGTCCCCACATCCCATCCCCGCTGCCACACCCAGGCAGTGAGGAGAGGCTGCAGTCACTGCTGTGTCCCCAAGGGACCCTGGCTGGCTCAGCATCACCCCCTCGCTGCCATTGCTGCTTCCAGGAGCTCCCAGCACCTGCCCCATGCCTGCAGAGCTCAGTGGGCACTGCTGGGACCTCAGGGACTGCTGGCAAATGGCCAGAGATGTGACATTTGGTGACACAGGTGGGCATGGCAGTGGTTGCACTCCATGATCTCAGAGGAACCTTTCCAACCTTTCAGATTCTGTAACTTCCAAATCCCAGCTTTATCACCAAAAATGCCTTATCAGGAGCAGCCTCCAGCTAAAGAGTCCTCATGCCCACACCAGCCATGGAACTGTCCTGGTTTGAATCTTCTGCTGCACTTCCCAGCCAGGCCCCTCACAGGCTCCAGGGTCTCCAAGAGAGGGAAGGAATCCAAGCACCCCCTCGTTCATCACCAGCGAAGAGCAGCTCCTCCCACCTGCTTTCAGGTGTTTAATGCAGTTCCCAGCAGAGGCAGGGAAGGAGGGGGCTCCTCTTTTGCTGCTTTCACTCAGGAGTGAGCTCTGTCCTTGACTGGATCTCACTTGGGAATCAAAGGCCAGGACCTGTGCACAAAGGACTGAAAGAATCCCATTCCTGATGTTGATCAGATATGGAAGCTCCTGAGCTAGAAAGGATCATCAGTGCAGCCCCTATCCCTGCACAGACCCCCCAACAATCCCACCCTGAGCACCCCTGAGAGCGCTGTCCAAACGCTCCTGGAGCTCTGGGACCATTCCCTGGGGAGCCTGGGCAGTGCCCAGCACCCTCGGGGCCAAGAACCTTTCCGTGTTATCCAGGAAGCCAAGGGCTGTCCCAGGGATGGGGATTTCATCCTGGGCTTGAAGAGGCTGAGGTGCACACGGGGCTGGGCGAGGCAGCAGCCCCCATGCATTTCCCCTGCATGCAGGCAGCCCAGAGCAGATGTCCTCCCACCAGCCGTGCATCATTCATGCAAGAGTGCTCCCTATCTGATAAATCATGTTGGAGAGACAAGACACAATGGGGCTTTTAATTATAGAAACAATTAGCCAGGATTAATGACAGCAGCGCTGTGACGGTGTTGTTCCTCCCAAAGTTTAATGAAGCTTTAGCAGTTTTTGTCAGACATGGGGAGCACTGAGATGCTGCCCTGGGTGTTGGGTGCACCTCAGCACCCAGCTCTCTTCCTCTCACTGAGGGACACTGGGGGGCCTCCAGGAGCTCCAGAGGCTTCAGTGGATGAAGCCTTGGGGAGGTTTATGGGAAGGGACAGGGCTGAGTGAGGGGATGTTGTTCATGAGGGAAGCAGAGCCTGGAGGTGGCCCAGACCCTGTGAGGGGGAGCAGGGACAGCTCAGCTCATTGTCACCAGCCCATAGACAATGTGGCTGTGTCCCCCAGGCTCCTGTGATCTGAGCAGAGGTGCTGCTCCCCACAAACACCTTCAACACCCAGCATGGCCCCTGATACAGCTCCAGCACCAGCACTGCACCTTTCAGAGCCAAGGACAGACCCCCACTAACCATGGAATGGTTTGGGTTGGAAAGGACATTAGGGATAATCCCATTCCACCCCTGCCATGGCAGGGACACCTTCTGCTATCCCAGGGTGCTCCAAGATCTGTCCAACCTGGCACTGGACACTTGCAGAGTCCAGGAGTGGACACAGCTTCTCTGGGCAACCTGTGCCTCCCCCCTCCAGCATACAAAAATTCCCACCTGCTTCCCAGACTCAGAACAACCCCCCAAAACCCCTTTTCTGCCTCCCAGCACCTCAATGAGCTGATCTTGGGGCTGACATCCAAGTTTAATCTGTTCAGAAGACACCACTAGGGCCGATGGCTTGGGAAAACACAAAAGTCAGCAGTAGCTTCCCTTTGCCTGCAGCCCTGGCTGTTCCCCACTGGAGGCTGGGGACAGCCAGCAGGGAGCAGGGACACAAACACGGAGTGACAGGGGGACAGCAGACACGTTGGGGTCACTGGGGTGGCTGGAGCTGTCAGCAGAGGTGAGGTGACACAAGCCACACCAGCCTGGAGCTGCCCTTCTCCTCCCTCCTCTGCGGGATGCTGGGGTGGGATGCTCGAGAGGAATATCAGTGGGATGCTTGGATAGTGCGGGTGAGGCTGGGGGCTGGCAGGGGCTGCTCCAGGGGCTTGGCTGCTGGGAGGGGAGAGCATTGTCCTGGGGGAGCTGAGTCTCCCTCCCCTGCTGAATCCCCCTGGTACCTGCCCCATGGCAGGACCCTGTGCTGGGAGCTGGGCTCAGGCTCCCTGGGAGCACCCTCTGTCCTGCAGCACCCCCACCCTGTGCTCAGGCCTTTCCCAGGAGGACCCCAGGGTTTGGTCCAGGATTTACCCCAGGGCAGAGCAGAGAAACCGGAGCAGAGCAAGGGCACCCCTGAACTCCACATGGCTGGGGGGTGGAGCAGGGACAGGACACCAGACAGGCTGGGCCACGCTTGGCCCAGGGGACTCAGTCCCGGGCCAGTTCACCCAGCACAGCCTGGAAAACCCATTCCCAATGCTCCTGCCTGCTGGGGGTGGCTTGTGGGGAAGGTTTCCCAGTCCAAGCTGTCTCCTGCTGGATAAATAATTGACAGAGCGAGGCAGGGCACAGTGACCTCCACCCCTCTCACATATCCAAGGATCCAGGAGCTGCTGCCGGAATGAGGAGCAGGACAGGATGATGGGGACGGTCACAACAGAGCTGTGGACCCCTGGGCAGTGCTGCCCATCCTGCCAAGGCCATGGGTGCAGGGAGATGCACCAGGAGAACATCTCTGGATCCCTGTGCCAGGTACAGGTCTTGTTTCCAAAACAGTTTTTGCTTCCATGGAGGATGTGGGTGGATTTGTTGCCTGTGGAAGTGAGACATTAATAATGCTGGCTGGGTGCCAGGCCTGTTCTCACCTCCAGCACTGACAGCTCCCCAAAATCCTCCTGCCAGCCCCATTCTATCACAGTCCCCCACCCCAGAGCCCCCCTGGGGATGTGGGAAGAGCCAGCAGTGCCCAGAGCCCAGCCCTGAGTGTCTCCTCCAGCCCCCGAGGCTGCCAGAGGGGCTGAAATTGCCTGCCTGGCAGATGACAGCCTGAGCCAATCCCCACACGATCACACTGGAGGAATTCCTTCATGCCCCAGAGCCATGTTCAGCCACAGTCAGCCCCGTTCAGCATCAGGGCAGCCAGAGCATTCCAGAACCTGCTCCTGGTCCCAGTGGAATGGGGGTTGTTCAGGCAGGGAAAAAAACATCCAGCAGTGTGGAGCTTCAGAAGTGATTCTCAATATCTGGAAACAGATGGATTCCCTGGGGGAGAAACCATCATCTTCATCCTGGTGCTGGCCAACACAGGGAGAGAAACCATGGAACCATTAAGGTTGGAAAAGATCTGTGAGATCACTGAGTCCAACAATTAATGATGATCCAGCAAATTTGAAGCTGTTTCCTGCAAACACATTTTCTGTTTAAAACCTTTTCCCTAACATGGCAGCCTCCCCATCCGAGCTCTTGGATGGGCAGGGAAGTTAATAATGTGTTCAGCCAGGAAAAGTTTCCCAAGTCTTCCTGGTTACTGAAGGATTCGTCAGCGATCTTCCCTCCCAAATTAGACCTTGTAGACCCCCCCAGCTGATGAATCAGCTCTGCCATCACTGCATCCCAGCATAATTTGTCTTTCAACCTAACAGCTCCCATCCCACTCCAAGGACGTGGAGCAAGAGTAGGCAGCAAAAAAACCCAGGACCCCATGTGCTGGACTGGGGAGAGCAGGAAAAGAGGGGACAGGGGGAGTTTCTTCCTTTGCTGTTTGAGTTTCTGGATATATTCTGGACATGATCCATGGGAGGACAGGGAAGAAGCAGAATTTTGGGGATTGGCACCTCCTTGCCTCAGCATGACCCTGAAGCAGGAAAGGGACTGGGAAGGGCAGATCCCTCAAAACAGAGGGCACAGCAGGGGGGAGAGGGGACCTTGAGAGCCTCCAGCAAGCAAAGGGACAGTGTGTTGTCACCACTGTCACCTGCCAGCTGCACCTGGACACAGGTAAGGGGCTGGGCAGCTCCTGCTGGGAGGTTACTGAGCCCACACTGGGGTGTGGGTGCTCTTCTTCACCAGTTTGGTGCTGTGAGTCCCTTCCTTCCCAGCTAGGGGACAGTCCTGGTGGTGACTGGGGACGTGGCCCTGAGCCACTGACACCAAGTGACAGCTTTTTTTCCTTAGACAACACCCTGAGGAGTGACCAGCGGGTCAGACACGCTGCCAGCTGGGAGGGAGCCACCAGGAGAGGCTGAGGGGATGTCCCTGGCTGGTGGCCGCAGTGAGACCCCTCCCGTGTCCAGCGAGACGCTCCTGAGCCATCCCTGGGTGAGAACCTGGCCAGGGCCACCCCACAGCAGAGACAGGCGGGGATCTGGGGGTTTTATTGCCGTGCAATCCTGTTCAGATTCCCTGGGGACAGTTCCACAATGGCCCCAACCCTGACAGGAACCAGCAGCCCCCAGAGATGGGATTAGAACCGAATAGAGCCTGCTCTGTCTGCGGGTCGCGGGGACACGGGGACATTTCCGTCTAGAATGTGCAAATGCCGTGTTTGCCGTCCGTGGCACCGCAGTGCCTGCAATTCTAATCGCCTGCAAAGCAGCTCGAATGGTGTTTGAGGAGGAGCTGGGAGCTGCTGGAGGGATTCGATGCCACTCGCAGATAAAGGCAGGAGGGAGGGCGAGGGAGCCGGGGGTGGCAGCGCGTTCCTTCCGCACGCTGCGGCTCAGGGAATGTGGGCTGGATTCCATCAGGAGCAATTTCCTCGCGGGGAGGCAGCGGAGTGGCCGCCCCCAGCTCCCCGAGGGTGGGGGAGCGCTGGGATCCCGCCGGGAACCGCAGCACATGGATCCCTGAGCTGGTTCGGGGATGGGGAGGCGACCTGGGACCTGCTGAGACAGGAATCAGCAGGAAAAAAACCCCACACCATTCCACTGGTTCTCATCTGTATGGCTGGAACAGAGACTGAGGGGAGACTCCTCGGGGGCTGCAGCTCCTCCCGAGGGGAGGCAGAGGGGCAGGGGCTGAGCTCTGCTCTGGGCCAGGGACAGGAGCCCAGGAAGGGCTGGAGCTGTGCCAGGGCTTGGGATGGAGCTCAGGGAAAGGTTCTTGCCCCCGAGGGTGCTGGGCACTGCCCAGGCTCCCCAGGAAATGGTCCCAGAGCTGCAGGAGCGTTTGGACAGCGCTCTCAGGGATGCTCAGGGTGGGATTGTTGGGGGGTCTGTGCAGGGACAGGGGCTGCACTGATCATCCCTGAGGGTCCCTCCCAGCTCAGGATATTCTGGGATTCTGGGATTTATTCCCCTCAACCAGTGGGGCCAGCATTGCCCAGCTCATTTTCCCATCCTGGCAGCTGTGTGGTTTCTGTTTGCCCAGCTAATCCAGGAAGGTGCTGCAGGTACCAGGATGCGCTGACAGAGCAGCTCCTGCCAGCCCCAGTTCCTCCTCCCCCCGTGATCCTTGGCTCCACACCAGGGTTTGCTGCCCAGCCCTACCCAGCCAGGCAGGATGGCAGAGCCACCTGTGTCCCAAGGGCCCCAGCCGGGCTGGGAGCAGCCTGGGGACAGTGCAGTGACAGGGCTGGGGGTCCCTGGGATGGGAAAGCCTTACGTTGGGACCCCTGCTCGACCCAAAAGCTGCAGGGAGCAGAACATTTCAGGCTCCAAATGCAGCTGCCCCAGGCTGCCTGAGCTCAGGGGTTTTGGGGAGCTGGTGGCTGAGCTGTGGAGTGTCCTCTACAGATGATCACCCCAGATTTTACCCCCAACACTTTCCCTTCTTGTCCACTTGTTATTACCTTATTTTTATCAGGGCTGGGGTGTGCTTGGCACAGTCGTGGGGCTGTCCTGGTGGATGGGTGGGACAATCACAGAATCCCAGAATATCCTGAGTGGGAAGGGACTCCCAGGGATGATCCCTGCAGCCCCTGTCCCTGCACAGACGCCCCAACAATCCCACCCTGAGCATCCCTGAGAGCGCTGTCCAAACGCTCCTGGAGCTCTGGGACCATTCCCTGGGGAGCCTGGGCAGTGCCCAGCACCCTCGGGGGGCAAGAACCTTTCCCTGAGCTCCATCCCAAGCCCTGCCACAGCTCCAGCCCTTCCTGGGCTCCTGTCCCTGGCCCAGAGCAGAGCTCAGCCCCTGCCCCTCTGCCTCCCCTTGGGAGGAGCTGCAGCCCCCGAGGAGTCTCCCCTCAGTCTCCTCTGCTCCAGCTGAATGATCCAAGTGCCCTCAGCCACTTCTCACATGGCTTCTCCTCAAGCCCTTCCTCATCTTCCTTGCCCTCCTTTGGACACTCGCTAATGGATCAGTATCTTTATGTGGCAATCAGTCCTGGGCCATGGGCTCTGTGGGGCTGGGCAGCCCTGGAGGGTGACACCAGCTCCATGTCTGGCAGTGCCCAGCTCCATGACCACAGACAGAGGAGGGATCTGGGTGCTGTGCAAGGGCCCGTGATCCCCAGCAAAGAAGGGATGGCCTAGCAATTGGGACCTGGGGTGGCACTGAAGTCAGCCCAAGGGGACAAACTCCACTAAAAGAGGATTTCCTCCCTTTTTTAAGGGCCAGTTTTGTAGAACCACCCAGCCCCAGCCGGCTTCAGCAGGAGCTCTGCAGGCTCAGCAGCCCTCAAACCTGGCCTAACAGTCCCCTCCTCAGAGAAGGATAAAGCAAATAATCTCTGGTTTCCCAGCACTGGCTGCATTTCTCCTGCTGAAGCCGGCTGGGGCTGGGTGGTTCTACAAAACTGGCCCTTAAAAAAGGGAGGAAATCCTCTTTTAGTGGAGTTTGTCCCCTTGGGCTGACTTCAGGGGCAAAAGAGACACCTGGACCCAGATGTGAGAGCTCCCTTAGGGGTTGCAGTGGGAGGAAGGGCAGGTGAGCATCCCAGCACTGCTGTTGCTTGAAGCCCAGGCAGTGAGAGAGGGGAAAGGTCCCTCTCCCTCCTGCTTGGATGAAAACCTTTCACCTGATGGTGCTTCTGCTGGGCACAGCTCAGAACAGCAGGTTCCTGGCCAGAGAAACTTCCATTGTTATTACCAAATATTTATTAAAAGTAACTGGGCTCAGTCTCAGGCTCAGGCTCAGGTGTGTGCAGAGCGGGGCTGCCCGCCGGGGCTCCGGCAGGGAACTGAGGTGGCACTGCCCCCCCTCGGGGCTCCAGCTCCAAATGAGCAGACACAGAGACACTGGGGTCAGGGCAGAGAGAGCTGGAGGAAACGGGCATTGGAGGGGGAGCCAGGGGTGTTGGAGGGGGGACCAGGGGCTTTGGAGAGGGAACAGGAGGATTTGCAGGGGAACAAGCCCAGCTCTGTGCACAGCAGGTCACAGACGTCACTCATGATGTGGCAGCCACTCTTCCCTGTGTCCCCCAAACCTCACCGTGGGGCTGTGCCACTGATTTCCACGCTGGAGTCCTGCCAGGGTGCACACCTGAGTGAAGCTGCGTTTTGGGGTGTGATGGGTGACCAGGCCAGAGGGAGCCCATGGAGTCTCCTGGTCCCACTTTGGCAGGTCCCTGGGAGAGGGCGGCTCCAGGCTGGATGGAGGGACAACCCAGGGCAGTGTCCCTGGGGCACAGTGCCCTCCAGCTGTGCAGTGTCACCCTGCAGTGATGTTTGGGGCGCTGCAAAGCCTCTCTCCAGCACAGAATAAACTCCCAGCCCAGCCCTGGGGGCGAGTCCTGGGGATGGTGCTGTCCCCAGTCCCTGTGGTGTGGCTGGCTCTGCTCAGGGACATTTGGCGCTGAGAAGTCTGGGCTGCCAAGCCAGGACTGGCTCCCTGGCATCCCCAAGCTCTCATGGCATCAGCCCAGCACTAAAGTGGCTCCTGGTGGGCTCCCCAAAACCCAAATTGTGTAGGAGCACGTGGAGGGGGAGCATCCAGCCGGCTCCTTCGAGGAGTCCACCGAGGTTCCCATTAGGCAAAATGAACGAGCAGCAGGAGCCTGCTCTCATCACACGGCTCCCACTGCTGCATCCCGAGAGGGGACAGAAACCTGCCGGGCTGCCACCGGGCTGGCAGCGCTGGAATGCTGCATTCGGGCTGGCAGGGGACCAGCGTGGCCGGCAGCAGGAGGGGCTGGCAGCGACCCTGCAGGCAGGGAGAGGCTCTGGATCCTGGGATCAGCCGGGAAAGATCCCTCACTTCACCACAGAGGGCAAACTGCGGGCAAAAGGGACTTTACTTCTCACTTCATTGGAATTATTTTTTTCCCCTTGGCACGTTTCAGTCAAAAACTCTTTGGGATTTTGAGTGTGTGCCAGAGCAGCTGCGATTTTTTTATTTCTCTCACACTTCTTTTTTTTTTTTTCCCTAAATCATTTTGCTGAGTCTGTGTGAAAATGCCCCAGAAAGCAGCAAAACTTGTCAAGACACTCCCAGCGCTGGCTTGCTTGGAACAGCATCTCCAAAGGCAGGGACCCTCCCTGGAGCCTCGGGGTCCTGCCACTTGTGTGTCCCCCAAACTGGGGACAGCTGGACTGGGTGGCCTTGAAGGTTGCTTCCCACCGAGATGATTCTACAATTCCATGACATTCATGCTCCTAGAGTACAGCTGGCACCCAGGTGGCCCCATTTCATCCCAGTCCCAATCTCAGCAAGATTTTGGAGGTTTTTGGTGGTTTATGGGTCCCCATCCTCATTTGTGGGGGTGCTATTTTTGTTTAGGGCCAGGCTCTTGGGACAGAGGGGACAGGTGGGGGTAAAGCCCCCTAAGGAGGGGACCAGGTCCCATCTCAGCACCCCAAATTCCACAGCCCCCGGCAGGAACATCCTCCCCAACCTGTCCCTGGCTCCTGGCCTAAGATCCCTTTGGATTTATGCTCATATTGAAGCCAATTTGAATTAATTGGAGCCTGAGACCAAGGGCCCTGTGGAATTCTCCAATGTCCAGTGTCAGGACTGTGGCTTGGGGAGGCAGAACTGGTCACCTCAGCCTGGTGCTTGTCCTCCGCAGCTTTGTCCTGCTCCTTCCTCAAAGCCCAAAGTGATGCCAGAAGGGCACTGGAGTTAATGGGTGGGAGAGAGAGCCCAGAGGGGGAGCAGGGCTGAGCCAAAACCCACGGCACAGGCTTGAGTCACAACCTGCCTGCTCCTGTGCTGTGCCTTGGTTTCTCCCAAAATAAAATAATGGCATGAAGGGGCACGGTAAGACAGAAATAATTTGATTTTCTGGTGAGATGCTTGGGGAGGGGACAAGGACAAAGCAGCCCCCTCCAACCTGGGGCTCCCCCAGCTCCCCCAGTGCATTTGTCAGAAGTCTGCTCCCCCAAAATCACCTCTAACCCTGGCCAGCAGGCAGGAGAGCATCTTCCATCAGGTCAAATCAGCACTGGGATGGGGAGCTGTGTGGAAGCAGCAGCAATTCCCCCCATCCCTGATTAAAACAGCGCAGCCTGCGGAGCCAGGGCGGGGGGGACGCTGCTTAATTGACTCTGTGCTTTTGATACAGCAGCTTAATGACTGTGTTCAAATTAGCCAGAATTACCTTTCCATGCTGGGGAATGGAAATAAGACGTGGATTGCTCCAGCACACCCTCCCCCCCACACCGGCCTCTTAAAAATCCATCCCCAACTAAACCAGCCGCAATTTTCATGCCAGGATTTTTCATCTTTTCCTAAGCAGATAAGTTGATATTGTTTAAAACAGCAGTGAAATTCCTTCCCAGCTACATAAATCTCCTGGTTCTAAGCGCAGATCCAGGGCTGAGGCTGGGGATGAAGCTCAAATGGGAAAGCCCGAGCTGCGTGTGCCTGCAATGAAATTATAAATCCACATCCCAGAGCAAGCGAGCAGCAGGAGGCACCAGGAGCCTCCATCAGCAGAAGCGCTGGGCTGCAGCAAGGGATGGGAGTTGGGAGTGGAACCGACAAGGCTGGGAGAGCTGTTGGCATTTCTCCTGACAAAATCCTACACAAACGGAGCCTGTCCAGGCAAAACCACGGCGTTGGACCCACCTGGTGTTCAGTGCTGAGCCCCATTCCTTCCCCCTGAGTTCTGCCCTCAGTTTCCTCAGCTGTAAAGTGAAGAAGATGCTGCCAAACCCTGCTTGAAAAGCGCTGTCAGATGCAGCAAATGTCACCGAATGGCTCAGGTGGTGCTTGGTCAGCTGGCACGCAGCACATCAAGGGCACAGGACACTCTGCATCAGCTGCCCACAGCCCCTGAGGCCAGGGACCAGCAAGGCTAAGACCAGCTTGGACTGGCCAGTGATGAGTGGAGAGGAGCAACAATTCCACCCTGCAAGTCAGAGCCAAGGAGGGAATTGGCCTCTGCCATCCTCAAAGCCCAATTAACCAAATCACCACGGTTCAGGAGGCTTCGGCAGGAGCGGACAGGAGCAAGAGGAGAACTCCAAGGAGGAATGGGCAATGGTGAGTGCTGGCCCCATGCGGGATGGGGGTGCTGCTGGGGGGCTCCAGGTCATTCTCCCGTGAGCCTGGCATCTCCCTGGCACTGCTGCAAGGGACAGTGGAGCCCAGAGCAGGGGCACAAACGCAGGAGCCCTGCTTGGGCTGGGGGCTGCACTCATTCCGGGGTCACGGCTCAGTTTGTGCCCTGATTGCCCCAGTTTCCCATGGGATGGAGGGGACATGGCTGTCTTCATCCACAACCACCTCCACCTTCAGTGCAGAGGGCAGCTCAGGGTGAGGTGGCCCCCAGACCCTGTCCTGGGGCAGGCAGGGTGACAGGTGGGTACCTGTGGGTGCTGGCACGGAGGGCGCCCAGGCAGGGCAGTGTGGGGGTACCCGGCTGTGAGGAGGGGGAGTGGGGGAGCCCAGCACGGTGGTCGGGGTTACCCCATGGAGTCGGGGGCCCCAGGCACGGTGGTCCCCATGGTGCTGGCATGGAGTTGGGGACCTCAGGGAGGGCACTCCGAGTCTTGGGCACCCCAGGCTGCCCGGGGGACCCCCTGCCCTTTGCTCACGGCTGCGCGGTGAGGAGACCCCCGTGCCCTTCCCCGCGTTCCTCCGGGGCTCTGCCCGTCCTCCGCCCGGGGCTGTGCCCGTTCCCCTCCCGGGGCCGCGCATCGCCCCCGGCCCCGTCCCTCCCCCGGCCGGGCGGGGGGCGCGGGGGGNACGTGGCGCCGGGGGGCGGCCGCCGAGCCCCCGCCGCTCCCGGGGACTCGCAGCCTCCCTGCATCCCTCCCTCCATCCCTCCGTCCATCCCTCCGTCCTTCGCCTCCCCGCCGGCTGCGCCCACCGCCCGCGGCCGCCAGGCCCCTCCGCAGCCCCGGCTGTGCCCGGGGAGGGGGCTCGGCACGGCGGGCAGGGTCGCGCCGGTGGTGCCGCTGGTGCCCAGCCCCTGCTCCGCTCCATCCCCGGGGGTCCGGTACCCGCAGTGCTCCCCCCGCCTCGCAGCCCCTTTCCCCGGCACGGCGGGTCCGAGCATCGCCGGGAGTCGGGAAAGCTTTTCCCGTCTCCTCTCGTTCGCGTTTGCCCCCGGGCGCTGCTGCAGGTCCTCACTCCTCGCCACCCCAGGGCCCTTCCTTCCTCTTCCCCGAGCATCCCGGATTTTAGGCGGATTCTCCTGTCGAAAATTCCGAGGGTTGGTTTAGCCGCGGATGTTACCGGGTTGTGTTTCTCGGGGAAATGGAGCAGGCAGCAAGCACAGCATTCCTGGCTCCTACTGCCGTGCTGGAATAACAGCCTTTGCCTCTTCCCACTCTCCCTCCAGTGTACTTTTGTGCCAGTTCCTTAATCCACTTGCGAAGTGGATTTGAGCTAAAACCTGACAAAAGGTGCTCCAATTCCCGCGGCGTTCGCACAGGCAGCAGTTGCAGAGGAGCAGCTGCTTTTTCTATTCCTGCCCAGCCTTACCCTGAGATGAGGTTTTTGAGAAGGAGAAAAGAGCAACCAGGAAGGGAGAGGATGGCAGCAGAAGGCAGAGTGCCTGTGAGATAGATGGAGAGTGGAGCTGTGCCTGCAGCCTGGCAGCACCCAGAGCACAGAGCCAGCCCTGGGGAGTGAGGAGCATTGGAACCAGAGCGGCTGGAGCGGGAGGTGACCGGGGCTGGGGATCTTTGGTGACCTGGGGAACACCAGCCTGGGCCTAGCAGAGCTCCTGGCTGCTGCTTGGTTTTGCGGGTGGGCTCTCACCCTGGCTGGGGATGTGCAGCCTGCAGGATGGAGACTCCAGAACCCAGCCCCAGTGTCACCATGGGAAAAGCCTCATCCAGGCAGGGAAAGTCCCTACAAACCTCTCAATCAAAACACGAGCCATTGAAACCAAAAAGCCCTCCAGGAGCAGAGCTGCCCAGCAGTGATATGGTTTTGTGTGGGTTAAAATTCAAAATGCAGGTGTTGAACCCTGCCATAACCCTTTGAGAAGTGCAGGTTTGGGGTTGCTCTGCCCCAAAGCTCCATCACCCCTTGCAGGATGGAGATGGGATAAAATCAGGGCACCCCAGGGCATGGGAGAACGTGGTGCATGTCCTTTAAATGGGAGAATAACTGAAGGTGAGTTGGGGAGCTGCCAGTTGGGCAGCCTGGGGTTGATCTGGTTTAATTTTGCGCTGTTTTTATCACTGATGTTTCTGTAGCACTCGTGGAGGGGAGGCAGCAGAGCTGCTGCCTCTTGCTGCTGGAGGGCTGGTGGAGCCAGCTGGGTTTTGGCCAGAGCAGCTTGGAGAGGGGACTTTGGGTCCACCCAAGATTTCTTGTGGTTTTCACATTGCAAAAACCTCACTCAGGTGTCTGCAGCCTTTCCCAGAACGCTTGGGTTGTGGGCTGATCTTGGGGGAAGATGCTCTCCAATGCCCAGCCTGCAAAACATCTGGAGGAGCATCCTGAGAGCAGGGAGCATGAGGCAAAGCAGCTTCAGGAAAGAGTTGGCTTCAAAATCAGTAGATTTTGCTTTTATCTTGTCCTGTTGGAGGAGGGAGCAGGAGGAACAGGGGCTGGGTTGTGTTTGTCCTGTCTGGGACATCAAGGCCAAGGGTGGGACATGGCTGTGCTGGACAGAGCTGGGCAGAGCTGGGACAGAGCTGGACAGAGCTGGGACAGAGCTGGGGCAGAGCTGGGGCAGAGAGGTGGGACAGAGCTGGGACAGAGCTGGGCAGAGCTGGACAGGGCTGGGCAGAGCTGGGCAGAGCTGGGACAGAGCTGGGACAGAGAGCTGGGCAGAGCTGGGCAGAGCTGGGACAGAGCTGGGACAGAGCTGGGACAGAGAGCTGGGCAGAGCTGGGGCAGAGAGCTGGGACAGAGCTGGGGCAGAGAGCTGGGCAGAGCTGGGCAGAGCTGGGACAGAGCTGGGACAGAGCTGGACAGAGCCTGGACACACCCCAGGCACGGCTGGCTTCTGCCAGGCTCAGCCTTTCTGGGGGGATGCACTTTTGCTGATCTCCAGCTGAAGATAGCAGGGCCAGGGGCTTTTTTCCTATTTTGTAGTGTTTAGAGCTCAGGAATGTCTGCTTTTATTAGCTGTGCTAATTCTGCCTCACCAGAGAACTCATCCCTGGCTCCAAGGCCCAAACCTAATCCCTGCTCTTCCCTCCTGGGCCCGAATTAAACACTGGACTCACAGCCCAGTGGCACAGCCAGACTCAGCACTGGCTGCACTCAGCATTTAAAGGTTTTCAATCCATGTGTTTGGGATGGATTTTTCCCAACTCCTGGCTGTCGGATCACTCCTGTTCCCCCCCAGCATCCCAGCAGGGAGCAGTGGCTCCCCTTCTCTCCATGAGGAGCCGGAGCTGCCATAAGGCAGGAGGAGTTGGGCTGCTCCAGCAGCTCAGAGCTGTGTTCACATCCCTGGGATGGGAGGGAGGTGTTGGGAGCCCTGGGAATCACGCTGGGAATGTGCAGCACGTGGCCGGGTGTGCTGTGCGTGGGCAGCGGCGATTCCCGTGCTGGGAACCGTGGGCAGCCCGGGTGGGACACCTGTCACCAGCAACATCTCCCCACGTCCCCAGTCCCACAGCTCCAAGGGAAGGAGGTGGGAGCCAAGTGAGGCCATCCTGGGCTTGTCCCCAGTAGCACTGATTCACCACGAGGCTCCGAAATCCTCCTGTGTGTATCCCGTGCCTCAGTTTCCCTGGCTGTACATGGCTGTGGTGTGGAGACCTGGCTTTGGAGGGTGGCACAGTCCCTCAGGCAGCCAAACTGCTGCTGCCTGTGTGTGGCTGTGGAGCAGTGATGGGGCTGGCTGAGCAGGCAGGGGGAGCATCACAGAGCATCCTGCACGATGTCTGTGCTCCATGGGGCTGCAGGGAGGGTGGGAGGTGCTGCCTGAACCCAAAGGCCCACTCTGTGAGTCCTGGAAAAGCCCCTAAACAAAGAGGCGAGGGCAGAAATGTTCAGAGCAGAGATGTGAGAGGAGATGAAAAGCAATAAATCCCACGAGAATGCTGGAAATGCTGCCGAGAGCCACAGTGGCTGAGGAAGGGAAAAGGATTGTGCTTTGGGCACCCTCAGCTGACTCCCCTGTTTGTGAAGTTTTTGTAGGGTTTGCCTTCAAAGACAAGGCAGCTGCTTCCACAAGGTTTAGCCCAGGGGTTGTGGGACCAGGGATGCAGGAGTGGGACAGGCTGGGCCAGAGCCTTGCTCAGCCATTGGCAATGGAATGTGCTGGATTCTCCTTTGGATGCCTTTGAAGCTCTGGTGTTTTGGGGCTGGAGCTGGAACCCCCTGAGGTGGGGCCTGAGGCTGGGCAGGACGGGGGTGTCAGAGTGGGGAAATAGCCCTGGTGGTGGGAGAGCAGAGCCCACCCCAGGCCCAGGCAGGGGCTGCCATTCCCTCTTGCCCGTGTGAAATGGGCAAGCCGAGGACAGCACCAAATTCACCCCAGAACAACCAAACAGCAGAGATTTGCATGGAGGATTTGGGCAAACAGAAACAGCTTTACCAGGGATGAGTTAAAAACAAAGCATGGAGGGTCTGGGCTGTGATCCCCAGGCTGCTGTGGTGCCTTGGCATCTACATGGGCACCCCAAGGCTGGGATCCCAGCCTGGCAGCAGAGGCAGGATCTGTCTCTCTGAGTGTGCTCTCCTCCTTCCTCTGCCTCAGCCTTGCTTCCCTGCCTTCCTCCCCCTGAATTTGTCATTCCACCACAAGCTTGGCTGCCACTTGCAGCCCCATCCATCAGTTTGGTTTGGTTTTCAAAGCTGTCCCAGCTCTGCCCAGCTCAGATCTGGAGCGCCAGAGCTCCTTGTTCAGCTCCCGATGTGCCAACCAAAATAGCAGCGGCCACATACTGGAGTGGAGAGGAACAAGTGTTACTGGGAATTAAAATGACAGATCTCAGCATCAAGGTCTCCGAGGGTTTGTGCTTTATTAAGCAACAGTGAGTTCATGGGAAAGGACTTTGACTCAGAGCACCGGTTGTGTCTACAAGAAAAGAGAACCAGGGACTATATTTAGGCTCAGGCTGTGATGGGGAGACAGGGCCAGGCACTGAGGGAGGGGAGCTGGGCATCCTCAGCTCCTGGGGATGAGCCCTGGCCCTGCAGGGCAGAGGGGGGAGCAGGAGGTGGGTACAGCTCAGCTTTGGGATCATGGAATCCCCAATGGTTTGGGTGGGAAGGGACCTTAAAACTCATCCAGGGCCATCCCTGCCATGTCCCAGGCTGCTCCAAGCCCTGTCCAGCCTGGCCTTGGGCACTGCCAGGGATCCAGGGGCAGCCACAGCTGCTCTGGGCACCCTGTGCCAGGGCCTGCCCACCCTCCCGGGGAAGGTGCTGCAGAGGAACAATCCCAGTGCTGCGGTGCAGGAGGGCTGGAGAGTTCCCCTCCCTGTGCAAGGGGCTGCTTGGGGGTCCTGCACCCCCAGCCCCACATCAACCATGGCCAGGGGTGGCTGGGAGGGCTCCTCTGAGCAGGATTCACCCTGGCTGGGGCTTGTAGAGCATCTGCTGGGTTCAGAGAAAAGGGGACACCACAACCCTGCTGTGTGGTCCTCACGTGGCTCCTTTTCCCTTAAATGTGGCTTCCTGCTGATGGGGGTGATTTAACAGATCAATGTTTTCTCTTCTTGCCTCAGGGTCTGCCTCTTCCCACCGCCCCCTCCTATTAAAAATTCATTGTTTCTCCCAGATACCGTTGCTAGAGGGAGACAGGGAGAAATAAAGCAAGTTCTTGGAAAGGAGAAGAGAAAATATTCAGTGGGAAGGGAATTCAGGAAATATTAAAACCAAATATTGTCCCTCTCTTCCTCTTGTTGCTCTGGGTGCATTTGAGCCCAAGCTCTGTCCCTGTCACAGCACAGGACCCTGATGTTCCCAGAGTTGTGCGGGAGCTGGGGGGAGTTTGGCTGTGGGGACAGTCCTGCTCCTGCCAGGGAGGAGGAGAAGCCCCTGCTGGCTTCGGAGCTGGGAGTGTGGGACATCGTGGCTGTGTCACACAGCAAATCCCAGCAGGCACGGGAGGGAAGCAGGAGCAGCGACCTGCAGTGGGGGATGCTCCTGATCTCCAACTCAATTCCTATCCAGAAAGCTCCCCCAAGGCCTTGATTGCTTTTTCTGCTCAGTTTGGCCACTGTTTCAGTCCAGGAGGATGAGGGGGTTCATCTATAAACTGAAATAGCCAGGAGGGTGTTGATGGCTGCTCTGTGGGATCAGCTCCCCTGGCTGGAGCTGTGGCTGTGACAGGAGCTGCTGGGCCAGGTGCCACCAGTGGGGATGGGGCATGGACTGAGGGGATTCAGGCTGGCTGGGAAGGCTTTTTTCCATCCTCTGAAGCCTCCTGAGCACAGTCCTCACGGTGCTCCTTGCAGGGCAGCAGCAGCAGAGGTTTGCAGGGCAGGGAAGCTAAAGGGGCTCTCCCTGGGCATCCAAAGAGCATCTGAGGAGCATCAGCCACAACTAAGGAGCATCAGCTCCCTCAGCCACATCTCCAGGGTGGAATACCTCAGTGCAGTGGGTTTGATTTGCCAATTTCAATACACTCATTTCCTGCTGTGAGATGGGATTAGGAGCAAAAGCAAGGCAGGCTTAAAACTTGAAGGGTATAAAGAAAACTTTTATAAACAACATAAAGGAAGGTGAGCAGATTGTTTTCCCTCAGGAAGAGTGGAAGGAATAATTTCCAGCCCCTTCTCAGTGGTGCAGCCAGAGGAGCAAACCACGAGGGTGCTTGGTGCTTCTGGCCTCCTTTTCCAGAGGGTCACCTGGGCTGACCTTCCCCGTGCCCAGGACAGCTGGACAGCAGCCCTTCAGTATTGGCACAAGGAGCTAGTTTGTGTTTTTCCATTTAAATCTCATTTGAAGGGAAGTCCATCTGGTTCCTGCCGTGCTGCCAGAGGAAAAAGGGCTGTGCTTGGGTCAGTTTTCCACAGGGAGAGCCCAGAGAGGTGGCGTGGCCCAGGACCTGTGCCTGGTGGTGGGCTGGGGCAGGGCCCTGTAACTGAACACTGATTAGGGATGGAAAAGGAGCAGAACCCTGCAATTGCAAATGAAAGGTGGAGTGACATAAATGAGAGAGAAACTGTGACCTTTTTCCATAAGCAGGAATATTAACCAAGTGTGACTAATGGAGGGAGGGGGAGATAATCCTGCCTTCCTTAGTCCTTATCCCTGATGAGCAGTAGGAGCCTGGGGCTGCTCCCAGGGAAGTGCAGTGGGTGATGCCAGCATCCCTCCCAGCCATGCCCAGTGCTCTGGAAGTCATTCCAGGAGTTATTCTGGAGGTTGGACCCTCCACATTTCAGGAGCTGGTTTCTCTTCTTACCTTCAGGGTCACTTTTGCATCCAGCCCCAGCCTTGTGGCAAAGCAATTCCCTTCAGGAGTGTCCTGATGGGATTCAGCACCTCTGCCTTCCCCTGCCTTGCTCAGCCTGCACCAACATCTGCAAACCTCTGGAAATCCAGGTCCAGGTTGTTGCTGTTGCACTGACAAATGGGGCTGTGGTCTGTTGGCTCAGGCTCATCCAGCACCAGACAGTGCTGCCGGGTTTTTGGGGTTTTTTTCCATGCCCCAAGGTTCTCTCTGGCTCAGGCTGTTGCTGCCCCTGAGTTGATGCTGGGCAGAGCTGTCTCTAAGCAGGGATCACTCCATGGCCTGGGGCCCTGTCCCTGCTGCCTCAGTCCTGGCTCAGCTGTCTCCATCTCAGTGACTTTCCCAAGACTCCTAAGAAACAGATCTTTCCTCTGTTTCATTTTTAACAGCTCTGCCTCATTTCTCCCTCCATTTCTCTCCCTGGGATCATTTCTGGCTGTGCCCCTAAAGCTGGGAGATGCTGTGTCCCTGCTGTGCTGCTGTGGAGTTGGATTTTTCCTCATTCCTTGAGCATTTTCCAAATTTTCCCATTTACTTTTGCAGAAAGAAACTCTTTGGGGGCCTGTCACTGAGAGAGGATTTCAAATGAGCAGCGTGTGACACCTCCCCGTGGTAATGTGTCATTTTTGTTGTTCATATTTCAATAACTAAAGGTCAGCTGGAAGCTCAGCTGGCTGGGAAATCTGACATTAATTACACTAATGAGCAAAAGTCTCTGGCTTAATGCTGCTGGATAGCAAGGCTGTGTGACACCAGCCAGATTTGGGGCACTATCAGGTGTCCTGGGGTCCATGGAATGATAAAATCCCAGAATATCCTGAGCTGGATCCCTCAGGGATGATCAGCCCAGCCCCTGTCCCTGCACAGACCCCCCAACAATCCCACCCTGAGCATCCCTGAGAGCGCTGTCCAAACGCTCCTGGAGCTCTGGGACCATTCCCTGGGGAGCCTGGGCAGTGCCCAGCACCCTCGGGGCCAAGAACCTTTCCCTGAGCTCCATCTCAAGCCCTGGCACAGCTCCAGCCCTTCCTGGGCTCCTGTCCCTGGCCCAGAGCAGAGCTCAGCCCCTGCCCCTCTGCCTCCCCTCGGGAGGAGCTGCAGCCCCCGAGGAGTCTCCCCTCAGTCTCCTCTGCTCCAGCTGAACGAGCCAAGTGCCCTCAGCTGCTCCTCAGACCTTCCCCAGCTCCGTGTCCCTCCTTTGGCCACTCTCCAACAGCTCTGGGTCCTTCTGATCTTGTGGTGCCCAAGGTGCCCCCAGCACTGGAGGTGAGGCTGCCCCAGTGCAGAGCAGAGTGGGACAATCCCTCCCTGGGCCTGGTGCCCCCAGGACACGGTGGCCCTTTGGGCTGCCAGCAGTGACTCAGATCCAACTTGCCACCCACCAGGACCCCCAGGTCCCTTTCTGCAGTGCTCTGAGATGAGCCAGATTTGCTGCCATGCATGGAGGAGTTGCTGTGCACATCCCAAGGGATGCTCCTGCCTTAGAAGAGCTTGGGCACCTTGGTTTGGTTCTCTGGAGGTCTCTGCTGATTTCCAGGACATCTGGGTCCTGTTTGGCATTTGGATTTGCTGCTGAATTTCTTTGTTCAAGGGGATCTTGTGTGCAGAACTGGAAGCTCCTTGATGGAGAAGCAGGTCCTGTGTGGTACCCAGGGAAAGGAGAATCCTCTCCTGACTCCTCCAATGAGTAGCCCAGAAAAGAGTTCAAATCCAAGTTTTGAGTAAAACACAAAGCACAGGAGCAGGAAGTGACAATGGCCCTGGTGGCACAAACACACAGAGGGCCAGGGAGCTGTGCTGGTGTCACCATGTGGGACCAAAGGAAGCTTTAGGCCACTTCAGCCACGCGCTGGTGTGTGTCCCCTTTCACAAGGATTAAAATGTATTTGCAGACAAAACCCCCGGAGGTAACCTGAGACAGAGGTTGCTAAGTGACCCCAGAGCTGCCAAAAACAAATGCCAAGACATCAGCTGAGCTCCTGCTCATTCCCAGGGCTGGGAATGACGGGCTCACCTGACAAGCCAGGCCCAGGTGGTCTCTAAGTGAGTTTAAATTCCATTTCTGATGCTCAGGCAGGGTTGGGAGCGAAGCCTCCCAGGGAGGGCAGGAGAGGCTGCTCAGAGGCTGCCAGGAGCTGAGCACCTTTGGGCTGACTGCAGTAAATACATGGCTGTGTCCAGCCTGCTGGAATTGGATCGAAATTTTACCTTCTCCATCCCTGGGGCTGGGGCCTGGCCATGGGGAGCAGCAGCTGAGCTGTTGTGGTTGGGATTAACCCTTGGATGGCGCTGGCTCCGAGCATCGCCCACCGAGCCTCCTCCACCCCTGCTGGAGTATTTGAGTGTGTGAGGTGACCCAAACCACTTCCCACCCAGTTATCCCATCTCCCAGCACTGGAGCAGCCCCAGGGATCCACAGCAGGTCTGTGTACATCAGCCCCTGGAGCCCAGTCCCTCAAAGCACTCACACTACATCCCCTGCAGGCAAATTCCTCCTGGAATTGCATCAGCTGCAGTTGCTGGAGGTGCCACAAGCTGCTCCCTGCAGGTGCTGAGGGCAGGCTCAGGTGTTTCTAGGTCGTTTTTGCATCTCAGGGCTTGGTTTGGATCATTCTTGCTGTTATTTCAGGTGCTGGGTCAGAGTTACTCCCACACGTGTGTGCTGCAGGGCAGGTTCCTGAGGAGATGGATCCTGCTGTGATCCTGGGCTCTTCCATCCTGCCAGCCCTGAGCTGTTCCTGTTGTCCAAGCCCCACCTCCTGGAGGGGCTGGTGCCTCCTCTGGCTCCAGCAGGAGCCTCTGGCGTGCCCAGGGCAGGGGATTTCTGTTGCTATGGGGGTTTAGTGTTATTCCTTCACTGGGGAGCATCTCTGACTGAGTTCCCTGCATCCCACATGGGATTTGCATCCCTGCCACCCAGGGGCTGATGGGGTGAAGGGCTCAGTGTATCCCACTGACACTGGGACCTTCTGGGAGCTGGGAATGTGGGTTCCAGGGAGAAGAATGAGTCCCTCAGGCAGAGCAGACAAGGGGAAGGAGTGGGGAATGAGCTGGGATTGCTGGGCACTGGTTGGAGTCCTGCAGCCTCACAGCCCCAGGGGCCTGGGGGCGAGCAGGAATGTGGAACCCTCAGCACTGTCCCTGCATGGCCGAGCCCAAACCTGCAGCTTTGAAGGGAATCCCTCTGGCTTCAGCTTTGGGCTAGTGCTGCTTTCCTGGAGGAATTTTAGCTTTTCCAGAGTGCTGGGCACTGTCAGTTCTCTGGGAACCCCAAAAGGGAGGATTTACCCATCCACAAGCAGCATGTGGACTCCTCTGGGGTTTGGAGAGCTCCATCCTGCCGGGATTCTGGGATATGCCGGGGTGGGATCCCTGTGCCCCCTCCTCTGCTGCTGCAGAGCCGGCTCCTCCTCCCCAGCAAATCCCTGCCATGGAAAGCTCCTTCACCTGAGGCTCCCCAAGCCTCTCCCAGCAGGAATTAACCCCCCCTGGTTGCTGCTGCTGCCCACCCAAACCTCACCTCCCAGACCTGAGAGAGGTCTGGAGCAGGCACAGAGCTGAGCTGCAGCTGCAGCATCTCTGCGTGGGTGTCGCTGAGCAGGACCCGAGCTGGGGACGTTTGAGGGCTGTTATCCAGCATTTCTGCACAAAAGGAGCTATTTAAATTCCCTCTTTGTTTGCAACAGGCAAATTAAGCTTGATCCAGAGAGTTCAAAGCAATTCAGTGAAACCACAGCAAATCATTTGTTCAGCATCTGCTGCATCAGTGCTGGGAGCATCTCCCGACCCCCCCAAGTCCCCCAAAATGCCCAAGGGGTGGACACGGGGCTGGGAGTCCGGGCAGTGACTTCTGCTTGCAGGTTTGGATGAAATCTCCACGGATTCGAGGCCTCCTGGGCTGTGGGCACACACTGGGTGGGTTCATTCCCCTCCTGCATTCCCTGCATGTGATTCCCAAGGGCAGTGCCGCGTCTTCCCTGCTCCACCCAGAGCTACCCAGGGCAGAGCTGGGCTCGGACACTCTCCTGGTGGGGAGAGGATCCTTCAGGGCACAAAGTGTGATGTCATTTTATATTTATATATATGTTTATATAGATAAAGCCAGGCAAGCTGCAGTGGTCGGGTCACACATCCAGCTGGAGCAGCACTGAGGATGCTCCCCCCTCTCTGGGAAGTGCCTGGGTGCCACATCCCTGGACTTTGGAGGAGTTTATTTGGGATTTCTGTGGCAGACACTGGGGGAAGGTGACTGACAGGGGTCTCCTTGTGCTTTCTGTGCAGAGGAGCCGAGGCTGGCTGTGCTGGACACTTCACCTCATGAACATTCCCAGGCTCCAATGCCTCAGCACATCCCAATGTTGGAGCGGCCCTGGACCTGCAGAACGGTGAGAACTCCCTGGGCTCCAGTGGGATTGGGGGTTGTGCACTGGGACACTCAAAATCCAGCTCATTTTTACCTCGTGGCCACCCCTGCTTGGTGGCATTAGCCCCCTCCTTGTCCCCACCTCCTTGTGCAGCAGGAGCACTTGGCCCAGACAGCTGGGTATAGCTGGGAGATCTCAGTGTGTTGTCACCACCCCAGAACGAGCAAGAAGTCACTCTGGTGGAGCTGGGATGTGAAGCTCTGGAGTGCTGAGCTCGGGTGCTGCTCAGGGTTGGTGGCAGGCAGCAGTGGGGCCCCAGCAGGGACCCCAGCCTTGGCCACTCTTGGCCCCTCAGCCTTGGCCGTGCCAGGATCCCTGTGCAGCATCAGTTTGAGGGGCAGTGGTTTGGGGTTTGGGTGGATTTCCTGGGATTTGGGAGTACATCAGCTGGGAGAGGAGCTCTGGAGGCTTTGCCCCTGCTCTGCTGTCCAGATGCCAGACAGGGAGTGAAGCCACAAGGCCCTGCTGTCCCCTTTCCCTTCCACCATGGAGATTTCTGACTTTTGGGATCCTCTTGGGGCTGCACATGGCAAAGGAGCTGCTGTCCTGGTGCCCCAGCTGATGCCCTGCAGCCGCAGATCTGGGGACTGACGCCAGCGTGTCTCGCTCCAAATGTCACCACTGCCATCCTCCAGCCCGGGGGAGTTCTGGGGATGGCACAGCTGGGCCCCCCCGGGCTCTGCTGGGCCCCTCTGCAATCTGGACGGCGAGGCAGGAGGGGTCTCAGCAGGGCTGGGGTGAACCTCCCGTCCCCCTCCCCTCTCCGGGATCATTTCAGGGGGTTGGTCCCGGTCCTGCTCCCTGCTGGCGCTGCGGGGATGGATTGGGACGTCAGGAGCCATTTCACCCCTGTAATGGCATTTTGCTCTCGCTGCTCCCATGATCGTAATTGGGATGGCAATAAAATCTCCGATGAAGCAGCAGCTGTAGACAGGTCTTTAAAAATGCACTCAGCCAGGGACTGATGCTGAGCAGAGCTGGGAGGGGGAGAGAAGGCTGTCACTGTGCTCCTCCTGGCTGGAATTCCCACTCCAAGCAGGGTGGGGGCTCCACCTCTGCCCCCTGCCCCTGCAGAGCTTTGCTCACAGAGCTCCGAGCTGGGTTCTGCAGAGCTGAGCAGTCCTGCTGGGACTGGGTTGCTTTCCAACCACAGCTGCCTGTCCCTGCTGGCCTCGGAGCAGGCAGCTGTCCATCAGTCTGGCCTGTCAGTCTGCTCCTCTGCCCACATGTCCAGCAGTCCAGTCAGATTAAAGCCTCTGGAATGATGGATCTCCCTGCCAAGGTGCAGAGATTGGCTGGTAGCAGCCAGGACTCCAGGCTCTGTCTCCAGAGGGAAGCTGGCCTTGCTGAGCACCCCCTGCCATGGGTGAAGGCTCCCATGGGCTGAGCCCTCAGGAGCAGGGTCCTTCCTGAGGGTCAAGGCTGCAAAGAGCCATTGTTTTATCCAGGAGCTCGGAGGGGTGGCTGGGACTGCCTGACCGGTGTCACCACAGTTCAGGTGAGGGATTAGGAGCAGATTTTGCCATCAAAGGTCCAGCACTGGCAGCCAGTGACAGCGATCAGGGTGTGATTTATGTGCCAGCCCCCTGAGGGGCTCAGGCCAGCATCGCTGAAGTGCTGAGCTTAATGAACGAGCTGATCTAACGAGGGCTGGCACGGCTGGACAAATGAGGTCGTGTGCTGGGGCAAAGCCCATGGGAGGCAGCTGGCACTGAAATCACCGGGAAATCACCATCCAGCAGCGGGGCAGGGCTCTGCTGGGCACTGCTGGCCAGACTGGGGCAGTGCTGGCACTGGGGGGTGGCCGCACGTCAGCATCCGCAGCGCTCCGCACGCCCCCGGGCAGCGTCATCCATCAGCGCTCCGAAAGGGGCCCGCTGCAGCTCTGCCTCCCTGCTCGGTTATTCATCATCCTGCCCCGGCACCTCCCTCCCTGCCGAGCTGTGCGTTGGAGCACTGAAGGCACGGGGACCCTTCCTGTGACGCGGTCTCGTGTCCTCCCTGCTGCCCAGAGCCCCTGCGGGTGATGTGTCCCCCCAGCAGGAGGGGACACCCCCGGAGTGTCCCCAGCACGGCCTGGGGATGTCCTGCCTGGCCAGGCTCCTCCCAGTCCTCCAGCCACGCTGCCCTCGGAGCTCTGGCTTTGCTCCTGGTGTGCTCCCAGGCTGTGTTTTGGTGCAGAAGGTGAGGGATGAGCTCAGGAGAGAGGCAGGACGGGGAGGCAGCTGCAGAGGAAGGAGCAAATTCCCTTCTCTCATTTAATGCTCTGTGTTGGTGTCTCTGTGGGGGCAGGAGCCCTTGCCAGGAGCTTGGCCCTGCTTTTCTCTGCTGTGGCTGTGCCTGGCTGTCACCTCTGTGCTGCTGGGCTCTCATGTTTTGTACATCCAGCAGCAACAAATGTCAGGTGGGCCCTACAACTGAGGTGCCAGGACGATTGCCAGGGGTTTGGGTTCCTTGTCCCCAGACCCAGGCTGGGGAGAAATCTGAGATCAGGCAAGCCTTGGCCACAGGTTGGTTTGGATGGGCACCTTTGGGCTTGGATGGGGACCTTGGCAAAGACCAGCTTTGGTGGGAGAGGGCAAAGCTGGGTTTGCAGTGGGAGTCTCCTAGACCTGGGCTGTCACCTTGCTGCTGGGGCCTCTCCTGGCTGGGTCAGTGCTCAGGGACAAGGACACCTTGGGGCTATGGTCAGCTGCCAGTCCTGGTGACAGACTGGGATGGGAAAACATCAGGAAGTCTCAGTGCTGTGGGCCATGGGCTGTCACCCTGCATTTGCCTTCCAGCCCTTCCTCATCCTGCCCCTGATGTTAATGGGCTTCTGCAAATTAAAAGTTCTCACTTGAACCCTCAAAAAAAGAGCCCCTGCCATCCATCCAAGGACCACAGCCACTGTGAGCTCCAGGGTTCCTGGTGGCATTAGTGGAACAGCTCAGTGGCAGTGAGGTGCTCTAGGATGCAGCTGAAGAGGGGGAATCAAGCTCAGCCTCTGCTCTCGTGGGGTCCAGCAGGTTCTGAGGCTGTTGAGGTCCAGGTCAGGTTCACTCTCAGCCTCCATTTCCCAGCAGCAGTTGAGATTCAGCTGTGACTGGTGGGTCAGCCAACCCACCTTGGGTGGAAACAAGAGCCCAGCACCCAGCTGCCCTGCCCCTCTGCCCTACTTTTAGAAGAGTTATCCACTTTGGTAGAGAAATAGAGATGCTCATGGAATATTAAACACCTCCCCAAAGCCCCTGTTGCTGATGAGTGGCTCCTGCTCCTCGTTGCCTGGTGCAGGCAGTGACCTTTCAGAAATGTTGTACATTGTGGTCGTCTCCAAATGTCTCCTCTCCTGGGAGCATCTTGTGGAGATAGAGATTCAGACATGATGTCTGTCAAGAAGAAAAGCAGATTGTGGCCAATCTGGGGCTGCCTGTGCAGTGTTGCCTGGGCCACGTGCTCAGGAATCATAAGGTTGTCTCTAAAAATAAGCAGTGGCTTCTCTGGGGTTGTCTCCTTGGTGCCGTGCTCGGCGGGGAATCCTCAGCTCTGGGGTTTCGTGGTGTTTGCCAGGGCTGGGAGTTCCCACGTGGGAGGGGGTGGAGAGTCCTGTGGCCACTGCTGAGGATGGGATGGGATCTGGGTGGGAGACACTCTGTGGAGACACCAGGGAGGTTTGCTGGAAGGAAGGGCTGACCCTGCCTCCCTGGGAGCTGCTCCAGCACCCCAGGACCCGGGGCTGCCGAGCAGGAGGAGCCTCGTGAGAGGCAGCAGCTGCCACTCACCAGAATAACTCCTGTGGGAGCTCTCCATGTTCTGCAGCCAGCCCTGAAGTCACACTTGGGGACGTTCTGTGGTGACCCAGCCTGGCTCCTTCCATGCTCCCCTTCCCATTCCTGTGCCTTGCCAGGAAAATCTGCATCTGCTTGAGCAGCCCTGAGAGGGACACGAGGGTGGCATCGGGAACGTGGCCACCATGGTCACAGCCCAGCTGCTGGGGATGGTCACTTGGCCACTTTACAATCCTGTGAAAACATAATACCCCTAAAAAAATGAAATCCAACAATAAAACACATTTCAAAAACAACCTTATCAACACCTAAACTAAAAAACATAACATTAAATAAGTGTACCATATCCCCTGCCATACACCAGCTACAAACAAAATTAAAAATACAATAAACTACTAAAAACCACCTTAAAAACATTAAGTAAAGAAATCTTTCAAAAATTAAAAGCAACATCTAACAAAAGCCACCTAATTAATTAACACCCAAAACTCTACCAACTGAGCAGGCCCTACCCAATCTAAATCCTTACATACAATAAACGAAAACAAAATCCCAATAATACATATCAAAAAATTGTTAAAAAACCAGTTTAAATCAATTGTGCCTTAAGTACAATCAAACCCATTCATAAAACTATCTTTACTCAAAAACCAAATTACACATAATAAATAATACCATATATGGTTAGAATTATGTTTTGGTTTTGTGTTTACTTATAGGTGGTATTCTTGTTGTGATGACTTGAGGCCTGAGGACCCTCAAGGTGTTTGCCAGGTCCTGTGGGGTGGGAAGATGCTCTGCAGGGACCCTGCAGGGTGTCCTCAATGCCCACCCAGCCATTGGTTCTCCCTTTGCTCCTCCAGCCCTGCCCAGCCCAGCCCTGACCCAGAAAAACGTGCTGAGAGCGGCAGAGCCAGGAGAATTTGTTTCCCAGCCAGCCCCTGATGGGATTAGGAAGAACTCTCTCCTGGATAATTCTCCATTATGTCTGGTGATTGATTTCCTTCCTCCTTACCCCCAGCTCTGTCCTGCTCTCCCTGTTTCAGCTGGATTATTTATTCTCATGCTTGGTTTGCTAATTGCCTGATCACCAGAGCTGAGGCTTGGGCACATCCCTGGCCTCCTTTGACCCTCCAGTTTCTGCCTCTTTGTTTCTGTCTCAGCTCTGATTTAATCCCCTCCACGCCCCAGCATAAGCCAGGATCTTCCTGCTGCAGGATCTTATCTGTGCAGAGGGAGAAACCTGCTGGTGTCACCCCAGGAGCCAGGGAAGGTCCAAGGGATGCTCCTGAAGCTCCTCCCCATCACCTCTATCCTCCCCATGCCCCCCTGTCTTTTCTGGGGTTTTTCCAAGCTCAGTGTGGCTCCAAACCCACTGACTTTGCAGACTCAAGGAAAGGGATAAAATAAAGCTGCAGGAGCCTCAGGTTTGTTTTTGGAGGGTGGCACAGGCCACCTTTGGTCCTCATTTCAGTGCCTCTGGGAACTGTGCTCTGCTCTGAGCTGCAGCAGCAGCTGGAAAAACACCCTTGGGTTCCCTGACTTCACATTTGGGCATCAAACTGTGCTCGGCCAGCTCTGAACAATGCCAAGACATCCCCCTGGTGCCATGATCAGTGTGGGGGGGGTTATCAGTGGAGCTGAGCATGGAGCAGACCCCAGGGACCCTCATTTTTTGCCTTTTCAGCCTAAAATCATATGGGGTGAAGGGTGTTTTTGGAAGGTGGAACTGAGGGCTCAGCAGGGAAGAAGGAGCAGATGTCTGGACAGGCTTTGGCACAGGACTGGGGTCTGGGCTCCTCTTAGCTCTGGAGGAGCTCTGTCCTGGGACAGCTCTGGCTGCAGTTTTCCCTTCCCCACGGGCAGAGCTTGGAGGCAGGGAATTGTTGGCATCAGCATCCAGAGTGCCCCATCCTCTGCTCTGAGCAGCTCAGGGAGGCTCGGGTCCATGGAGCCTGCTTGATCCACGAATTCCTGTTCCTGGGAATCGAGATCTCACCCAGGTCACAGCTCAGGACTGGGAAGCACAGAGCTCGTCCTGATGGAGAGTCCAGCAGCAATGCTGGCAAGCTGTCAGTGAGCTGGGAAACACCACAGGGATGTTGGGACACTCCATCCAACCCCAGCCCCAGCCCTGTGCCAGGGCTGAGCAGGGTGACAGTGCCTGTGAGGATGCTGGCACAGCCCAGCATGGTTGGCATTGCCTTCCCTGGCATGGAGCCGGGCTGGGGACAGCAGCCAGGGAGTGAGGATGGCGTGGGGACACTCGGCTGCCAGGCAGGGCTGGCAGTGGCGAGCGGGCAGCACTCGAGGTGTTCCCAACTGCATTTGGCTGCTGCTGGTGTTTGTAGGAGCTCTCCTGCCTCATGCCAAGTTTGGGATACACTGGCACTGGCACAAGGCTCTGGCACTGGCACCTCCCTGACACCCATATGACAGCATTGGGATTGTCCCCCTTGTCCCCCCTGTCCATGTTTTCAGGGTGGGGGTCCCACCATCACTGTCTGCTCCATTTCCTCCCTCCCTGCTTTGGGGTCTCCATCCTCTCCTGCAGTTCCCTGCATCCCTGGAGAGATGCAGCAGCATCCCCTGGATGGCCCCTGCCATGGAGGGGCCTGGCCTGGAGCAGCAGCAGTGGGTGCTGGAATGAGAAGGGCTCAGCAGGAGCATTTTACATCCTGCATGTCAAGGGAAGGATAAAACAAAACCTTGCTCTGACTGAGATGTCTGTGCTCATGCAATGTCTGAGCAGGGGAACCTGGGAATGGCAACCTGGGCACATTTTTTGGTCTTTATTCACAAAAAGGAAGAAATAATGGCAGCTTAGGAGCAGTTGCTCTTGGAGGAGCTGGCAGGACCAAGCTTGTGCCAGAGAAGCAGGGGCTGTTTGAAGGGTGGAGAGGAGCAAAATCCCACCTGCAGAAGTCATGGAATCCCTGAATGGTGTGGGATGGAAGGGACCTCAGAGACCATCTTTTTCCACCCCCTGCCATGGCAGAGACACCTTCCACTGTCGCAGGCTGCTCCAAGTCCTGTCCAGCCTGGCCTGGGACACTTCCAGGGATCCAGGGACAGCCACAGCTTCCCTGGGTAACCCCAAGCCAGGGTGGCTGGAGAGCAGCAGTTCTTCTGTGCTGCTGGTGGCTGGGACAAAAGAATCTCAGAGGTCCCACATCTTGATGGGGAAGTAGGGAATGAGGCAGAGAAAGCTCCAGGGGCTCACAAAATTATCCAATTGTCCAAATTGTCCAAAATTGCTTTGCTCTGCTTCCCCCATCACAATCCCTCAGCCTGGGGCTTTGCTGGCTCTGTCCCCAGCCCTGCATGCAGCAAGCTTGTTATTTTTAAAAATAAATTAAATGAGGAGAAGAGCCTCTATCTAGGCCTTGCTCTGGATCTTAATTGCCCTGGCTCCCCAGGGGCCGGGCGAGCCCGGAAAGCGCCGCACGATCACCGTAATGAGCTATTAATAAACAGCCCGGCTCCACCCGGCCCTGCCCCGACAGGACAGGGAGGCACCCAGGTGTCCCTGCAGGGGACAGGGTCCGAGCAGCTCTGAGGGAGGTCCTGGGGCAGCATGGACCGCCTCGGGTCTGCCTGGATTTGCGGGGAATGGCTGATCCAGCAGCCCTTGGCCCCGCTGAGGGGTTTGTGGGGTCAGTGCAGCACCCATGGGTGGGTGTGGGGCACCAGGTGATGCTCCGGCTGCCGAAAGGGAAGGTGAGCCCAGGGCTGTGGCTCCCGCTCTCCATCTGCCAGGGAAAACAACTCCAGCGAGGCTGGAGCTTTGCTTAGAGGATCAGGTGGCCAGAGTAGTAACCAAAAGTGGAGTTGGGTTACCCCGGGCTCATCCATAATGAACACGGGCAGAGCCTCAGGCAGGGAGGGGAAGGGCTGGATCCCCCCGGGGCCAGCAGGGAGGGATGGTGGACACGGGGACACGGCCAAGCCTGGGACACCATTAAAGGGGTGCCAGGGCACCTTTCTTTAGTGTAGGGACACTGAACAGGACAATGAAGTGTCACAGTAAATGGGGAGGGTTTTGTCCTGTGAGTTTGCAGGTCGTGCTTGGGGCATCCTTCCCATGCAGCCTCTGGGCAGAACAAGAGTGGGGCCTCCTGAACCAGAGGACCAAGGGGAGCTGCCCCCACCTCACCCCAGTGCCAGCTCAGGTTCCTGGGGCCACCAGCCACGCAGAGCCTTCACAAAGTGACTCTCCTGGAAGGCAGAGGCTGCCAAGGTGGCATCTAAGGACCTGTAGTCCCCAAAGGGGGCTTGGTGCAAGGAGTGAAGCTGAGCAGTGCTGGAGAGAGGGGAGAAAGGGGCAGGAGCAGCAGTGGGCTCGGTGGTCCCACCCCCCTGTGCCCCAGCTCAGCTGGTAATCCTGTGGTTGTGTGAAATGGTGACACTTCCCTCTTGGTTTGATTCGTTGGAAGAAAAAGGGAAATGTGGCAAAATTAAGATACACACACACACAAAAAAAAAAAA
>VXBI01001294.1:96671-107257 GCA_013397375.1 Toxostoma redivivum
AGGGGAAAAAATAAAAAACACACAAAAAAAAAAAAAAAAAAAAAAAAAGAAAAAATGGTGTAATAAACTCAGAATCGAATTGTTGAGGTTGGAAATCCCTCTAAAATCATCGAGTCCAACTGTTACCCCAGCACTGCCAAGGACACCGCTTGTCCCTCAGTGCCACATCCCCATGTGTGTAAAAGATCACAGAATCCTGGGATATCCTGAGGGGAAGGGACCCACAGGGATGATCAGTGCAGCCCCTGGCCCTGCACAGACCCCCCAACAATCCCACCCTGAGCATCCCTGAGAGCGCTGTCCGAACCCCCATCTCCCATCCTTCCAAAACTGCACTTGAGCCATGGGGTTAATCCCAGAGAATTGCTCCCCTCAGGTGATAGGATCAGGGCAGGAAATTCTCCATGGAGACTGTATCCTTCCCTGAGACAGGAGCACTGAGAGTCAATAACTCCCCAGTCCCCTGAGGTCCTGTGTGCCACCAGCCCATGAGGACAGCAGGGAGGGTGACACCAGCCTTTGGTGTCCTTTGTCAGCACAGGGTGTGACCGTTCCTGCTGTCCCTGCTCCATCAGTGTCACCTCTCTGGGGGGTCTGGGGTCCCCACTGCTCTCCTGTCACCCACTAAGCCAAGCAGCATCCACCTCAAGATGGGCCTTTTCGGGACCTTTTGGGCACTGAGGACCTGCAATGGCACCAGGGTGAGCATTGCAGCCTCATCTCGATGGCTTTGAGCAGCCACTCATGTCACATCGTCCTCTTCCCTCACCCCACATCCTGCTGGGCTCCCACAGACAGGTTTGTGGTCCCTGAGGTGCCCAGAGGGACAGAAGGGAACGTGTGAAGGGATCCCTGGAGCCACAACCTGGGCTCCCTGGGAGTCGGAGGGGCTGGAACCAGCGCTCAGGGACAGCATCCCAGTTTGTCCCAGTGCAGTGGGAGCGATGGGACAAAGCCCCCCATGCTGGAGGTGTCAGTGCCCTGCTCCCTGCACCTCCACAGGGGTGGCTGGAGGGCTGGCTCTGCTCTTGGTACCCCCAATATTCTCTTGCCAGGCTCAAAAACACCCCGCAGCTCCCCAACCGAGCAATTCTGCCACTTAATTAGGTTAATGACCGTGCTTCATTAAGAAAAGGCGGCTGATGAGTTTGCGGTGGCGCTGGGAGCTGCGTTTCCAGGCAGCCTGGCAGATTTGGGGCACGGATGGGGACAGGGATCGGGAAAGGGGAAGCAAAGAAAAGAGAAAGCAACGGCGAAGTGCTAATCCCTGGAAAAGAGGGCAGCGGGGGCACGGCGCCGCGGGCTCGGTGCTAATCCCTCCTCGGCAAAGATTGTGCCTGGGGCCACCTTAATCTGCGCTCCAAGAGGGCGGGACGGGGACGGGGACGGGGACGGGGACGGGGACGGGGACGGGGACAGGACCGGGCCTTACGTGCGGCACCGAGTGTCCCCTGTCCTACGGGACCCCTCCAAGCTGGGGGCCTGGGGAGAATGTGCCACTGGATGAGACCCCTCACAGCAGGGGCAGAGGGCATGGGGCATCCCGCCTGCGTCACCAGAGGGCATGGGGCATCCCAGCTGTGTCACCAGAGGGAACGGGACATCCCGCCTGTGTCACCAGAGGGAACGGGACATCCCAGCTGTGTCACGAGCTGGCAACGTCTCTGCCAGCATCTCTTTGCTCCAGCCCTGCCTATGTCTGTGCCCCGCGTTATGGCAGGGTGCTCACGATCCCCTCCGCCCGTGCCTGCACCAGCAGGGGCACAGGGAGGGGGCACAGGGACGGCTGTGCCAGCGGGGGCAGAGGCTCAGGTGTGGGTCTGCAGCCCTGGCTCCTCTCTCTCCCTTTCCCCCGCCTCAGTTTCCCTGTTCCGATGGAGGGTGAGGCTCGTTTATCCCAGGGCAGGCTCCCCAGGTTTCAGGGTGTGTGAAAGGGATCCAGAGGGTTTCCTGGAGGGACTGGGGCCACTGGCCACAGCTTGGGGGGCACTGTAGGTGATCTGTGGGGCCGGGTGGGACTGTGTCCCCGCTGACTCCGCTGTCTCTCCATGGCAGGCACATGGCAGAACGGCAGTGAGCCCCTAGACCATGCCCCACACAATGAGATGGTGGCTCCCGGTGCTGGCCCTGCACGTGGTCCTGCTGTCCCCGCGGGCGGGCGCCTGCCCCGCGCGCTGCGAGTGCGCGCCGCAGCTGCGCTCCGTGCTGTGCCACCGCAAGCGCCTCACCGCCATCCCCGAGGGCATCCCCACCGAGACCAGGGTCCTGGAGCTCAACAAGAACCGCATCCGCTGCCTCAACCCCGGGGACCTGGCCCCGTACCCGCTGCTGGAGGAGCTGGATTTCAGCGAGAACATCATCTCCAATGTGGAGCCCGGCGCCTTCAGCAACCTGTTCAACCTGCAGACCCTGCGGCTGCGGGGGAACCAGCTCAAGCTCATCCCCCCGGGGGTCTTCACCAAGCTAACCAACCTGACCCTGCTGGACATCAGCGAGAACAAACTCGTCATTCTGCTGGACTACATGTTCCAGGATCTGCGCAACCTGAAGAGCCTGGAGGTGGGTGACAACGACCTGGTGTACATCTCCCAGCGTGCCTTCTCGGGGCTGCTGGGCCTGGAGCAGCTGACCATCGAGAAGTGCAACCTGACCTCCATCTCGGCCGAGTCGCTGTCCTACCTCCAGAACCTGGAGGTGCTGCGGCTCCGGCACCTCAGCATCTCTGCCCTGGAGGACCAGAACTTCAAGAAGCTCTACAATCTCCTGCAGCTGGAGATCGACAACTGGCCACTGCTGGAGGAGGTGTCCCCCACCAGCTTCCAGGGCCTGAACCTCACCTCGCTCTCCATCACCTACACCAACATCACAGCCGTGCCCGCCGCTGCCTTGAGGAACTTGGTGTACCTGCGGTACCTCAACCTGTCCTACAACCCCATCAGCACTGTGCTCAAGGGCTCCTTTAAAGACCTCATCCGGCTCCAGGAGCTCCACATCGTGGGTGCTCTCCTGGTGTCCGTGGAGCCGCAGGCTTTCTCTGGCCTGAGGCAGATCCGGCTGCTCAACCTCTCCAGCAACTTCCTGTCCACGCTGGAGGAGAGCACCTTCCACTCGGTCAACACGCTGGAGACGCTGCGGGTGGACAGGAACCCCCTGGCCTGCGACTGCCGGCTCCTCTGGATCCTGCAGCGGCGCAAGACGCTCAACTTCGACGGGCAGCAGCCCATGTGCTCCTCGCCGCCCGAAATCCAGGGCAACGCCCTGCGCGACTTCCCGGACTCGGTGCTCTTCGAGTACTTCACCTGCCAGAAGCCCAAGATCCGGGATCGGAAGCTGCAGCACGTGACGGCGCGGGAGGGGCAGTCCGTGTCCTTCCTGTGCCGCGCCGACGGCGAGCCCGACCCCTCCATCGCCTGGGTGTCCCCCCAGCACCGCATGATCACCACCCGCAGCACGGGACGGGCCACGGTGCTGCCCGGGGGCACCCTGGAGATCCGCTTCGCCCAGGTGCAGGACAGCGGCACCTACATCTGCATCGCCAGCAACGCCGGGGGCAACGACACCTACTTCGCCACGCTGACGGTCAAGGGGCGCCCGGCCGACGGCGCCCACCACGCCAACCGGACTTTGTACCTCAGCGACTTCAACGACACCTTCCACAACGACACCCAGGTCTTCTTGAAGTTCACCTTGGACCTCAAGACCATCCTGGTCTCCACGGCCATGGGCTGCATCACCTTCCTGGGCGTGGTGCTCTTCTGCTTCCTCCTGCTCTTCGTCTGGAGCCGCGGCCGGGGGCAGCACAAGAACAACTTCTCCGTGGAATATTCCTTCCGCAAGGTGGACGGTCCCACCACCACCACCGGCCAAGGAGGGGCCAGGAAGTTCAACATGAAGATGATCTGAGCCTCTCCCGGAGGAGAACCGCAGTGTGCTGCCTGGGCACGGGGGCCGGGAGGGCTGTGGGAGCACCGGCCGTGTCCCGGAGCTGGCAGAGTGACCTCGCTGTGCTGGGACATGGCTGGAGACAGAGGTGCCACAGGACAGCAGGGTCGGAACCGTGGGGATCCCAGGGTCGGGGAGGGATGACCCTGATGTCCCAACCCTGTGGAGAGCCCTCAGGGCTCAGGGGCCATCCCAGGGGCTCCTGATGTAGCGAGGTTTTTGCTACCAACTATGCATTTCTTGAGCCAAAAGATCAGCAGTGTTTGGGCCTGGGAGAAAAATGCTTCCTGTTTTCCCCCACCCTTTCCCTTTTTTTGTAAGGGACTCTTCAGAAAACTTTCCTGGTAGTTGTTTGTGGTTCTTTTCTTGGTGTTGGTGGGGGTTTTGGTCCGATTTTTTTTTTTTAATGAATTTCCAAGAGAAATGTCTTCCGGGGAAATGCGGGACTGGGGAGGTTGTGCTGAACTGGGGGGGATAAAGACAGACTCCCTTGGCAAAGACAGACTCCCCCACCCCGGGCACAGATGTGCCTTGAGAGCTTCTTATCCGTGGATTTAAGATCCAGCATCTGCCAATGTGGGTGCCCGGGGACGCTTCTGCACAAGCAATAATAAACCTCCAGGGCCAGGCTCTGAGGAGGTGTCAGCAAGGAAAAAAGGGGGGAAAAAAGGCAGAATGAGGCCAAGATCGTTAAAATCAGGAAGAGCAGCCCCAGGGCGATGCAAGCCTCCCCCCCTACCCCTCTTCCCCCGTCTGCATCCGCCCGAGGGGGGCTGGGATTCCTACGGGTTCAGAGGCACTCTTGGGTTCATTTTCTTTGAGTTGAAAAGTCGAAGTCTGCAGGAGAGCAGGACCTGGCTCATCCTGTGCAGGGAGGCCCTACGGCCCAGGAGAGAAGAGGAGAGAAAAGCTGGGAAGAAGCAGTGCAGGAGAACGTCCTGGCTGACACCTCCATCCCAGATCCTGCACCTCCAGCGCTGAGGACCGCGGGTCAGTGTCCCTGGGGCTGCTCCCTGCTGCCACAGGGGTGGTTCCTGCCTTCCCATCCCACCCCTGCCCAGGCTTTGCCCTGGCTCTGCTTCAGGGCATGGATTTTTGTGTGTGGGAGAAGGAATGAAGCTGGAATGGAAGAGCCTGGATGTGACCTGGACAATCCAGGGAGTTCATTGCTTTCTCCTCCTCTTTCTCCTCCCATGTGCACCCTGAGGTTGCTGCAGGTGCCACCTCTGTCCCCATTCCTGCAGGGATGTTCCCCACCTGGATGTCCCTTCTCCAGCCATGATGGTGAGGCTGGGAGCTGGAGGGGGCAGCTGCCGATCCCCTGACAGGATACTGGAGTGGCACCAGAGCATCCGAGGGGTTGGGAGCTTTGTGGGGCACACATGGCTGCTCAGAACATCCCCCCAACCCTGTTCTGCTCTTACAGGGTGCGTCCCCCATCCATCATCCATCCATCCATCATCCATCCATCCATCATCCATCATCCATCCATCCATCATCCATCCATCATCCATCCATCCATCATCCATCCATCCATCATCCATCATCCATCCAGCATCCATCCATCATCCATCATCCATCCATCATCCATCCATCCATCAATCCATCCATCAATCCATCCATCCATCAATCCATCATCCATCCATCAATCCNGGTCGGGCGTGGACCCTCACAGTGGGAGCAAAGGGCAGTGCAGACCTGGCACAGTTTTCTATGTACCAAGCATGTGAGATGTATTTGTGAGCAAAACAAAAAAGAGGAAAAAAAGGGACTTTTGTGGCTCATTTGGGTTTTTCTCCCCATTTTCTTCCTTTGCCTTGATAAGAAAAGGCAAAATCAGTGGGCAAAGCCTGAGCAGGACCTGGAAAGGGCAGGAACAGCACAGTTCACACCTCTGAGATCTCCAGACCTGCTGCAACCCGGGAAGGTCCCACAATTCCAGCAGACCTTTCCTCCTTCCCAGGGCTCTGCTGGGATTTGCAGCCCCTCAGTCTGTCACCACCATCAGTCCCACAAACCACACATAAACAATGTGAAACCACCTCCCAGAGGGTACCAAAGTCCATATTAATAACTAATAAATGATTAATGCACGTGTGCTAACGAACTGCTGCTGCTATTAATCGATTATTACTTATTAATGCAGTGTTTATAAGGATGTGCCAAAAGTGGAGGGTGCAAAGTCAGCAACTCAAGTCCTGCTTGGAGGAAAATTCGGGTTTGGGGGCGTTAAAAAGAGTCACATCCACACGAGAATGCACAGATGTGCACAGGCCCACACGGAGCTCAAATCCCTTGGATGGGGCTGGAAAATTGGGCACTGGGAGCCTGTGCTGGGGAAACTGAGGCACGGAGGGGTGAAGCACTGCAGTGGGACCGTGGGGCAGGAGCCAGTGGGGAGGGGGAGGCGGTTCCTCCTGCACAGAGTGACTCTCCCAGTGCCCTTCCCATCCCCCCAGGCACAGCCCGGCCCCCAAGGCCACCCCTGCCCTTGGCACAGCTGCCATCGCTGTCCCCACCACGGGCTCAGCCAGCCCAGAGTCCCCTTGTCCCGCTGGCCGGGGGCCACTTGTCCTTGTGTCCTCCGCAGAGCCCCGTGTCCCTTTCCTGTCCCTGCCAGCTCCAGCTGCGGCTGTCCCGGCACGGACTGGGCTGGCACTGGGCTGGCCCTGGGCTGGCCCTGCGCGCAGCATTGCTGGAAGCAAAGCAATGCCTCCATCTGCTGGAGAAACGGGCCCTGGGCCACTCCAGCCCGAAATTCCAGCCCGGACACGCTCCCCGGGGTCCGGGGAGGCTCCCAGCTCCCACCCCACGACACGAGGGAGGGTGGCCCTGGTTGCCAAATCCCCGGGAGGCTGCAGCCCCCGCGGGCTGCGCCAGAGCTGCCGTGGGAGGAAAGAGGAAATTGGGGTTTTTCTCTCATTTCCTGCTTCAAGATGCATTGCATGGCACGGGGAGGTGAAGGGTCGAGGTTCCAGCTCCTGCCCGTGCCCGGGCTGTGGGGGCACCGTGGGAGCCAGGACTGAACCTCCGGCTCCTTTTGGGAGTCAGCTGCAGGATGGAGATGCTGAGAGAGCACACCCGGGTGGGTTCAGTGCCCCAGGGATCCCCCAACGTGCTCTGAGCTGGGCATGGAGCATCCCCACAGCACCCACGGGCTGCTGAACAATGTCATGGAAAAAAACAGCAAAAAATAAAGACAATTCGAAAACTGCAATTTTCCAGCGGCTGCATGTAAAGATCCTATCTTTCACTGGGAAGAGAAACCAATTTCCTTACAAACCAAAAAGGCTGACACTAAGAAAAGCTTCCCTGCATCCCCAAATCTGGGGGGGAAGAGGCTCAGCAGCTCCTGGACCAGAGTTGCAAATGCCAGCAGTGCCATCAGGGCCGTGTCCTGCAGCTATTGATGCACCTGGGACAGGCAGCAGCGCCCACCAAAGGATTCAGGGATGCCCTATATTCAGGGATGCCCTATGGCCTGGAGAATTAAATCAGCATTTTGCACAGTCCTACAGAGGTTGGCAACAAGAAAGGACTGTCCTTCTTAAGGGCTTGGGTGGCTTTTAAACTTGGCATTTTCTCCTTGGTTGTAATAAGACAAATGAGGAATTTCACAGCTAAAAGGCAGTTCCTGGCTGCCCCCCTTTTCCCGGCCACTTCTCGCCAGCTTGGCAGGGTCACAGGCATGGCAGGAATTCTGTCATTTTATTCCCAACATTTTCTGGTACTTCTTAACGGTAATTTTATTCATTAGGGAAAAGCAGTGATGCTTCTGACAAATTTCCTGCCTGTGAGGGTGGGCAGGCCCTGGCACAGAGTGCCCAGAGCAGCTGTGGCTGCCCCTGGATCCCTGGCAGTGTCCCAGGCCAGGCTGGACATTGGGATTGGAGCAGCCTGGGACAGTGGGAGGTGTCCCTGCCCATGGCAGGGGTGGCACTGGATGGGCTTTGAGGACCCTTCCAACACAAACCAGTCTGGGTTGCTGGTGCAGCGTGGGGTGGATGGTGCAGGTTGTGTCCCCTCCCAGAGCCCTGCACCTCCTCCCTGAGCTGGATCCAAGCCTGACTCAGCCTCACGGGGTTTTTTATCAGCTCTCACACATGGCCTCAGCACCCAGAAATGGCCCCAGCCACAGTCACAGCCCCAGCTGGCCTGGAGTGGGCTGGGAAATACGGAAATAAACACACGGCAAGGGAACTGTGGGCTCCTCACAGGGCTGGCTGCAGGCTCACAGCACCCACCCTGTCCCATCCCAGCCCCCAAACCCTGCTCAGGTGCCTGGATCCAGGGTCCTGCTCTCCTGGTTGCATGGTTGGGCTCAAGCAATGACATTTTCCACTTTCCTCACGGAAACCCACATCTCCCAAAGCCTGCTCATCCCAACCTCGCTGCTCCCAGGAGAAATCCCTGCAGGATTCCTGTGCCTTCCCACAGCACCCACAGTGGCATCACTGATGACTTTAAGAGTGAATAGAAGGGAGGAAATATTGAAATATTTGGGGTTTAGACTGTTTAAAGAGTGACTTTGTCCTAGAAGGGACAGACACCAATGGGAGGATTTTTTTCCAGGATTTTTTCTCCCTCTTTTCTTCCTCATGTGCCTTGATAAGAAAAGGCAAAATCAGTGAGCAAAGCCTGAGCAGGACCTGGAAAGGGCAAGAACAGCACAATTCACACCTTTGAGCTCTCCAGACCTGCTGCAACCCAGGAACTGCAATTGACTTGGGTCACTTGGTGCTCTTTGAGCATTTGTTAAACTCTGGGAGACAAAAAAGAAAGATGTTTTCCAAGGGCTAGGCCTCTCTCATGCAATGGCTGCAGGAAATCCAGCAAAAAGATCACAGATTAAAGAATATTCCGAGCTGGAAGAGAACCACAGGGATCATCAAGTCAAATTCTTACAGGAATTGAACCCACAGCCTCGGTTCATTGAAGAAAATGAAAATATTTGTCCTTGCCAACCCACCCAGAGTAACAACCTGGAGGAAGAGGAATTAATTCTGTGATGTGAGGGGGGTTTGTGGAGGCAATCCCTGCTCAGAGCAGCTGCCACCCTTAAAGCCATCCCTGGAGCCATCCAGGAAGGAGGAGCAGCGTGAAGCTCCACGAGCAGCACATGCAGAGCAGAGGCTGGAGCAGAGCTGGCTGCCCAGCAGAGCAGGATGAGAGCCCAGCCCAGCTGGGGCTGCACCCTCCCCATGTCCCAGCTCTGCTCAAAGCCATCCTGGCTCCGTTCCTGGGTTCAGAGGGTGCAGGGGACCCCAGCACCACGTGTGGGTCAGAGCAGGGCTGGTGGCCCTGAGCTGGCAGGGTGGCCCAGGCCAGGACAAGGCTCTGTCCTTGCACAGCTGGCCCTGTGCTGTGTGTCCCTGCAGGTCCCCAAGCCGTGCTGCTCCAGCCTGGGAGTGCAGAGCTTGGGGGACACAGACCCACAGGTGGCACTGATGGTGACACGGGGAGCAGCAAGGCCAAGCCCCGGCTTCCTCCAGCCGAGCACGGAGCAGGTTTTGAAAGGTTTTGAAAGCACATCCTGCCCCAGCCCTTGCGCAAGGCGAGGCCCGAGGCGCCATGGGCAGCGCCAGGCCGGGCTGGGATGGGCAGCGGGAGCTGCAGCGGCGCCGGGATGTGGAGCTGGAGCCCCGCGGGACCCCCCCGCTGCCAGGGACAGCTCACAGGTAACGGGGGGCTCTGCACAGGGGGACGGAGCTGCTCAGCATGGCAGTGACCCGGGGGGCACAGCGGGCACAGCGGGGCACAGGGGTCCGGGTGGGGGCACAGCGGGCAGCTGCTCAGCCGATGCTGTCCCCAGCAGGACGGGGAGGTTTAGGCGAAGCCGCCGTGGTTTCGGTATCGCCGGTGGCAGCAAAGTCGGAGCCAGAGCCAGGGCACGGAAGTGAAACCCAGCGGCTCCATCCCAGCGCCCTCCTCCTGGGCTCCCTCTGCTCCCTCCCCATGCCCACACCCCTGTGCTGTCCCGCAGACCCGGCTGGGGGTGTCAAAGGCTTTTCCTGCTCCTTTCCCACACCCCTACCAGCATTGTGTCCTCCTGGGGTCACCCGGCAGCAGCACAGGTCACACATCGGCCCCTGTGCACCCATGGCCGTGTCCCATGCAGGGGGGAACCAGCGCATGTGGAGCCCCCGGGGCAGCGCCCACTCCCAGGATTTCCCAGTGCGGCAGCTGGAGTCACTGGGCCACCAAAGTCCCCGTGTTTCTCCCCAAACCGCCCCGCCGAGGCTCCCCAGGCCGCTGCTTCCCCTTTTCTCCGCGTTCTTTCCCTGAGCCGGCCCCGAAAGCAGCGGGAGCGGGGCTGACGCTGTCCCCCGGCTCCGGCAGGGCCAGCACCGCGCTCCGCAGTGCCAGCCTGCACCGGGCCAGCCTGGACCAGGCTGCCCCCGCACCGCCCATTGCCATGCCGGACACGCCGGGGGGCTGCCCCCCTCGGCCCCCCAAATCAGCCCTCATCTACAGCAACGTGGGTGAGTGACGGCCTGACCCCGCTGTGCCCCTGCCTGCCGAGGACTCACCGCGGACATTGGCACCAGCCCCTCCGCTGTCCCTGTCCTCCCCCCGTGCCACCCCTCTGGCTGGTGTTGGGTGTGGCTTTGGGGCTGGAAATATGCAGGGGGGCAAAGAACAAC
>VXBI01001294.1:117077-129590 GCA_013397375.1 Toxostoma redivivum
TTCGAGCCCCGCGCCCGCGCCCCGCCGGGCTGAGGTAACCGGGGGGGCCGGGGGAGGAGCGGGGTGTGAGGGAGCACAGGGAGGGAGAGACATGAAGAGTCATGGAAAGAGATGGAAAAACACGGACAGAGCCGCCGGGTGCAGCCCTGGCGCTGGAAGCAGCGGAGGGGCAGCAGCAGAGCCACCTGTGGGACCCCCGGGGGCATCGCCGCCCTCAGAGCTTCGTATAAAGCTTGGTGCTGAGGGAAACTTTTAACTCAAAACTAATAATAAATCCCTACAAATAGTGTGGAGGGTCCCTGAAAGATTGGGCTGGGGTTGTGAGCTGGTTTTGTGGGGAGTGTTTGGGCTGGTCCCCTTTGGCCTGGCTGTGGTGTATAGGTTTATAGGGGAATAGGAATGGGGAATAGTTAGGTCAGGGATTTATAAAGGAATAAGGATGGGGAATAGTTGGTTTGTGGATTTAGAATGGAATAAGGATGGAGAATAATTGGTTTATGAATTTATAAGGGAATAGGGATGGGCAATAGTTAGGTCAAGGATTTATAAGGGAATAGGGATGGGTAACAGTGAGTTTATGGGTTTATAGTGGAAAAGGGATAAGGAATGGATGGTTTATGGATTAATAGGGGAATAGGGATAGGGAATGGTTGGTTCATGGATTTATAGTCAAATAGGGATGAGGAAAGGTTGGTTCATGAATTTATAGTGAAATAGGGGTGAGAAAGGGTTGGTTTATGGATTTATAAGGGAGTAGGGATGGGAAGTGGTTGATTTATAGGGGAACAGGGATGGGGAATGGTTAGATCAGGGATTTATAGGGGAACAGGGAACAATTGGTTTATGGATCAGTAGGGGACTAGGGGTGGGGAATGGTTGACAGTGATGAACTTTCAGGCTAAAAAGGCTTTTTTGCTGTGCCTTCATGAAGAAGTGGGTAAACTCTGGTTATTAACCCAGCAGAAGTTGTGCTCATCCCTAGAACAGCCAGCCTGTACCTCTGTTTTCCATCTCCTGCCAGGGGCTTGGAAATCCGAGGCTTGGGGATGTGGTTGGGTCTTTCTGCAGTCCCACGAGAAGAACAGTCCAGAGGAAAGGATGGGAATTTGGAAACAGGACACCCCCACTGCTGTTCTGGATGGGATTGATGGAAACACAGCTTCATCCCTTGGGGGTGAGGGTCAGCCTTCAAAATCCATCTTAAAGCAGCAAATGTGCACAAAAAGATAAATAGGTCGTCATTCCCATGGGTTTGGGCATGGATCTTTGGCTGAGCTGTTTGTGACAATTTCAGCCTGAAAACCAAGGCAGAGGCACATCCTGAGCAGTGGATTTTATCCTGTATGGAAAGAGAACTCCAAATACTGGAGTGAGTGATGGTATTTGCAGGGATGCCTTGTAAGTTAAGTGGGGAAAGGTGTTTATAGAACCAAAGAAAACTGCTAAATATACATTGTAATGGTTGTTAAAAATAATGGTTTTCCATTAAAAAACTTGTAGATGGCTGAATTTCTTTTTTCTTTATCAACTCGGGTCACAACACACTTGTTTTATTGCCTGCAGCTACCAGAGCAGCATTTGGCCATTTCAAAGGGGGTTTCATTACTACCTTATTTTTATTTGCTTGAAAATATCCCCATCCAGGAGCTCTGAGCACAATGGATTGATTGGCTGCACTTTGCAGAGGGATCAGTGTCTAAATCTCCACCCACCTTTTGTGTCCCGAAGCTGCTCGGATACCTCGGGGTGGAACAAAGTGTGTGCTCTCCTGCAGCTCAGAGGAGAAGCCAGGGAAAAATCTAGGAGTCCTGGAAAGTGAAAGGGATGGGAGGAAAGTCCTTTTCCTGCTGCAGGCATCTGCCCTTAGCTCTCAGAACACGACAGAAACTGAGCTTGTGCTTACCTCACTCTCGAGATTTGGGCGTTGATTTATGGAGGGGAAACTCTTCTGTTTAATGCATTAGCCAGAGTCCAACCTGAAACAATGGGATAGCTGCAATTCCGGAATATCCGGAGCACATCGGAGGAGATTTAGCAATTCCTGGTTTGGGTGTTGTGTTAGGAAGGTTTTCCTGCTGGGGGCTGGAGGTGTCAGGGTGGAAGGGCCACATTAGCATTCGGTGATGGATTTCATTATCTCCAATAATGGCATTTATTATTCCTGTAGTAATCCGGCTGTAATTCCTTATAATGGCTCTGTGTGAAGGGAATCAGTGCTGCAGCTGTTTCCTCCCTGTGAACTGGGAGCAGCTTTGCCCTTTGAGTCCCTGTCACCTCCATGGTCCATCACTCCATTTCACAGCTGAGTGCCTGGAAAGCTCTGGGAGTACTGTGCTCTGCACAGGCCCCACCAACCTGTGCTGGGTTTGTGTTAAACACCACAGGGGATTAGTTCCAGCTGCAGTTCTGCTGGAATAGCCCAACTTTCCACTTTAGCAGGGACAGTGATTCATAAATCCTCACACAGAAGCTTCTGACTCACAATTTCAGGATTATGGCTGAGGCAGTTGGAGATGCTGCCATCCCCAGCTGGTTTTTCACCCCTGGTTTGCTGTGATTGCCCTTCCTGTGGCAGAGGATCTCTGTACAGGGTTGTTGTTCCAGCTGCATTCCCAGTTTGGCATCGCAGTCCCTGGAATTACCGAATTCAGGGGGCAGTGAACCCTGACAGTCTGAGCAGCCCAGCTCTGCTGTGGCACAGCAGCTTTCAACACACAGGCAAGATTCACAGAATCCTGGAATATCCTGAGCTGGAAGGGACCCTCAGGGATGATCAGTGCAGCCCCTGTCCCTGCACAGACCCCCCAACAATCCCACCCTGAGCATCCCTGAGAGCGCTGTCCAAACGCTCCTGGAGCTCTGGGACCATTCCCTGGGGAGCCTGGGCAGTGCCCAGCACCCTCGGGGCCAAGAACCTTTCCCTGAGCTCCATCCCAAGCCCTGGCACAGCTCCAGCCCTTCCTGGGCTCCTGTCCCTGGCCCAGAGCAGAGCTCAGCCCCTGCCCCTCTGCCTCCCCTCGGGAGGAGCTGCAGCCCCCGAGGAGTCTCCCCTCAGTCTCCTCTGCTCCAGCTGAACGAGCCAAGTGCCCTCAGCTGCTCCTCAGACCTTCCCCAGCTCCCTGTCCCTCCTTTGGACACTCCTACAGCTTTGGGTCCTTCTTTATTTCTTTATTACGTTGCATTTTTACAGCCATTGCAAACAGAGAATCTCATCTCTCACGTTTACCCCAAATCCTGTGCAGGTGTCCTCAAACACACGAAGTTCTCCTCATTCCAGCTACCACAGCCTTCCCCTCTCCAACAACTGCATTTCCAAGGACCCTCCCAGTCCCACAGCCAGGAGCTTGGGTCAGTTCTCAGCTGTTGAGGGAGCTCTCCAGAGAACTCCCAGCAGGTCCCAGTCGCTCTGTGCTCTTACCCCAAGCAGGTCACAGCAATTGGGCTGCCTGAAACCTCCTGGGAAAGAATCTTGAACAGCCTGAGTTACTCAATAACCAGAGCAGTTAATGAGGAAAGAACAGAAGCACCAACAAGCCAATCTCTGTCAGGGATCTAAGTTGAAATTGTTTCGGCTGAGAAAAGCCAAGGAGCTGATTTTCCCAGATTTTCATTTCTTTGCTTGCTTCCTTCTGCTTTTTACCCTCTTTTCACAAAAGAGGTCTCAGTAGAAAAAATCACCAGTCAGTGATTCTTTGTCAAGCTTCTATGAGTTTTACTTTCTGAAATAGTCTGGAAGAAGAGTTTATGGCAGCACAGGAAGAAAACCAGATTGAAAACTGTTGTGAAGGTATTAGAGCAAGAAATAGGTGTGGGATACATAACTGTCTTCCCTCTTCCCTGTGTTTTCAGGTGTGCAAGTGTTTGTGATCAGATAGCACAAGATTGGATCTTAGAAAGATGTTCAGGAGCTGAAACACCCATAAATCTCCTAAGGTTCTGAAATCCTGCACGTTGAAACCACAGCTCTGGAACATCATTTATTCCAAGAAGGAAAGATAAACCCTTCTGTCATTTAGGTGATTAAAGCAGGATTAAATCACACACAGCTGCAAAAACTGCTGCTTCTGCCTGGTTTTGTGCCACTGGTGGAGCTGAGGCTGCTCCTGTATGTGTGTTCTAGAGGAGCAACAAAGCTCCAGGGAAGGGGAATGGGACAAAAATCCTTTTTGACGAGTAGCAGAAAGCCCTGTGTGTTTTGTGCTTTGCTGCTTCACGCTGTCAGGGCTCTCCTGGAACGTGGAGATGGATGTTTGTGGCATTTAGCAGCATCAGGGGAATTCATCCTGCTCCCATTTGCTGACGAGGGAAGAACGACAGAGAGAAAAACATGAGCTCCCTTGCAAAGCATGTGCAGTCCATGCATAGCATTGCTATTTAGTACCTCCCCAAAAATGGGAATAAAATATATTAATGTATTATTTTATTGAAGCAGGCTTTAAAATCAAGTGGATCTGATTGCCTTTTCTCTCTATTCCACTGCAGGAAGACTCTGCTTGTTCTTGCAGTTTTGAGAAGTGTCTAGAGATGCAGCCAAGCACCAAAACAGGACAGAAGCTGAGGCAGAGATGTCCATCAGGACATGTTTTCATAGAAATCATTGTCTGTGATGACTTCACCCTGTAATTTAGCTGGTTTTAGTCATGGAATAATTTAAATGTTCCTGTTGGTCAGCTCTTTGTGGAGACAAAGGACAGAAAAAGCTTGTAAGGCTTTATCAAAACACTGGACAGTGTTGTTTCTAAACTTACCAGATTATTTTATAAATCTTATTAAAAAAACGGCTCTTAAATCTACCCCTTACTTCCTTAGTATTTCTGGTTCATCTCACAGGTAACAGTTAAGTACCAGTTATCTAATTTTAAATACTCCCCCACTAAAGCACTCTTTAGTGTGTCAGAATCTATTCTGATCTTTGTGGGACAAGTAATTAGAACATCTTTTCTAGCTGGAAAACTCTCCTCATTTTCATTGTCATCCCTGTGAGAACAATTTCATTTGAAGGTCAGGTTTTCTGCAGACCCACTTGTGCTAGGAGGAGACTCTGCCAAATGAAGCCAGAATTTTTAGGTGTTTACCAGCACAAGGAAGAATTTATTTTTCCAAGATCTTTGAGAAATACCGAAGTAGAAGAAAACAGTCATCAGGCCAACAAAAAAAAATGTCTGTACTCTCACCAAAAAAAACTTTGGATCTCTGTTTTTCCACTTCAAAACAGCTGGCATGGAGAGGGATTGAATGCAGATGAGGTAATAGATGTTTAAAATGCTGTAAATTCTCATTTATCTGAAGGATGGGTGGAATCCAACATCACCTGGGCAACTGGGAAAGGCTGAGTTGTTCTTTTTGAGCTTGCAGGATGAAAGTGAGCAGTTTCCACATAAAAATAATGTGGGAGAAGGGGGGAAGGTTGAAGTGGGAACAGGAAATCAGCTGGAAAGGGGCTTGGCCAAGAGCAGGAGCCACAAGGAACACTCAGAGGGTGGCACCTTATGATTTCTGGGATGGAAGTGTGCTGGGGCACTTTGTTGTTCTGGGTCTGTGATTTAGGGATAGTGTTTCACAACACTGATTCCTGTATTGATTTTTCTCTGGCTGTTGCTGCCAGTTATGAACAAATGGCCCTGAGGAATCTGGAAGTGGTTGCAGCACAATCAAGTGAGAGACGTTGCAACAACCTCCCTTCCCCACCCCATTTTCTGTTTCATTTCTGCTGGGCTGGAGGCAGCTCAGCTCCAGCCTCTCTCCTGAGTTACCCAGAGGTGATGGAGCTCTGGTTCTTGCTGAGGAGTCACAGAGGGGAGTTAATCTCGGAGGGGATGTCCCTGTCCCTCCTGTTTGCATGGAGAGGGCGTTGGGATCCTGAGCAAACCCTTTGCAAACCCTTCCACAATCCATCCCACCATGATCAACATTTCAGGCTCCCTGCAATTCTCCATGAACATTTTCCTTCCTTCTCTTGCTTGCTGTAGCCTTTGTGTGCTGGGTTTAGGGGTTTATTTTTTGTTTCCATTTCCCCCCACCAGAATCCAGCACCACCTGGGGTTTCCCTGCAGGACAATCCCCTTGCCCATGCTGGGAATGGGAATGGGACAGCCTGGCTTGTTTTCCTCCAGTTCCTCTTGTGCTTGGATCAGGCAGCCTCAGGGATGAGGAAGTGCACGGTGCAGCTCTGCTTTTGTAACCCCTGATTTCGTTTGGAAATGTTATCCAAACAAACAGCTGCCAGCAGGATGAGCGTTAAGACCTGTGCAGAGGCTGCTCTGTCAGAAACGAGCTCCCAGTGAGCTCTGCCTGCTGAAACATTTCACCCAGCAGCTCATTAACATGGAGATACTCAAAGGAGACTTCCCCCCGCCCCATCAGATCCTGCATGATAAGAGCATTAACAAGCATATTTTCCCATAAATAAAATGAGCAGGCCTGGAGGGCAGGGAAGGTTATTTTGCCTGGAATCAGTTCTATCCCATGCTCACCCCTTAGAGAATTGGGGCTGAGGGAACCAGTTCACCCTGAGAGAGATCCAGAGACCAACAGGCAGAGGGGGATTTATTCCAGCTCTGTGTGCTCCACACTGCATTATTTTGGGAATAATTCATGTGGATTCTGTCACTGGCCAGAACTCCCTGTGCTCAGGGCCAGGGCAGCCCTTGGGGTGCCACAGGAGGGACAGGAAGGTCCAACTTTGGTAAGAAGTTTCTTTGGCCAGGCTGTTTTTTGAGCTGCAGGCGGCCTCATGCTCTCTGCATCCGTGTCTGAACCAATATTTACTCAGGGCTCTGTGTACTGGGATTGTCAGCAATCCCTGCAGTGAGAGCAGGGCTGGAGCCAGTGTCAGCCCAGCTTAGCAGCTTCCCTTTGTTTACATCTTTTTAAAAAATACTCCTGACTTCCAGACTGGGGAGAGGTGGCAGCATGACAACTCTGCTGAGCACAAGCCCTCCCTGCAGAAACCTGCAGAGGCTCTGCAGCCAAAAATCTCTTTTAGAAGTGGGTGGGCAGCAGACCCCCAGCCTGGGCAGGCCTTGGCATCTCCCCAGCAAGTGACAAACCTGCTCTGGAAGTGACAAACCAAAGTCCAAAGCCTTGGTGCTCCCTAAGGGGCTGGCAGCAAACCACCATCAAAGGAGCCCCAAGGCTGCCACCACACTCAGGAGTGGAGGCTTTAAAAAGAAGGCAGCTCTAGTTCAGTGCCAGAATTTTCCAGTTTTCCCAAAGGGTTTTATTTATGAAGCTGTTCTAGGTACAGATTAACTTGCCCTGCCTCCTGTTGGTCATTAACTCTGGGACAAGCTGATGTTTGAAGGGTTCACTGCTCGAGGAGAGGGGTGAGCACTGCAGTGCTTCACAGCCATGCTCCCGTCGTGCCTGTCCTGGTGCTTCCAGAGAAAGCAGATTTTAGGGAGCTCTGTATTCCCTGTGTCCTGCTGTGTGTGTCACACACCCTGACACCTCTTTGGGAAGGCCAAACCCCACTTCCAGCAGAGCTGAGCACCTGCCCTGTGCTCGTAATGAGACCAGCAGATTTCCTGAGGTGCTGGAAGATAAAGAGGTGGCATAAGGAAGGGAAAGACCCTTGAAATTACTGCTCAGCCTTGGAGCTGTGACCTACTTAGTTTGATTTCCTGCTCACGGTGACTTTTGCCAGCTACTTCAGGTGATGAGCTGAAAACCTCCTGCCTCAGAGCTGTGTGGAAGACTGGGAGTGGCTGTGACTACTGGAAATAAACTGGACCTGAGATTTGGGTCTGAAATCTGTTTTCTGGGGTATTTAGCACCAGAAAACCGGGTGATCAGAAGATCACTCTATAAATGTTTGTTTGTTCTTGGGTCAGAGCTTCCCTGTTGGATTGTCCAGTGAGTAAATCCTTCCAGATTCTGCTGGTACTCTGCCTTCCTGCTGCTTCCCTGGACTTTAGTCCTGCAGCACTTTCATTTCTCAGCTCACAGTTCCTCGTTCCCCTTGACATTCCCCTGTCTTTGGCTTCACACACAGCCACATCCTGGGCCAGGATCACAGACTGGGCACTCTCAGCCCATCCTCAGCCTCGTTGGGTTCATTAGGAAGGAAAACTTCACCTGGAATCCTTGAAGGAATGGGATGTGACAGGAAGCAATGGGAGCCAGCAGGCCAGCCCTGCAGCTCTGCTGAACCCGGGCTTGGGCTTAACGTTAAACCTGCTCCACAGCACCCCTGGCTGTTGCTGAGATGGGAGCACAGGGCTGTGCTTTTTGTTTGTGTTCCTGTGACCCCTGCAGCCCCTTTGGAGCTGTGATTCCAGCAGGAGCTGCCCCTGAGGACTGGGAGCTGACCTGGCCCTGCTGCTCCCTCCCTTCTCTGGGAAAAATGGACTGGGAGAGTTCAGGTCACTTTGAAAAGTCTCCTTTAAATAATAATAATTAAATAATGTTCCAAAGCAAAATGTTCCTTTAATCTAAATTATCTGTCCCAATCCTACCTCAACTTCCCTTATTTATTTTTTTTAATTGACCTCTTTGTTGCCTTTAAAAGTATGGGAGATCACTTTGGCAGTGATGTTTAATTCTCTTTTCTGTCACATTTGGCTTGTTTTCCCATGGTTTCCTCACTGTTTGGCATTGTCAGGTTTATGTTCTGCAATTTTAAGATTTTAAATGTGATCAGGAATATTCCTGCTTTTCCCCAAGTTATGGAGGTGGCTGCAGGATATCAGTTTATAGAAAACTGGATTTATTTTATCATTCTCAGGGTCATGGTGATGGTCAGGAGCCACCCCTGTCATTGTCACACAACACAAAGGCACCAAAATTCTGGTTATTTGTATCATCACTCTCAGTGTCCCTGGGACTTAGAAAACTCTGAATTTTAACAACAAGCTTCTCCTGAGGCTTCCATGCAAAGCAGTACAAATAAAGTTAATTAATATGATTAAGCCTTGATCATTCTGGTCCAAACTGTGACACCAAGGCTGGGAGCAGGGTGTTCCAGCTGCTTCAGGAATGGTGTTCCCAGGGCTCTGTGGGATGTGGAGGGTCCTTGGGGTCCCTGCTGGCAGCAGTTCTGTGTCCAGCTCTGGACAGAGGGGGTCACAGAAGCCCCTTTAGTGTCACAGGTTGTGTTAGTTGCCATTGTGGAAGGACAAATAACCCAGGATCCTGCCCTAAAAAAGGAAGGGCTTTTCAGGAACCCTTCCTGACAAACCTGGTCAGAAAACTCTTTAAAGAGAGGGAGGCCAACATTTCCCTACACAATCCCTTCCAATACTACAAAGTATTTGGGATTTTCCCCCTTAAATCCATGGCTGCTGTTCATCTCCCACTTCCCACAGGCAGGAACAGTTTTTCTCCAGTCTGTCCTCACTGGATTCAGCCAGGACACATCCAAAGTCTTTTCTTACATCCAAAACACTTACTAATTCCACTGAGGCCTTTTTTCCATGACTTTTTTTCCCCTGACCTCCAGGTATAACAGCTCTGATGCATTGGGAGGAAACTGGGATTTGGGAAAACAAGCTGTCCTTCATTTTCCTTGGAAATCAGCTGTTGTTGCAGCTCTCCCAGATCCCTGCTCCTTGGAATGTTTTGAAAAGCTCCTGTTCCCAAGGCATTCCCAATCCTTGGGCTGGCTTTTCACCTGGGAAGGTTTCAAGAGCTCTTGGTGCAGCTTTATGGGGACACTGAGCATTCTTTGCCTGCAAGGTTTGGCTTCCCAGTTTGGAGACCTGGATGTGGAATGTGTTTGCTGTTGGAGGGACCTTCTGAGCCCAATCGTGCTGTCCACGTGTGGTCCAATGATTCCTAAAGGCACAGAGCTCCCCCTTCAGCCCCCAGTGCGTCCCTTCCACAAGCTGGGAGCTCTCAGAGTTACAAAGCTCCTTTTTCACTCCAGTTATATTTATTTTAGCCATTTTCCCCCAGTTGGTTTCATGCCAGCATTGTCTTTATGCTTAAATTGGCATCTTGGCTCTCTCTTGGTGCTTTTGTGTGTAGCAATCCAACCCCTTTGTTTTGGTAGGCAAAGCAAACTGAGACTTTCCTCTGTAAATCTTTCTTTCTCCTTTCCCTGCTCCTTGTCAAGGAAGCCTCTCAGCCATCCAGAATCATTCCCACACAAGTTATTTATGGAAAGCATCTCTCCACGACCACCTAAGTGCCATCACCTCTTAGGTAAAACCCAAGTGTTTCTAAATTCATTTGCTGGATGTTGGCAAAGGAGCTGAAAAATCACAAACACCCAAGCAGAACAAAGAGGGAAGAGTTTGGCACATCTACATGGCAGGGTTATGATTTGACAAGGATCACAGAATCATGGAATGTTTGAAGTTGGAGGGACCTTAAAGCCCATCCAGTGCCCCCCCTGCCCGGGCAGGGACACCTTCCACTGTCCCAGGCTGCTCCAATCCCAATGTCCAGCCTGGCCTTGGGCACTGCCAGGGATCCAGGGGCAGCCACAGCTGCTCTGGGCACCCTGTGCCAGGGCCTGCCCACCCTGCCAGGGAACAATTCCTGCCCAATATCCCATCTAAATGTTGCTGTTGGATGCTCACTCTGGATCCTGTGATCCCTGTGGGTCTCTGCTTTGATGTTCTGTTGGAAGCTGCCTCCAGTGATCTGGCAAAGGGATCCCAACCAGCCCTGCCTGAGCCCCTGGCTCAGGAGGATGGAGGTGGAAGCAGTTTGGCAAAACCTCACTCTGCACCACAAAAATGTTGCTTAGAGATCTCCCAGCAGGAGTTTGGGTCTGTTTAGCTTCTGTGTGCTGATCTTTGATCAGGAGCTAAGAATTGTTGTGGGTTTTCTTGTGGAAACTGAGTGCTTTTCGTATTTCTTCACAGCCAGAGCTAAGGGTCCTCTTGACAGGGTTCCCACAAGACCAGAGGTGTTGTCCCTTGAGCCCTGAGTGCTCCCAGGGGGGTTTAACAGGCACACCCCAGGGAAGAGGAGCTAAAAGGGGCTCAGAAATGCTGCCACGACTTGATGTGCAAGAGCAGCAAAGCTACCAAACCAAACCGTGCCTCCTGCTGTCCTGCAGGCCCCAGAGAGGGACATTTCAAAGTTCTTTTCATTTCAAAGGTCTGAAGCTCTTATTTAGTGCAGGTCTGGGCTATAAAATTTGATCTTTTCACAGGTTTGACACGTGGGAAGGGGATTTTTGAGGGCCCAGACCTTGTCACCTTCCTCCTGAGGGGGCTGAGGGTGATGCTCAGAGCCAGGGATTAAATTCCTCCCTCTGAAGGGAGATTCTGGCTGGAGGGACAGGACGAGGGGGAAAGGCTTTCACTGTCAGAGGGCAGGGTTTGGTGGGATATTGGGTGGGTGAGGGTGGGCAGGCCCTGGCACAGGGTGCCCAGAGCCGCTGTGGCTGCCCCTGGATCCCTGGCAGTGTCCAAGGCCAGGTTGGACATTGGGCTTGGAGCAGCCTGGGACAGTGGAAGGTGTCCCTGCCATGGCAGGGGTGGCACTGGGTGGGCTTTAAAGGCCCTTCCAGCACCAAAGACCATTGCAGGATTCTTTGAAAGTAGTCGAGATGGGAAGGGAATCAGGGATTAAGGGGGAAAAGGATCCTGGCAAGGCTTTGCTTGACGTGGAGTTCAGCCCAGTCCCAAGTCCTGCCCCTGCCCCAGCATTGTCCAGCTCCCTTTGGGCTGTCAGGGGATGGTGCTGAGGGTGCCCAGGGCTCCCTGCTCCCCTCTGAAGCCTCTCCCCATGGACGTGGTGCCAGGATCCATCCTCAGCACGAGCACACCCTGTCCCCAGGAGCAGCCCTTGGATGGGGCAGGGGGTCTCCTGTATGAGTGGAGGGGCTGGATCCCAGCAGAAATCGGGCACAGGGCTGAAGCAAACCCTGCTGTGAAGTCACAGTGGCCTCCTTCGTCCCGCAGACTCTGCATGGAAAACGACGGTGCCCCTAAACCCCAAACCCTAAACCCACGGTGCCTTCCCTCTGTGCCAAAGCTCCCCGTCCCCTCTGTCCTCCTCACCCCGTCCCTGGGCAGGGCAGGGGCTGTGTCCGGGCCGGGCGAGGCTGACTCAGAGCCGGCCCCGGCCATCCCCTGCCCAGGGAGCCGAGCTGCAGCATCTCCCCCGCTCCTCCCGTCCCCCGCACCTCGGCACCGGCGGCTGGAGCAAGACACGACCGGTCCCTGCATGTGCACCGCCTTTGTGTGCCGGGGATGAGCACGAACTGCTGCAGGGGAGCATTTCAACCAGCAAAACCGTGCGGGGCTCGATTGTTCCCTGCATCCGTGGAAAATTACTCCTGTTCGCTCTCCCCTTTGCTCGAGCAGCTCCAAAACATGCGGGGAGGGGAGGGGGAGGAGGAGGAGGGAGGTGTCTGTGCCTTTGGGGTCGGAGCTGCTGCTTTTTTCTCTCTGTGCCTCTAAATGATTTATTCTGAAAGGCTCCTGCCTTGGTGTCACTGGGGCAAGCACAGCAATCAGAAAGCGTTTTGGGGCCAGCCGCTTAAATGTCCCTGGGAAAAGAATGGGAAGAAATGAGTCCCTGCCACGGCAGCGATGCGGCTCCATCCCCCATCCC
>VXBI01001294.1:129671-148949 GCA_013397375.1 Toxostoma redivivum
GCCCATCTGGCACAAGGAAAAGCAGATGGGAGGGGTGGCCGTGTGCTGGTTCCACTCCCGCGGGGGCTGTGCTCCATCCCTGAGCTCCTCTGGAGCAGGAGAGGGCAGGAATGGACACGGACAGGGACACGGACAGGGACAGGGGCACGTCCCCATCCTGCAGGCTGTGGGTCCATCTCTCTTCCCGTGGCTCCCGTCCTCCGAGGCTGCCCGGGCTGTCCCTTCGCCAGGGGTTTGCTTTGCTGGGCTGCTCCGTTCTCCTTTCATTGCCTTTTTCAGACGTTACTTTTTTAACCAGAATTTTTGGCTTGTTTTCTCGCCCACGTCCTCGATTCTTTTCCTTCTTCCTTTTACATTCCCTCCCTCTGCTCCCAGTGCTGCCCAGCTTTTCTCTTTACCTCCTGCTCTCTCTCTCCTTTGTATTTTCTTGGTGGTCCTGCCAGCAACTTTCTGGGATATAAGAAAAGGAAAATCTCAGGGCTACACAGCTGAGAAGCTTCCCGTAGGAACTGAGGCTGGCTTGGATGACTTTTTAACTCCTTTTTCTTAAATTCTTTTTAAGCCATTCCTTCCCTCACCACTCCATTCTCAGCTGGATCCCTGGTGCTGCGGGACACACCCCAGCCCCAGCCGCACTGCAGGGATGGAGGTGGAAAAGCTCAGGGCAGAAACATTCCCAGGAGCTGGCTCTGTGCTGGGCCTGGTTTTGTCCCTAAAAACCAGGGAAAATCAGATATTAAAGTTTGACTGAGCAGTTGCTGCCATAGCCAGGCACTTCCAAAGGAGGAAGGCAGAGGCTTGGCTGTGGAAGGGATGGAGCTAAAGGAATGGAGTCCCAGGCTGGGTGGATCAAGGATGAATCCTGATTGTGGGGAGGTGAAAGTGGATCACAGAACATTCCTGGTTGTGGGAATACAAACACTGGATCAATAATGATTCCTGGATTTGGGAATATGAAAGTGGATCATGCACAGTTGTTCCTGGCCCCTACAACACTTTTTGCACCTGCGGGACTTGGGTTGAGCTTTTTTCCTTGTATTTTTGCTTTTCTGATTTGTTTTCTTCTGCTCTGAAATCCCTCTTGTGCGCCTGGTATCTCCAGAACTCAGTGAGAGCCTCTTCCCAAGGAGGTGGAACGTCCCAGGTCCTCAGCTGGGGCTGCCTGTGAGATGTGACAAGAGCCACCTGACTGCCTTGGCGATTTCCTTCACTCAAATTCAGCTTTGTTGCAAAATCCTGACTCTGACAGTGACCAAAGGTAGGAGGAATTGTAGAGTCATGAATGTCCTGAGATGGGAGAGACCCACAAGGCTCATCCAAGCAGCTGGAGGCATCTCCTTTTACAACCAGGGAGCTGCTCCTGACATTCCTCTGTATTTGCTCACCTTTTTTTCCCAAAACCTTGAGCTTTGAGCTTTCTCTGCAGTGGCCAGGCCTGGTCAGACCAGCAGGAAGTGGTGTTGAAAATGCTTTATTTCAAGTTCTTTAAAGCATTTGTGAAACTGCTGCTGAGCTGGAGGAGCTCTGCAGTGACCTCCCCTCCCTCCTGCCTTTGAATTTCTCACTTTCTTCTTTTCCCTGGTAGTGGGAGCTGCTCTGTGTAGTGGCTGGTGAATTCCTCATCAAAGGCATCTCCAGCAGCAGGTTCCTGTGGCTCTCAGGGTCCCAATTCCCTGATTTGCTCAGGAATGATGGCGTGGGGAGCCAGCTCAGCTGAGCTCTCTCCAAGCCAATCCCTTTCCCAGCAGTCTCTCACTGCAGCCTCTCTGTCCCTTCCCCACAAACCCAGCAGCCTCTCCCTCCTCACTTTTGGAAATTCTTCCACTCAGGAATCAAGAATCATGAACTGAGCTCATGGGACCAGTTAGTTCCAGGATTGGAGCAATCCCACTGCATTTTTTCCATGTGAATAACACCAGGAATCCCTTTCTGGGCACATGTTGCATCCCACCATGGGCACTGTTACACTGAGAGGGGTGAGCAGGGCAGGGCAGCCTCAGCAAAACTGGAAAAATGGGTGGGGTGGAAGTGTGTGAATCCAGAGTCATTCTGTCAGTTCCACCAGAGTCAGGGCAGTGTCTGTGTCACCGACACCGCAGCCTTGACACTTTTCCATGTGGGATTCCAGCCTGAAGGACACAGGACATTTAAGCAATAGGGAATTTCATGGCACTGACCTTCATGCCAAGAGGCAGAACTCAGGGTAGGAGCAAAAAGAGCAGCTGGAGGTTGGATCTAGGCTGGATCCTCCCATCCTGTGCCCAGGACTTTATTCCCTGTTTTCTTGTTGCACCTCCACCTTTACCTCACTTAGTTTTTAAATCCTCTTCCCTTTGCACATCTTTGTATCCCACATTGGCAGAAGTTCCTCGACTTTCCCACTTGTGCCATTTCTTGGCCTGTTTATGTCCCATAAATCAAGTCAGTGATGAGCTTGGCATGGGATTGGGAAGATTTTCACAGCGGGATCTTTTTCTCCCCTTTAATTAAACATTACAGGTTCCTCTTGAATCCTCCTCCTGTGAAACTTTTGTGAAAAGCCTTAACAGAGTAATTTATGGGGAATCTGTTTTGATGTGCAGATCTGGGCCCAGTTCTAATCTTGCACACAATTCCAGAGCTCCTGTAAATCATCTGCCTTTGCTGGTTCTGCCCTGGAACTGGGAGTCATCAGGTAAGGCTGGGCTAGGCAGAAAAGTGACCAACTTGCCCAGCTTTGGGCTCTAGAGTCTGAATTTGGGCTCTCAAGTATTAATTAGGGCTCCAGAGTCTGATTTCACAGATCCTTCCTCCAGGTGGGTTTTAAACCCTTTCCCAAAGTACAGAGCACTTGGCTCCAGCCACATCCCACAGCAATGAGACCCATGAGTCCCTTACAGGTCTGCAGGCACTGAACTCTCTGGGCCAGGGACAGGAGCCCAGGAAGGGCTGGAGCTGTGCCAGGGCTGGGGATGGAGCTCAGGGAAAGGTTCTTGCCCCCGAGGGTGCTGGGCACTGCCCAGACTCCCCAGGGAATGGTCCCAGAGCTGCAGGAGCGTTTGGACAGCGCTCTCAGGGATGCTCAGGGTGGGGTTGTTGGGGGGTCTGTGCAGGGACTCAATGATCCCTTCCCACTCAGGATATTCCATGAAGAGATTCCACGAAGATTCCATGAAGAGACCTTTGCTGGATTTCAACCTGTGGCTTTCCAGTTACATCCGGACCCAAATTTCTGTGCTTTGTGGATTAGAGGGAAACTGCTCCTTCTCCAGAGCTCCCTGGGGTTGTTGTTTCTCTTCCAAGCTGATATTTTCCTCTCTTCAGCCTTCTCTCCTGTGGAAGCTTTGCCATTTGCACCATTTGCTCCTGTGCCCTTCCTTTTTTCTTGCTTTTCTCTCCCTCCATGAGATGACCAAGAGCTGCAGGCAGAGCTGTGGGGGTGCAGGGCAATCCTGCAAACACAGGATGATCTTTCCAAGCATCATCCCTGCACCACAGCAATTCCCTGGCAAGGCTTTTTGCTGCCTTAAGCCCCGAGCTGACATTTGCACAGTGACATCCTCTGAGGCCTCTGAGCAGCTTTGGTTCCTTTACAGCTCAGTTCTGCAGAAAAGTTATTATTTTTTAAAGAACCAAAATGGTTTTGGTTATAAATGGTGCTGTGACCTCACCCCTCCTCCTGATACCTGTAGAGACACCACCCAGCAACAGATGAACTAGAAGGAAGGATAAACATCCCTGGGAGGGGGGATTTTCCCATAGGAGCGGAACAGGCTGATGTAGGGCCTGTGCCACATTGGCAGTGTCCCTGCACCCCCTTGTCCCACCCAGGGACGTGGGAATGGGGCACAAAAATGGGAAAGGAAATTCCTCCAGTTCCTTTGGGCACAGCAGAAGTTGTCCCATGTGATGGTGTCTTGAGCAACCCCAAATTTCACCTCCTGTCGTGCTGCTGCCCTGTCCCAGGACAAGTCCCACATTGCTGGGCAGGATGATTCCAGCAGCTCCCAACAGGCACAAGATGCCCTCTGAGGGGTGCCCAAATTTGTTTTTTGATAAAACCCCAAAATGCTAACACATGTATAAGGTTTGTTCTGCAGAGCCATCCCATGTCCAATCCCACTGTGGGTGTGCCTCTTTCCCTGCCCTTTTCCACATCAAGTTTTTTCTCCTGTTATTCCCACTGCTCTGCCTACTCCATCCTATTTATAGAGCGTCTTTCATTAGAGTCTCCAGGCTTTTAACCTTTATTCTTGGAATATTATTCACTTCTTGGACCTGCCATGGAACAATTACTCAGGGAGGCTCCTCCCCAGCCTGAGTGTAAAAGGAATTCCCACGGGGCAGCTCAGGGCGTCAAGCTCCCCCTGGCCAAAATCCCGGCTCTTCCTTGTGCCACAGCCTGTCCTGGCATGTCCTGGGTTCCCAGCCTGGCTCTGCTGCTCATTCACCTGCAGAGAGGCTTTGATGCTTCTCTGGTGAGATCATTCACCTCCCAGTGCAGGAGCAAAACACTCCCAGTGGCATTCTGATGCTGCTTTCTCCAGGTTTCTTCCTCATTCTCTTCCCATCACCTGCTGGGCCACCACAGTGTCTGTCTGGGAGCATTCCAAAAACGTGGGGATGTGGCACTTGGGGATGTGGCTCAGTGGTGGCCGTGGTGGTGGGCTGATGGTTGGACTTGATCTTAAAAATCTTTTCCCACCTTGATGATTCCATGGTTCTCTGTTCCTGCTTGCTGTAGGACAGAAGATCCCAATGGTGAAGATCCCAGAAATCTGCAGAGCAGATCCCAGCAATGTGAGGGGGTTTTGTCCCCCAGCTGGGGATGGTTTCTGTGAGTATGAAAAGGGGGAATTGCCCCCTTCCCCCCCAGAATTCCTGCAGCACCTTCCTGGCATTGTTCAGGGTGGGAATAACCAGCAGGCTGTTGGAGATGGGTGTTAAAAAAGGTGTTAAATCTAAGGCTTGGGTGGTGTGTGAAATCCACCAACACCACAAGGGCTGGTGGAGGTGGAGAGGTCTCATGTCTCACTTCTCTGCAGGGCAGAGGTGGGTGGAAGGGAGGTGACTCCTCTCCTCTCCTCTCCTCTCCTCTCCTCTCCTCTCCTTGTTGAAATCCTTGGATATCTAGAACAGGAAACCACCTGCAGCACTGCAGGGACCCGAGGCTGGCTCAGGGACTGTGACCTGCAGGACCTGGCTTCTCCCTTAGCCTGGCAGATGTGGGGTATGGATTTGGGGCATGCTGATGCCTGAGGCTCCTGCAGCATTTCTTATGGAAAAACCTCCTCGTGGGTTTCAGTGTCTCATTTGGAGCCTGGCTTGACTCAAGGAGCAAAGTCTTTCAGGCTGTGGTGGATATTTCAGTGAAACAAAGACAACAGTGAAAGGGGTCAGCTGGTTTTGGTTTGGGGCCCCCCCTCAGCTGAGGCAGTCTGGGCACAGGTGGGGAGAGGAGGAGGGAATGAGGAAAGTGTGGGGAGTGGTGCTTAAACACTGAGCTGTGCTGGGAACTTAATGTCCCTTAAAGAGTTTCACTGGAGCCCAGAGGCACCACTGAGGGCAGCTGAGCCAAGGTGGGGCTGGGAGAGGACACAGGGCTCCTGCCAAACCCCCTGCAACTGCTCTGCCTCCATTTCCTGCCCAGGACAGAGCCTGCAGCTGGATCCAGGTCCTTGCTCCTCTCGTTGGGATCTACAAGGTGATGGAATCTTCACTGGTCACTTGAGGAGTGCCAAGACAAGAGATCACAGGAACCAAAATGGTTTGGGTTGGAAGGGACCTTAAATCCCATCTCATCCCACCCCTGCCATGGCAGGGACACCTCCCACTGTCCCAGGCTGCTCCAATCCCAATGTCCAACCTGGCCTTGGACACTGCCAGGGATCCAGGGGCAGCCACAGCTGCTCTGGGCACCCTGTGCCAGGGCCTGCCCACCCTGCCAGGGAACAATTCCTTCCCAATATCCCACCCAGCCCTGCCCTCTGGCAGTGGAAGCCATTCCCTGGGTCCTGTCCCTCCATCCCTTGTCCCCAGTCCCTCTCCAGCTCTCCTGGAGCCCCTTCAGGCCCTGCAAGGGGCTCTCAGCTCTCCCTGGATCCTTCTCCTCTCCAGGTGAGCACCCCCAGCTCTCCCAGCCTGGCTCCCCAGGGATGTGAGGGCAGTCTCTGAGGGTACTCTCCTGGCTGGCAGGGACACTGAGCACCTTTCTGCTGGGAGAAGCCTGGGCAGCAGCTCCTCTCCTGCTCTTCTGCCCACTCCTGTACCCGTGTTACCATGTTTTTAATAATTCCATCATCACTTTTAGGATTGTTACCACCAGAGCCTGCAGGCTCCTGCCTCAGCTCCTGGGCACGCTGCCCTCCCCAGCATGTCTCTGCACCTTCCTGCCCCATCCTGGGGCACATTTCATTCCTTTGTGCCTTTTTGCCAACAAATACCAGACTGGTGTTGTATCTGATCATGGGAACCACTTCAGTCTGTGTTGAACTCTGTGATTCAAGGTGTGATCACAGCCCTGCCCAAAGTACAGCACAGGCAGCTGAAAGCAGAGTGGGAATGAGGGTGTTTGGGCAGGAGGGAAAAGATAAGGCTCAGTCCTCACATCTTTATGTGGTGTTGGTGAGAATACAGCCTAAAAACCAGGGCAATGCTCCAGGCTGGAGGATTCCTGATCTCAGGAGCTGCCTGGGTGGATGTGCTTGTCCAAATCCCTTGGATCACCTTCTCCCAGCCAGGTGGGCAGAGCCACTGGAGGCTCATTCCTGAATCCTCTTCTCTGTCACTCAGTGAAAGATTCCACCTGATTTTGTATTAACCACAACAAGATGGATGCAGCCTGGCTTTTGCAGGATGTTTCCTTTTTCCTGGTGCTGGCAGGGAGTAACAATCCTAAAGCTGGGCCTTTTTGATGCCTGTGAGCTCTGTGATTTCCTTCTAAATCTCCTGTAACCCCATGGAGAGCTAGGGTTGTCCAGCCTGCAGTAGGGAAGGCTCCAGGGAGAGCTCAGAGCCTAAAGTGGCTCCAGGAGAGCTGGAGAGGGACTGGGGACAAGGGATGGAGGGACAGGACACAGGGAATGGCTTCCACTGCCAGAGGGCAGGGCTGGGTGGGATATTGGGAAGGAATTGTTCCCTGGCAGGGTGGGCAGGCCCTGGCACAGGGTGCCCAGAGCAGCTGTGGCTGCCCCTGGATCCCTGACAGTGCCCAAGGCCAGGTTGGACATTGGGATTGGAGCAGCCTGGGACAGTGGGAGGTGTCCCTGCCATGGCAGGGGTGGGATGGGATGAGCTCTGAGGTCTCTCCCAACCCAAACTCTGACTCCCTGACTCAGTGGAGCTGCCTCAGATGGATCCAGCACCAATCCAGCATCAGAGCCCTGGCAGCTGTGGGTGTTTAGGGTGACATCAGACACAGCCACACCCTCAGTGCCACAGGATGGGCCGTGCCGAGCTCTCCCAAGGGCTTTGTGTTTGTGCTCCAGGGTGGAGACATTTCATTGCTTGGCTGCTGCCCCAGCCCAAACCACGCTGGCTCTGCTGTGCTGGAGCTGGGTCCTGGCTCCCAGGACCAGGCTGATGGCAATCCAGGATCCAGGGTTATGGCAGGAGGGGTGAACCTCTGTCCATCTCTCTCTTCCCTTCCAGTCACACCTTGGCTTTCCTGCAGGCTGGTGGTGCCTTGAAAAGCTCAAGCTTTATTTTATTTTTTGATTTGAGCAGGATGTGTCTTAGGAACAGATGTCCAGCAAAGACATATTGGGAAAGAACTGGAAAACATTAAAGATCCTGAGCTTTGACATCTCCTCATTGCACAGAAATTACCAGCACTGAACAAAGCCTGGTCTGCAGGGTGGGTCAAGAGTGATGAGCAACAATGAGAGAAAATTGGTTCATTAAGAATGTGGCTTTGCAAAGGGAGTTTCCTGCTGTTTGGAGTCCTTGTGGTTGTCTTGCTTGTTCCTATTACATAAAATATTGCATTTGGCATTGCTGTGTGAAAGTAGGAAGAGGGAAAGCTGGAGCAGAAGGGGCTTCACTCAAAAACCTCATCCCCAGGTCCCAGCCCTTTCTGTCCCACTATGACTCAGAGGAGTTTGGACACCAGCTTCAATTTTGGAGAAGTAAAGTTGTCATCAAAGTTTCCAGACCTCAGATGACAAAACCCCTCCATGAGGACCCCAGCAAGTGCCTTAGAGGGACAAAGAGCACCAGAGCACAGTCCTGGTCTTGGTGAGGGGATAAGGAAGGAACCCAAACCCCTCCAGCCTTCCCAGACTGTCCCAAAGGAGCTGAGAAATCCCTGGTGTGAGGCAGGGAGGGGAGAGCAGGCAGGCGTGGCAGGGTGAAACCTCTGCCCGTGGTTTCTGGAGTCTGCTAAGTTTTAATTTGGGAATTTCTGGTCTGATAACAGAGAGAGAAATGGGGGACAGGGTGGGAGGCACAGAGAAAACTGGGAAACCCCAGGCGAGGTCTGGGCGTGGGTAGGAAACTCCTGCCATTTCTGCTGTCCCTGCAGGAATCCCTGCTGTACTTTGTGGTGGATTTTGTACTTTTATGACCCTTTTAAGACCTGAAACCTGCCTGGAACATCTCCTTCCTCCCCATGTCCCACAGCCCAGCAGCTCCCAGTGCAGCCAAGTCTGGGAGCATCCCCATGGCACGGGGATGTTTCTCTGGACATGGATTCATGGCTTCAGAACTGGCTGCTCAGTCCTGTGGGGCAAACCTGGAGCCCTGGGAAAGGAGTTAAATCCAGCAGGACCTGCTCTTCAGTGGGTGCCACAGCCCAAAGAGGCTGGTGGCTCTGTGGGAGGAGCTGAGGAACAGCTCCTTATTCCCACAGGAGGCAGAGCCCTCTCATTCCCAGTGCCCTGGGCTGTTTGCAGGTGCCTGTTCAGAGCAGAGGGGAGCAGCTCCTTCACTGGGAATGATTTGGGAAGGGAGGAACAGATTGGGACCTGCAGCCCCCAATGCAAGAACCTCTCTGGGTAAATGCACCAACACTCCATCCATCAGGAAAGCCAAAAAAGGGGAGGATTTGTGATCATTGGCATGTTAAATATTCCCAGGCTGTTCCACCTGCGTCACTTCCCCTAAATCTCCCTTTGCCTCAGTTTGCCATGGCAGGGCTGTTCCAGACTGAGTGTGCCACAGCCCCCAGCCCTTGGTGACACAAATATCATGGCCACTTTCCCATCCCAAATGGCACTTCCAAGGAAATTCTTTTGAAAAGCCATGTTCAAGTGGAGTCACATCTTCCTGTTCCCCTGGGAGTGACAGTGATCATCCCTGAATGCTGCTGAGCTATGAGAAAAGGGACCATGGAATGATTATGGAAAGGAGCCGAGACTAAAAGTAGGATTTAGCAGGATCTGGATCTTCTGTCCCCGCTGACCTGAATGAGCTCCTTCTGCCTGGGAAAAGGAGCGAAACCTCTGAGATTTGTGAATTGGAGTTTTTAGGGCACACGTGGATTCCAGGGTGGGCAGAGTGGCTTTGGTGTGGAGCTGCTCCAGATACCTGTGGGTCATTCCAGGGGTGATGGGATGAGGCCATGGGAGGCTCTCCCTCCACTGCCACTGCTGTGTTCAGCCCAGGCTGCTGGACTGGGGGTGTCCCTCACCCCTGAGTGATCCCAGTGACATCCACAAGTCGCAGGAGATGCTGGAGCCATCCCTGGGGCAGGATCCTGTCTGTGCTCAGGCCCAAGCATGGATGTCACAGCAGGATGTCTCTCTCTGTTGCCTCTCTGCTCTTCACGGAGCTCTGCCGAACTCATTTCATCCACCAGCACATCCAGAGCTCCTGACCAGTGACAAAGGTCTTCCATGATGTGTTTTGTGTCCCTGCCAGCCTGATCTTGTCACCATGCTGCGTGGCCTGAGCTCCAGCCAGTCCTGGGGCTGAGGTCTGGAACTGAACCACAGTGACCTGCAGGGACCTTGTCTGCTCCTTTTCCTACTCAGCTCTGCCAAACCTGTCCCAGCTGGATTCCTCCATCACTGGGAGTGACGGTGAGACAACCCTGACCCTGAGGTTGACTGGACACTGCTGTCAGGGGTGAGTGTGTGTCCAAGGATGGATGGATGGATGGATGATGGATGGATGATGGATGGTTCATGAATGATGGATGGATGGATCCAGCTCAGGTCTGGGAAGCCAGAGGTGACATAGGAGAGTTTTTCTAAGAGATGTGATCCCCTTTTCCTTATTCAGTTGGAGGAATGTGTTAAGCTGCAGCATCTGCTCCCAAAACCCTGTGGTGGGGGGTCCTCCCTGCCTGGGCCCCTTCCCTTCAAACAAGAGCCACCATTTTTCTGGCTTGCATTCCCTCCAGACTAAAAATGTAAGATGAAGAAGATCCTCCAAGATCCCAGACTGATTTAGGTTGGAAAAGACCTCTGAGACCATTGAGTCCAACCTGTGCCCAATCCTTACCTTGTCACCAGCCCAGAGCCCTGAGTGCCACCTCCAATTGTTCCTTGGTGATTCCATCACCTCCCTGGGCAGCCCCTTCCAGTGCCTGACCACCCTTTCTGTGAAGAAATTCCTCCTGATGTCCAACCTGGACCTCCCCTGGAGCAGTTTGAGGCTGTTTCCTCTTGTCCCATCAATGCTCCAAGCTGTGGTTCGTTAAATCAAAGTGGTGCCAGCCCAGACAGCTCCAATTTCCCTCACCAGTTCCACACCATCTCAAACCCAAGAGAGGAGACAGAAGATCCTCTTGGCCATGTTTTCCAGCTTAACCAAATCCCTGAAGCTACAAGGAAGGGCCCAGGTCTGAGTTTTTGATCAGAACTGGCATCAGAAGCTTGGCAGGCCCATGATCTGCAATCAGCCCTGCTGGGCACATGGAGCCCCTCCAGGTATCAGCTGTGGGAATCAGCTCATGCAGAGGATGCTCCATCTCCTGCTGGCTCCTCCAGCCCTGCTGCCACACCTGGGGATGTGGAGCCACAGGAGCATCCAGCATCCAAACTGCTGCAGGCCTTCCATTATCCACAGCTCTACAAGGAGATGGCTCAGCTCAGCAGATCTGAAATCTCCATGCTGACAGATGGGATCTGACAGGAGCAGCACAGCTGGCAGAGAGGAGACATCCCTTCCCTTCCTGAAAGCTCCCAAGGGCTCCTCAATAACCCCAGTGCTCGGAAAGCTCTGTGGTTCCTGCAGGAATCATCTCCTGGGGGGATGTTTGGTTCCTCAGGGGAAGGAGGCAGCAGCTGTGTGTCAGCACAGCCATTGCACAACCCCCCAGGCTGGGAAGAGCTGGTGGATCCAGCTGAAAGAGGAATTTTGGATCAGTGGAATATTGCTGTCAGCACTGGGCTGTGGCCAGGTTGCCATGGGGACACCTGTGCCTTTGGGGTTTGGGTCGTGCAGGGAATCAAGGTGTTCTTTCACCCCATTTCCTGGAGAATTTTGGTGTTTCTGTGATCCTCTCTTCCACCAGCCCCGCTCTGAACGCATCCCCAACCACATCTGAGGGAAGGGTGGGGGGCTGGGAAACACCAGGCTGCTCCAACAGGCCCGTGCAGCACCTGGGTGAGCTCCACGTGCACCTTCAGCAGGTCTTTGGTGCCAGCAGCAGAGGACCTGTCCTGTGCAGCCCCCAAGGGACAATGCCAGCGTGGGAGTGACACAGCTGGAGCTGGACATCACCTGCAAAGCTGTGCCCAGGGCACTTGGCTTGGCAGACAACATCCAAATTCCCATCTCTAAAATCAGGCCAAGAGCCCAACCCTGCCCAGGTTGCAGGGTAAAGGCTCCAAAGGCTGGGAAGGGTTTTGGAGTCCCAAGCCTTGGGAACATGGTCAAGAAGGTTCTGATGGAGCCTGGGATGAAATCCAAGGGGAAAACTTGGAGCCAGCCTGGTGAGGAGTGGGAAAGCCACCTGAGCAGCCAGCTCAAGCATCTGCCACCCCTCACACCTGTGGCAGGAGGAGACAGAGTCAGGCAGGGGCTGGAAGCTCTGGGGAGAGAGGGAATTGTACAGGGAGAAGGAAGATTCATCCCCAGAACCAACCTGTGCCCAAAATACTCCGTGACTAATTTTATGCCTTTCTGATTGCCTTTTAACTGCGAGTTATTAAAAACGGGGAGAAGGGAGATGATGTCCTGGTGGGAGGATCGGTGAGCGTTGCCATGGCAGTGAGGGGATGCTGCAGCAAGCCCGGATCACAGTTCGTGAGGACACAAGCTGGTGGGCAGCGGGGCAGAGGGACTGTGCCATCCAGCCGAATTCAAAGTCAGTATTTGGCTTGGGCGCTGCTCCACTGCCCTCCCCTGCTCTCCCACCTGCCTCTCTCCTCTTGCTCTCCCAGCCCGATCGGGTTTCCACCTCCCTGTGAGCTCACCCCTTCCCAGAGACACTTTTATCAGGCTCAGGGCAAGGAAGAAGCCGGGATTTGGGGAGGTTCAAGAGATTAGGAAAGAATTTGCCTCCGGGAATCTCTTTCCTCCGTCTGCCCGGGATAAATTGTGCGATGGAGGTGGAGGCTTTGCAGCTCCACGGGGCTCCGAGCTGAACGTGTGGAGGCAAAAACGCTTCTGGTCCCTCCCCGCTGCAGGCACGGGGTGTTGAAAGGTCCGAGGAAGGGTGAGGAGAGCTCTCTGTGCTGTGGCTCCATGTAAGGATGAAGTGGGAGGTTGTTTTGCCGGAGCTCTGCGAGTGCAGACGGTGCCTGTTCAGCCGCTGGCATCTTTCCTGGAAGGACCAGCTCACCCACGGGAGGCAGGAACAAGGAACAAACCCGGGGGCAGCATGGGAAACGTGATTAACTTGGAGGAAAAGGGAATTTTTTTTGGCCCGTTTATGATTTTCTTCTTTCATCAGCTCCCTATAAAGCAAATGCCATGCCAGTGAACAACCCTGAGCCTGCTGGAGTGGGAATAAAACCGGGAAAACTCCTGAGAGTGTGCCCGCTGCTCTGGCCGCTGTGGGGGCTGTGTGCAGCCCCATCCCTCCTCCATCCATCCGCCTTCCACGGCACATTGTTCATCCCTCGGTGTGCTCAGTCCTGTCCCTGCTGGAGGGGGCAAATCCCTGTCCTGGAGAGCAGAGGCTGCTCCCGAGCTCGGGTGCTGAGAGCTCCTAAAGCAGGACCTGGATCCAACCTCACCGGGTGTCCTGGGAAAGGCAGTGCTTGGTTTATTCCTCCTTTAGATCTTGCTAAAGAAAAATGTCAATACTGCAGGTGTGAAATGTTACAATTTCAGGGATTTGGGGGTTTTTGAGCCTGAAGTCACTCCATAAGAGCAGTGTCCTCAAAGTGGGATGTGCCAGACTGGTCCCAGTCTGCACCACATCCCTGGTACAGGAGATTCTGCCCAAGGCTGTTCCTGCCCATGCTGGGCTGGGGACTCAGAATAATCCCCACATGCAGGGCCGGAGCCCAAGGGTCTTTTGCAGCTCCCAGGTGGGATTGTTCATCTCCTCCCTGTGCGCTGGGAGTGGCTGGGATGGGACATCCCCTCTCCCACCCACCCACGAGGTGCCTGTGGCTGTGACAGGGCTCCTGGGAGCAGGAACGGGAACATCAGAGCTGTGGGAGGGCAATGGATCTCTCCAAACACTGCAAAACGGGATTTTCACTGGGATAGTCTGAGCACTGCTGCCCCCAGGGGGATTTCTTGTTCTCGCTCCTTACCTGTGCCTGGCAGGTTTCTGCCCCACCTCTGCAACCCCAGCACCCACATCCACCTATCCATCCATCATCCATCCATCATCCATCATCCATCCATCCATCCATCATCCATCCATCATCCATCATCCATCCATCCATCATCCATCCATCATCCATCATCCATCCATCCATCCATCATCCATCCATCATCCATCATCCATCCATCCATCATCCATCCATCATCCATCATCCATCCATCCATCCATCATCCATCCATCATCCATCATCCATCCATCCATCATCCATCCATCATCCATCATCCATCCATCCATCCATCATCCATCCATCATCCATCATCCATCCATCCATCATCCATCCATCATCCATCATCCATCCATCCATCCATCATCCATCCATCATCCATCATCCATCCATCCATCATCCATCCATCATCCNCCATCACCATCCATCCATCACCATCCATCCATCATCCATCCATCCATCATCCATCATCCATCCATCGTCCATCCATCCATCATCCATCATCCATCCATCATCCATCCATCCATCTGTCCATCCATCATCCATCTATCATCCATCCCTCCCTCCCTCCCACAGCTGGCTCACACACCCAGGACTGGGGTCCTTGTCCCCTCCCCGTGCTCTCGGGAGTGTCACAGAGGGATAAACCCCCTCAGGTGCCCCAGAGAGCCGCCCGCCGTGCCCGGGGCAGTCCCTGCGCTCGGGGCCGGGGCTGAGCTGCCTTTTGTGGTGCTCGGGCCCCGGTGATTGGGCGCTATTTTGCTCCGGCTCCCTCCGGCAGCTGTTGCTGTTCTTTACCCGGGAGAGCCGGGGCCGCCCGGGGCTGCAGCCGAGGAGGAGGCGGCGGCCGACCCCAGGTACGAATTTCTGTGGCTTTTTATCCCTGATGTGGGGCAGCCCCTGGCCAGCCCTTGGCCACAGCCCGGCTCCCTCTGGCCGGGAGGCACCCGGAGCCACGGGGCTCATCCCCGGGCGAGGGTGACAGGGAGAGCGGGGCAGGCGAGGGGACTATTTTTGGAAGTTTCTTTGATGTGAGTCAGCGGTGAAGGCGACCTCGGGAGCCCGTGCAGGAGAAGTGCCGGTGGCAGCAGAGCCGAGCTGATTATTTGTTAAGTGCCTGCGATTCTGAGCGCTTACGGGCGGATCTGGCGTGCGGGGCGAGAGTCCCGGGGAGCGGGATGGGCGGGCAGGAGGGATGGGTGGATGGATGGATGGATGGGAGCGCTCTGGGCAGCGGCAACTGGACTTGGGTGCTGTGAGTGACCGGCCCTGCCATGGGCAAAGTGTCCCTGGAGCTGATGGCCACCCCTGGCATTGGTGGCCACCCCTGGCACTAATGGCCACCCCTGGCATTGATGGGCGCCTGGGCAGTGGCTGTGCTTGGATCCCCAGCCCAGGAAGTTGTTCCAGCCCATCCTGGCTGGGGACGAGGATCCTGCATGGGCTGAAGAGCCCTGGAGTGCATCCCCCCCCTGCCAGGGCACAGAGCCCATCTCCTGCACAGAGGGGACATGGACATGGACATGGATCTGAGCAAGCATGGGGCTGAGTTAATGTCTTTGGGGCACCTGCCTGTCCCCAGGTCTGGAGGCTCCTCCATCACAGTGACGCCTAAGGGGTGGAGACATGGAAAGAGCTTGGGTTTTGTGACAGGGCACTGGGCTCAGCTGAAGACTGGGGTGTGCTGTGGGCACAGTGTTTGATCCCTCTCAGTCTAGTGAGGGCCCCTCGAGGTGACATGGTCCCTGTGCAGCGTTAGAGAAAGACTTGGGATGCCCTGAGGCCACCAAAGGGCTGTCCAGGTGGGCAGGGAGAGCTCAGAGATGGCCAAGGAAGGACAGGAGAAGAGGTTCCTTGTCCTCACCATGAGCCATGGCCACTGGTGAGGTGTGTGAGACTCTGCAGGACACAGCTCAGCCTGGCAGAGAGGGTTCTTTGTGGTGGTGTCACTTCACAGGGTGACCTCAGGCATTGAGGGACACCTGTGTGACACCAACTCCATGGGAACATGGATCATGGCCAGGGAGAAGAGGAACAGAAGAGGCTCAGGCCCTCCTCCCCCTTCCTGGTGCTCATCTGTGCCCAAAACCAGGGTGAATGATTGAGAAGCTCAAAACCACAGCAAGCATGTGAGGGGGAAACACGCTATCCCAAAGTTCTTTTCTTTTGAGGAAAAGTTCTCCACCTTTGTGTTTTCCCTGGGTCTGGGAACCCCCCACAGCCACCACGAGAGTCCTGAGGCAGCTCCATCCCTTCCCAGCAGAGAAAAGACCAGACTTACATCACTGAAACAAACCAGACTCATTTTATTTCCTCTTGAGTGCAAAGACCTTTCAGATCATAGCCAAAAGGTTTCCTCTTATTTATCTGTTCTGCTTCCAACATTGAGTCAGAGGTTTCATCCTGGGAACTGGTATCTTTTCTCAGTGTTCCACAGGGGGGAATCAACTAAATCTGGCTCAAAGAGGGCAAAAATTCTTCCTTCTGGGGAGGATGTGGCACCTGAGGCACTGGACTTGGAGATGCTAAGGGCTGAGGCCAGTGCTGCTGGACCTTGTGGTGCCTTCCCAGCCCCGCAGCTCTCCCTGGACCCCGAGGAGCCCAAACCCTCCCCAGCCCTTCCTGGGGAGCCTCAGTTTGCTCTCCCACTTCCCAGCTGGGAAAAGCCCTGAGAGTCCTCCCTGAGCCTGGCAGTCCCCCTGAGTCCCATTTTGAGGTCTGGTTGCTCTGTGGTAGCTGGGACTGCTCCTGATGTCCAGGCTCTGGCCTTGCAGTGTCCAGCCTTGTGTTTTGGGGTGTCCGAGCACACCCCAGGCTGTTGGTCCCACCGTGTGCCTTGGCAGGGAGGTCACTGTCCCTTTGGCTGCCACTCCCCTGCGATATGCAGGTTGGTGACATTTTGGGGCTCAGAGTCCCAGACCTTGCCAGAGCTCCCATTGCATCCCTTGATGCCTGGGGGGGCTTTTTGCCTGACTGGGGACACCTCGGGTGACCCAGAAACACCAACAGGGGCAGCACGGCCAGATGTCCCCTCTGCAGGCCAGGAGGTGTCACCGAGAGGTCCACACCCTCCAGCCCCTGGAGATTCCCCTGGTGATTTGTCACCTGAGGAGCTGCGCTGTGTTGTCTTTGACAGATGCCAACGCTCCGGTGAGCAGCGACAGCCACGGGGACAGAGGTGGAGCCCATGTGAGTGCCCAGGGTCAGAGTGGGGGTGCCAGGGATGGATCCCTGTGCCAGGGCAGGGCAGGGGGTGCCAGGGATGGATCCCTGTGCCGGGGCAGGGGTGCCAGGGATGGATCCCTGTGCCAGGGCAGGGCAGGGGGTGCCAGGGATGGATCCCTGTGCCGGGACAGGCAGGGGGCCGAGCTGGGGCTGTCCCGCAGTGACATTCCGCCCGGCAGTGTTGCAGCACGTCCATCCCGGGGCAGCCCAAGGTCCCCCAGCTGTCGCTGTCACTGTCGGTGCTCCGTGCCGGTGGGCAGCTCTCCCTGGTGGCACTGACCAACAACCAGCCCGGCCACCAAAGCCGCGCTCAGCACCGAGCCCGGAGCGCAGCGCGGTCCCTCCGCTCCCGACACATCGACCCCGCCCCCAGTGGGGCTGCAGCCCCAGCCCAGCCTCGAGAGCGGTCCCAAGCCCAGCCTGGAGCCCACCCGCGTGTGCCGGGGCTAACCCGTGTCTAAATCCAGCTTAAATAACGTAAAACCTGTTTGAAGGCTCTTGAGGTGAACACACGCCCCAGGTGCTGCAGGGGCCGGGTTGGTGCCTCGGGGACCCCCGGAGCAGCGTGTCCCTGTCCCGCAGGGAATAGAGGAGAGTCCCGAGCGGTGTCTCCGAGCAGGACCCGGACGAGCTCGAGGCAGGGACAGGAGCCGGACATGCCAGAGCCAGCCCCGCTCGGCGGGGACAGGAAAGCGGCGGAGAAGAAGCGGGTGGAGAAGGTGGGAGCCAAGGGCAGCGCTGCCGGGCCGCCAGGTGGGTGTGTGGGAAAGCCCCTCCCTGCCTCAGAATGGCCCAGAATGGCCACCCGGCCCCCAGCAATCCCGGCCAGCCCGGGGGACACTGCCTGGCCATGGAGCAGTGACAGGAGGAGCTGTGCCCTCCACAGTCCCCGAGGAAATCACGGGGATGGAGATGGGGCTCCTCAGCCGCCTGCCAGACACCTCGGTCTCAGTCCCCGGGACGCTATTGTCCCCACTCCTGCAGTGCAAACACGTCCTGCCCCTGTCCCTCTTCCTGTCGCTATCCCTATCCCTATCCTTATCCCTATCCCTATCCTTATCCCTATCCCTATCCTTATCCCTATCCCTATCCTTATCCCTATCCCTATCCTTATCCCTATCCCTATCCTTATCCCTATCCCTATCCTTATCCCTATCCCTATCCTTATCCCTATCCCTATCCTTATCCCTATCCCTATCCTTATCCCTATCCCTATCCTTATCCCTATCCCTATCCTTATCCCTATCCCTATCCTTATCCCTATCCCTATCCTTATCCCTATCCCTATCCTTATCCCTATCCCTATCCCGGTCTCTGCCCCCATCCCTGCCCCTATCCCTGTTCCCGTCCCTGTCCCCTGTCCCCGTCCCTGCCCCTGTCCCTGCCTTGAGTGGGCTGTGCAGGAGGATGTTAAGAGCTCTTCCCACGCCCCAGCTCAGAGCCCCTTGCCTCTTCCCAGTTCCCTGCAATAACATTTTTCCTGTGGGGTCCCCAGTCCCCAGGAGCCTCCCGGTGCAGAGCAAGGTGGATCCGCCCAGCCTGGACCCTGCGGAGGAGCCGCTGCTCTGGGAAGGGCTCACCCTCAACAAGTGCATCCTGGTGGCCTCCGTCGTTGCCCTGCTCAGCGTCACCTTCCAGGTGCTCCAAGGTGAGTCGGGAGCCGGCCGGAGCGGGAAGGGGTGGCCAGGCCGTGCTGCCACCTCCTGGCTCCTGTCCCCTGCTCTCTTCCAGCGCCATGCTCCAAGGAGGGACTCGCCCACGGCCGGCAGGAGCCTCCGTCCCCTCCCATTGTCGGTGGGTCCAGCGCTCCGTCCCTCCCCAGTCCCCCGGACCCAGCCACATCCCCGCGTGGGGTGGCCCTGGGAGCCCCTGTCTGGGATATCCCGCCCAAACAAACTCGTCCTCAGCTGACAGCGGCCTGTCCCTCTCCCCTCCCAGAGGTGCTGAGCCCCAAGGCCGAGGAGATCCCAGAGGCGGTGACTGCCCAGCCTGCGCCGCCACCGGAGAGCAGAGTGGTGGAGGATGACGGTGATGACGAAGATGGTGACGATGACGATGACAGCGAAGCTGACAGCAACCTGGTATGGGTCAGGGTGGCACCTCCTGGGGCAGGGAGCATCTTGTCCCCTGGGGGAGGGATGGAGAGGGATCCCCTGGGCTGCATCATCAGTTCCTGGTCCCCCTTTGTCCCCCCAGGGAGAACCCTGGATCTTCAAGAAGTGGTTTGGCCGCACAACACCAGAGGATGAGGACAAGAATGGGGACAAGGATGAGGATGAGGACAAGGATGAGGATGAGGACAAGGACAAAGAACCTGAAGATGTCCCCGAAGTGCCAACGGCTGTGATGGAGGGGAAGAAGAGCCAGGAGAAGCATGAGAAGAAGATGGAGAAAGAGGAGA
>VXBI01001297.1:11121-32218 GCA_013397375.1 Toxostoma redivivum
TTGTGTTTTATTTTTTAAAAAGTGTCCATCATGATTTGAACAGCAAGAAGTTCTGGAATTCAGCTGTGCATTATGAAGAATCACTCCCTGTTATAAGTTTAATCAACAAACTGCTAATTTGCTGTCTGTGTCCTCTGCTCCCATTAGAAGAGTCTACAAACAACTGTATGAAAATCAAATTTGGTGACATATGTGTAAGATGTATGTTAGATTTTCTGAAAAAACGGTCTGTTCACTGTTATTCTCTTTTCACCATTTCTGCCTTCTTCCCAGTCTGTGTCTCTGTCTCCTTCCTTTTTTATATCTTGCACCATTTATTTAATTTTCCCTAAACTTCTCACTTAGCTCTGTATTGCCAGTCTGTCTTTTGTGAAGGTGCCATGTGAACACAGGAACCTAGGCTGCCACCTACTCATTCAAACATTTATATGCCCATACTCCTGCTGGTTGGTAGGGTTTTTTTAATGGAAGAATACATGGAAGGACTTAAATAATCAGTAAGCAGTAGATATGGTAATTTATCAAGGACTGTCATTTAGGGCAGAGCGCATAATAATCTCATTGCCAGTTGATCAGTTTATGTCAAATATCTGCAATACCCATTTGGTTTTTGCAGGAGACAAAACATAAGATAGCCACAGAAGTCCAGATGGCTTTAATGATATCCATTCAGTTTAACAGTGGCCATTACTGAGGAAGCAGTAAAGCTCCCATTGGAATATCAGAGAGGAAAGCACCAAGTCCTTCAATACTGTACTATACCTTTGCAAAAAGCTAAGTCTGTATCCAAGATTTATTGCTGTAATTCTACTGAAAATATGTCTCTCGTTGCTTGATGTTAAATCCAGGCTGTAATAGAAGTATGTAGAAATTAATTCCGATGTGGCTGCTTCCTTGCTGCTGCAAATGACACTGTCCTACTGTTGGGTCTATTCTCTCTGCCCATGCTGTGATTTGTGAGCTCCTGTGACCCCGTTTCAGACAATGAGCTTGGTTAACCTGAACAACTAGAATATTGTGATGGCCTCCTTCTGATAACCTTCTGTGTTTTGACTGAAGGAAGCTAGGAGGGGCTCATGCAAGCAGAACTGGTTTAGGGATTACCCTACTATTAAGAGAAGGGAGGATGTCCAAACATCGAGGGCTATAACTTCAGCCAGCAGAAAATGCAAAATTCTTGTTTCTCCATAAGTCAGAGCTGTAAAATACTTGGTTTGTCACCAGATGTAATGAACAATTGTAAATTGGAACGGGCTCATGGGCATCTTACCAGAAACTTGTTTTGAAGAAAAATGAGGCAGGATTCTAACTGTCCTGCATACCTGGATGTCCTGGTCATTGGGTATCTTGGTTATTGGAGACTTCACTAAACCTTCAGCTCAGGACTTGTTCAGAAATTGCACAGCTGTGTACATTTCAGGAAACGGATGTGTTTGTGACATTTTGTGAACTCTTGGCATCAAGTAAGTTTGAAGTTTCTAAACAGCTATGCTATTTGTCTGTACCATGAGGTTTTTATTAGTCTCATCTCAATTTCTTGTCTGATACAGAGATTTTCACTGCACTAACTACTAACTCCTTTGACAGCCATTTTCATTGGCCATTTTAGCTGTATTTTGTAGAGATAAAAAAGCAAGGTTGAGGGCCTGTCTTTTAGCTCTCATCCACAGAAGACTGCAACTGAAACAACTTAATATATTGTTTGCATGCACAGGTGCTGTTTTGGTTTTTGAGAGTCTGGATAGCGCTTTCTGACCCACTCACTGTGCAAAATAATCAGGTTATTACAAATTACTGACCCAGTTTTTGATACATAAGGGCTGTGCCTTGCTCGGTTTTTGTAGTTCCCTGAGGACCACGTCCATTTTGAAGAGAAGAAACTCTCCATGTGTAGAAGCACCTTAAAAATTATTCATGGTCTGAACATTGCATCAGCTTGTTTAAGAGGACATAAAGTGGGGGGAAGAAGAAAGAAAGCCAGTTATAAAGAAGGCCTCGTTGCTAGGACTCTTGCCTCTGCTACATTTACAAATGTGAAAATACAATCTGGACAGACTTTTTCAGTGACTTTTCAGTATTTTTCAGTCTTTTAAAGAAAATATTTTCTATTTTACAGTGTTCTTTGAAGCATAGCCTTAAAAATCTAGTATCCTTTTAATACATGCATGCATCCATGAATAAATATTCTGTTGTTGAAAACTTGTTAGCTAGCTATCCTGGATGAAGTTGTGAGAAGTAAGTTTTGCAAATTTTCTGGTACTACAACAGTAAACACAGTTGATACTTTTTCAAGAAAGATTTTTCTAACTGAAGCACTGATCTTCAATTATGTGTGTATTTATTTTCTAAGCAAGCTATTCATTTGGTGGACCACTTTCAATATTGCTTTGATTTTCCTGAGGGTCTTCAGCAGGGCAAGTTCTAGTCTTCCATTTAAAAAATTGTATCTGTGGCAAGTCCAGCTTCCATGTACAGTACAACATGATCCTCTGATCCTCTGTGGCAGTAATCCTGTTGCAAAGCTATCAGAATTTCTTACAGCTCCAAGCAGCCTTGAATTATTTGGATGGCATTAATGTGTTCTTTTCAATCATAGAACAAAAGAATATCTTGGAGATTTCTTTATTGATTTTTGGCTATGTACAAATCCAGATTTAAATCCAAGCCTTTCCAGGAGGAACCTAATAATCAAATTACATTTGGCATTACTGATAAACTTCTTCTAGATAATTCTGTGGCAGCTTTTGTTTCACATTAATTAAACCTGAAGAACTGTTGACTTTTTTCTCTCAAATGAAGAAATTAAAAGAACTGTTGACTAGTTCATATCTTTTATTCATTGTTGCTGTGCTAGGAATGGGAAATGGAAATAGCTGACAGTGTTTCCTTTCTGTACATCTTCTTTTGCTTCTTTGCAATGAAAGAATGTTGCAATAATTCTTATATACTGACACATGGCAACTGGTTCTCTTCTAATTATTTAACTTTTTTTTTTTTTAACAGTCAAGTCCTTCATCTCCGGAGCCAGCAAGTCTTCCTGCAGAAGACCTCAGCATGAACTCCAATGGTCCAAAGCCAGCAGAAATCATGCTGGACGGTGACAGAGAAGACCTCTTTGCTGGTAATGACCATTTTCTTCTAGCCTGCCCACACAAGCCCTTTCACCCTTGGACTGAAAGAAATTTGCTTTTCTGAGAGGAAGGACTGAGACCTTATAAGTGTTTTTACAGTGTTGTACAGGGGTTTTTTTGTGTAAAAGTTGTTGTTAGTTTAGTTTGTTTATAAGTTTCTTGGTGGTGTGTACTGTCAGTGTGTAGTGTGGGAGTGTTGAGCTGGTCACTAACATGTTCTGTTGACAGTAAGAATAGTCTTTATCATTTTGTGATTCAAAGTGTTCAAATCTGTTTGTGTGCATGACTTATGTTACTTTATTGTTTTCTGCTTAATAATTATGCATAAGCTGTCCCAATCTTTTTTCCAGTTATAAAGAGAGAGCATTCAGAGTGTATTGCAAGTATTTCCTTCTTAATACTCTTGTTTTAATGGAAACGTATCAAACTGGCACAGGGGACTGGTCCTGTAATTTCACTGGTGCATAGTTCTGTCTCTGACAGTTGACAGTATTGCACGCTTTAGAAAAAGATGTGAAAGTTCTGATATGTTATTAATAGAAAGAATACTTCTAAAGCTTCATAAATCAGATGCTATTTTGATGTCAGTTTTCAACTATCCTAACATGGATTATTGTTGCTGTCAATTATAGCTGTAGGTTCATCAACTATTCAAGAAAGGAGGTGTAATATTTGGAATATATTACATGCATATGATGGTTCCGAATGTTACATCTCAATACTATCATTTTCCCTGTTACTTCATATTGAGTTAGCTGACTGTCTGCTTTGCATACAGTCATCTCATCTTCATTGATTACCTGATGTAATTATTCCAAAACAAACTTTATAACCTTTGGTTCTGGGTTATTTTGTATAATTGCCTGCATACACATGCCCATTACATTTGTGCTAAACTTCCATAATTTGTATTTCCATGTATTTGAACTTGTTTGTTCAGGACACTGTTAGATTGTATTGACTAGTTTAATACCTCTCTGAAAGTGTTTTAAGAGAAAAAAAGGACTAAAAGATAGAGAGGTAATCTTACTTTCTTCTGCATTTTTTTTTTGCTTTATAACTTATAAAGGCCATAAGTGCTTTAGCAATGAAGCTTTCTAGTACTAGTAAGTAATTTGGTTGTTAAGCTTCAGTATATAAAGCCAGCTTTTTATAACCATAGAGCCATCTGGAGTAGATATTTTAAGAAAGCCAATTCTCCTTTGGATAATATTAAGAAAAGGAAAAGGGAGACTGGAGTAAATATTGAAGGGAGTCAGACAGAAGGAACAAGTATTTGCAGCCAGATTGTTTCAACTGAAATGAGTGCTGTGAGAATAATACATGGAATTGTTTTAATAAGTTTGGGTTTTGCCATGTAGGACATTCTCTTAAACACTTGCAGCACTGAACTGAAGGCATCTAACACAGAATGTCTACCTCAGCTGAGACTGAGGTAGTTTTAGAGTTCAATTTATAGTACAGAGTGAGTCTAATACTCTCAAATAGAGAAAAAGAAGAATGTGATTTGTGTAGCATGAGATAAAATATGAAGTTTTTCACAGTTTCCTGTCCTAAGTAAGAAGTCTGTATAATGCAGTTGAACCCAAGTCAGGAACTTCTGTGTTTGTGTTTGTCACTGTCATTCTCAAAACACATTCTGAAAAACTGTGTTGAATTTGTGTTCCGGTGCTGTTCACTCACAAGTATAACTATTTTTTTCTTTCTTAGGACTAGTTAGTATAGAAACAATATGAGAAAGACAAGATTAAATTCCTAATTCCTTGTTTCCAGCATCATTGCATAAGTCTGGCTTTCTAGGAAAGCAGAATTTAATTTAAAAGTGAACGTGACAGGATTTTTCTTTGACGTGTTGAAATTCCAGAGTCTTAACTTGGCACGGTGTATAGGAACACTTAAGTGGAGAGGAAAAGAAATGAAGCTTTTTAACTTCTGTTGTTCCTTCATATTCAATTACTAGACACTTTAAAATCCAGGTAGAGGAAATCCTGTTTGTGGCTCCTGAAAGGAGAGATTGCCATTCTTCAGAGTCAGAAATAATTATAGTTTTTCAGACTTGTAAAAAATGTGATGGTATGCCTCTCTAGGTATTGTAGACTTAAAAATTCTTTTCCATTGTTCCATGTCTTATTGCAATGTAATGGAAAAGGAGATGAAGCGGTACAGATTTTCTATACTGCTTTAATGCAGGACAGAACCTGGGAAATGGTTTTTGTGGTTATGCTTAAAACCTCTTTGCTATTATGTTTCTGTGGCAGTTACAGAATAATACGTACAATATAGATATTCGTTACCTTGTCTCTGGCAACTCTTAACTAAACTATTAAAACAGGGTTTCAAAAGTATGAGAAATGAGTTTCCTGCTGTCATTGGAGACAAGTAAATTTTGCTGCTTTGTTGTGGTTCTTGGTTCTGTGACAAAGCAAACTGTCTTGCTAAACCCACTTAAAAACTTTCACCCTTAGAATAAAGGTCACGATGTTGATTATTTGGCCAGAAGAATTACTTTATATTACCTTGCTCTTACATGTGAGACCATAATGGTCAGTGCTTCAAATGAGGCAGTATTAGGTGTATCTTGAGGAATTTGGAGATATATCATAAAGCTTGGTTGTCAATAATCTGCTGTTGTACAGTGAAGAGCTTATATCTTATTGAACTAGTCTTCCAAAATGTTGACCCAAAGTTCAGTGTATAACTGCACAAATATGTCATGGACTGCCCTTGAAGGGCATAGTTGTCTGTGCCTTCTGCCTCTGGTGCTCAAAGAGCAAGGGTTGGTGAAGTCATCTGTGGAGTTTTATCAGTGTTCTGTCACCTTCTTCAAAAAAGTGGAAAACTATAATTTTTTCTCTCCTCTGTTGGGTAAAAGATTACTGTTATTTTGTTTTTTCAGCTCTGAAATGTGTTTGGGAATGGATCATGTTATGGAAGTGTCTAGCTATTGTGTCCTGAGGAAAAGGCACTATGTTGTGGGCTGGGGTGATGTTTGTTTTCATTGGGTTGTTTTTTTGTTTGGTGAGGTTTTGTGTTGTTTGGTTTTGTAGGTTTTTTTTCTTCCCTTTAGACTTTTTTCTTGGGATTTAAGACAGATAAGGAGGTGATAGAATTATCTGATCCAGACGAGATATGTTCTTCAGGCCCATCTGAACAGAAAAGCTTCTAGCTGATGGTGTCTGTCAGGCTGTTGTCATGTAAAGTGTCTGATATGAAGAGTTTGTGCAAATGCCTTGCTGTTTTTAGAATCTGCTTGTTCAGTTATTTTGCAAGAAATAAATGCATGAGAGCATGTGAATCTACAGTTTTGAAGTCAGAAGGTGGTCATATTAGTGTCTGACTGTTGCGTTGAAACTATTTCTGTTCTCATTAAGGTTATGCTTAGTAATTCTGATATAACAATAAGGGTCATGGGCTATGACTTGGGTGTAGTAGTTCTTACAGTCAATTCAGTTAAGTCTCTGAAATATTGCTGTGCCCAGAGAAGCCTTTTTTAATAGCTTGTCCTCTGTTCTGCATAACAGCTTCTGCTTAAGTTTACTTCCAAATTTATATGTTCACATGGGCAAACTTTCAAAGATAATCCAATTTAATCATTCAAGCTATGTCATAATGTTAAAGGTCTGACATTTGGAAGTGTGACTAGCAAAAATAACTTGTGGCTGAAGAGAACTGCTACTGAGGAGTTGCAAACTTGCATTTTCTAAACTGATATTTCACAAAAACTGATGGTGAAAAATAAAGAAACAAGCTCTGTGTAATGCTGAGATTAAGGCCGGTTCTTGACTGTTGATAGGAACTTGTGGTTGGCTGTAGAATATTAGTTAAGCATATGTAGTTGTCTCCTACGGCAGAATGACATATGGAGCAAAACAACTTGACAGTTACCCCTAACAAAGACTGTTTATGAATTGTAAAGTATGTATTTATGTGTAGCAGTGTATGCTGTTAGATTGGTGGGAGTTCTTAATATATTCTGGTAACTCCCATAGCTGCTATTAACTGTTGGATCTCAGTGTTTTCCTCCCAAAAGCAGTTGCTTTCCTCTTTAAGTGAGAACTTAAGCTCTTGAGAACTAATCTGGAAAAGAGGACATGTAGATTTCATTTTTTGTGCTAATAATGATACTGAATATTTTAAAAACCAAACAAAACCCACACAAGCACACAAACCTCTCAAACCCAAAGCCAACAATAAACTACACCACAAAACCACAACTTAATGCTAAGTTTTCAGGTGAAGATCTAAAATTAATAGATTAAGCAAATGTTTCTGAAAGTGGCATAATTTCTACTGTGAAGCCTACCAAATTAATGTTTACATGGGGGGAAAAAAAAACCACACCTGCAAAACAAGCAGAAGAATTATCAATAAAACCTTTTAATCTAATTCCTCAAAGTAAAGGGATATATGTAAGAAGTATAAATGCCAGAGTTCATCAGAAGAAACCTGTTTTGTGAGAAATAGATCTTCAGCTCATGTACTACTTGAAGACTGCTTTTCTGAGGAGGAAAAATAGCTAGACGTAAGAGACTGCTGCTTTATATAAAGCTAAGACTTATTTCTCCTTTCAGAATCCTTGAATATTTTTGTTATAAACAAAAAGCGCAGTAACTTTCTCCTTGTCCCATCATCAGACTCCCAACTCTGTCTCATCATCCCCTTTAATATCTTTTCTATGTCATGCTTCTAGATTTGCATAATATCTTGAGGTATGCCAAACCTGTAGTGAGAGGTAAGAAGAGGGAGATTGGCATAAATTCTCATTTCTTCCTAAAATAACTGACTTACTGCTGTCAAACTAACATATATTATTTTCTCTGGGCAAGTTCCTTCAGGAAAATAAAAAAATGCCGGACAGCAGCTTTAAAAATTTACTAATCCTGCTTGGAATTCATTTGATGCACAACCTAGATCACTTTATGATACTAATGGGTATGTGGATACAAGTCTGAAAAAGAGGAGTCCTGGGGAAGAAGTGTGCTTCTGATAGCATCACTGCTTTCTTACATTAAATATACTGTTTTTTAATGAAGCTATACTTTTCAGTAAGAGAGTTATATTCTCAGCTAATGAAAGTGAGAAATTGTGTACTTGAATTGTTTAGCAACTTGTTCTTTAAACCTGTCTAAAATTCGAAGATATAAAGAAACATATAGTGATGGTTAAATGGTGTGTTTCCTGAATGTGCTGGAATACAGCTAGTGATAGGAAAAAGGAAGCATTAAAGTGCAGTTGCTTTATTTCGTAGATATTTTGTATTTTACATTTCATCATGTATATAGTATACTATGTTACATATGTATGTGCATATTTTTTCTGAGAAATGTTTCTGTGACATTTTCGTTTGTATAGCATATATGTTGAATGCTGTTAGCCACCAAAGGAGAGAATTGCCTCTTGTTGAAATATTGCTGTTCTGCCAAAGCTCTTTTGCAACTGCCTCAGCAGGATTTCCCACCTGATCTTAGGTTTTGAGTTAAAATTCCTTACTGATTTAAGACGCAGTGTCCATCTTGTGGCATTTGAGGAAAGGAAGCATTAGCAGATGCTTATGATCTTTAAGATTTAGCAGTAAGAATAAACTAATGCTATAAAATAATTATTTTCAAATAAAGCTGTAGATTCTTTGTTCATATGAAAAGTGGAGAATATAATAAGGGACTTGTTCTTAACTTTAGTTTGAAAATACTATGAAAATCTGTAATATGAAATTAGGAAAAGCAATGCCAGCAGGCTGGGGGAATTGATCATTTCCCTTGGCTCAGCCCTGCTGATGCCACACCAGAGTGCTGAGTCCAGGTCTGAGCTATCTAATACAAGGGAGACATGGACAGATGGGAGTGATTCCAGTGCAAGGCCATGAAAATGACTGAGGCCATAAGAGCATAAGAAATGAGATTGAGAAAGCTAATGCTGTTCATCCTGGAGTAGGGGCTTGGGGTGGGGAGGATCCTGTAGTGTATATAAATATGGTATGGTAGGGAAGGGAGAAGAGGGAGCCTGACTTCTCAGTAGTGCCCACTGACAGAACAGGAGGCAATGCCTACACACTGAAGAAACAGATAATACATAAGACAAATCTTACATTTTTGTTTGTTTGTCTTTGGTGGGGGTGATGCTGGCTTTGGAGCTTTTTTCTTGTCGGTGAGGGTGGTCAAGGACTGGCACAGGTTATCCAAGGAAGAAGTGGATTTTTCCTCCTTGGAAATGCTCAAAATTCATCTGTATGTGGTCCAGTTCAGCCTGCTCTAGCTAGAGCTCTGCTTGAATGGGAAGGTTGGATTAGGTGATTTCAAAAGTCCTTTCCAAACTCAACAATTCTGTGATATGATCCAAAATAAAATGATGACAGTAAATTTTGTTAGCCTCAAGCCAGAATGAGTTTAGTGCCTTTTTACCTGTTTGATAAGTACTACCCACAGAAGTCTAGTTTGTGAAAGTATTTGAGGTCTATTGGAAAGTCAATTTTGTTATCAAATTACTGTTCTGTGGTCCATGTTGTCTTTAAAGAAACTGAAATTCTTGAAAATGCATGTTTTGTGAGAACTCAGGATTGTTCATTTATTTGAGCTAGGAAAGGAACTTCTGGATACCTGGGAAATGTGTAGTTTGTCAGTGGTCAGAACAGTTAGTGAGATTTGTGGAGCAGCCTATATGACTAAATCATATTGTTCAGGAGTACAAAACAGGTGATGAAAAAGAGCTGCTTCTATGGTAAAAAAAGTAATTATAGTGTTCACAATATGTCATACAGAAATAAATGATTTGTGGCTTGTGACTACTTTAAAAGACTCTTTACTGAGCAGGATACAAAAACAAAAAAAAGGCAATATTGATCTTATTTTAACCCGTTCTGCACTACAAACCCAAATGTCATATCTGGTTTTAGCTATGTATTAAAAAAACTTATCATGCACAAATGGGTGCTATTTATTTTATCATCATTCTTTATCATGCATGTTTGTTGTCTTTGTGATGCATATCCATCTGTGTTGCTCAGGAAATTTGTTGCTAACTCAAAATGTTTATCTAGAAGCAACAGAAGAAGTTTCATTGGACAGTCCGGAGAGGGACCCAATACTTTCACCAGAACCTACTCCTGCAGTCACTCCTGTAACACCTACTACATTAATAGCTCCCAGAATGGAATCGAAAAGTGTAACAGCCCCAGTGATTTTTGATAGATCCAGAGAAGAGGTATGCTATAAACTTCAAAACCATGGAAATGTTTAATTTGGATTTTTAAGTTTTATCTTGTTTTAAAATGCCAGTTTCTAAATGTTGATGCATTATACCTTGTTGTTTGTTTGGCAAAAGAAGTTTAGTGTGAATCTGACTCACGAAAATACTGTAAGAATTCACGACCGAGGTGATTGTATTTGAGATAGGTAGTGTTAAGGGTAAGAAGTTCTATTCCTTCAGAACAGATACTTTAAAAGTATGTGTAGAAGTAAACTGTGAACTTGATATGTGAGAAATGTTATTATTCAGCTTGTATTTCTGAAGCTGTTTCTAAGGGGGAAATTGAACAAGCAGTTTTTAGGATTATCCCACATGCTAACGAAGAGGGGAAGGTAAGTGTAGCCTTAATGTTGCTCTTTACATTTGGTGCTCCAGTCAAAGTGTGGACATTGCTGAATGCCATTCATTCTAAGGAGTTCTCTTACTAGACAGTGACTTTGCAAACAAGGCCTACCTGTGACTCAGTGATGCCTGCTTTCCCAGATACCACGTGATGGCATTTGATTCTCATTTTGCCCTCTTCAGCCCTGGTACTGTCCCTTCTGCCATGGCATTTCTTAAGATCTCTCTTTTTATCAAACTTAGGTATAGTATATGAAAAATTATGAAATTCTGGAAGAATAGAGCTCAGACAAGTATTAGAAAATTTTTATCTGTTGTTTTTTCCTTCCAATGCTCTTCTGCCACAGATATTGTTAATGAAAAGTAATGTCTGTCCTTTGATTAGAAGCGCATAGAAGCATTGCAAATGAGAGTGGTTGTGAACCACAACGTCTGCTGGCATTCTAGCTGATACAATGATCAGACTCCTAAGTCTGCTGTACTGAAAGCTTTAGGAGTAAGGCTTAAAACTGAAATTACAGGACCATTTAGTTTGGGAAAGACCTTTAGTATCAATGAGTCCAACTCTAAACTTAGCACTGCCGAGTTCACCACAAGAACTTCAGTTGCAGTCACAGTCAGTGTTAGAAAGTATATTAATGTTGTAGACTGGAAATGTTTCATAATTACACAAACATACTGACTTTTTCTTTTCCTTTCTCTGTATCCTTATCCTTGTACCCATACATAATATGGATGTCTGTTACCTTGTTAATGTGGTATATCTTTTTCCTAGATTGAAGAGGAAGCAAATGGAGATTTGTTTGATATAGAAATCAATGTATCAGATCCAGAGAAAGTTGGTAAGTTCCTTGTCCCTAGAAGTTGAGATGGTAGACTGTCTTACTGCTTGAAGATTATTCTTAAATTTTAGCATGATTTCCTCTTTAGTTTTCCTTCACCAATTTTTAGTATCTAAATGGAAATCTATTTAATTTATATTTTGGATTAAAAATTGTATGGCAGAATTACAGTACCTTACCCTGGGATAAGTATTTCAATTTTCTTACAGGAGATGGCATGAATGCTTATATGGCATACAGAGTAACAACAAAGGTAGGAAGTGCAACAAAAATTTCTGAATACTTTGTATTGTAGCTGAGATGGATCAGTAATTCACAACACTTTTATTTTTTTTAAGACATCACTTTCAATATTCCACAAAAATGAATTCTCTGTTAAAAGAAGATTCAGCGATTTCCTTGGCTTGCACAGCAAATTAGCAATGAAGTACATGCATATTGGTTACATTGTGCCTCCTGCTCCAGAAAAAAGTATTGTAGGTAAGTGCAGTTCCAATAAGGTGACACTTAAGTACTGCATACAAATTACTCTTCTGCATAAACACTACTTGCTTCTTCTCAGATAGTACAAATATTCTTTGTATTCTGTATTTTCAAAAAGTTCATATTAAATTGGAAAGATATGTAATGGCCTCTTCCTAACTCAGACTGGTGTTGATAATGAGAAGGATATCTCTTAATGCATGGCCTTGTGTTTCTTATCTATGATTCTTTCTTTGCTCTTGCCCTTCAAGAGCTGATTAGTCTACCGAAACAAGGATGTTAAAGTTTGTTTTTAAATTGAGCTGTTATCAATTGCCTGCAATATGTAAGAGCTTCATACATACTTGAGATATCTGATACTTCTGTTTGTTTCTTTTAATCATGGTGAATACAAACCCTCTTGTAAGTTTTGCAAGGTTTTAATGCAAAAAACAACTTTTGACTTGAATGCCTTAAAGAATTATGCCTTAATCCTTTCTCCATGACCTAAGAAACATGCCTGGTGCATTAAAACAACTTCAGTTTTGTGATCTCTAAGTAGGAGAGATTCTTTCAAAATAGGTGAATATTTAAAACAGTGATGCCTGTTAAAGACTTTTGTGTTACTGATATAAATAAGTGATTTGAATCTAAAATGTTGTTTGATATGTGGGCAATGGCAGGACTTCGTTTCAGCAGTTTAGTCTGTAAAGATAACCAGAGCAGAAGTTTTTCATTTAAGTAGGAGTAGGTGTAGGCAGCAGGAGGCTTGGAAAATTAATGATTTTACTTCTGTGAAAAAGCACTGAGACTGAAAATTTGACCTGAATTTTTGGTAGTTCTTTAAGGTTATGGGAAATTCTCTAATAATCAGTTTTTCCTATAACAAAAATAAGTTTAATTCCAAATGCTAACAGGACTTATGGAAATGGAATGAGGCTTCTGATTATATCTTTTGAATGATACAACATTTAAGGCATTTATGACAGTGTGCATTTACATGAAAATGTAGTACTTGCTTCGCATCAAATTCAGCTGGATTTCAGCTGCCACTTGAACAAAACCAGCATAAAAATTGATACACCTGGTAAAATGGTAAAATACACCTGGTAAGACGGTAAAATGATGAGAGTGCAGTGCAAGAAAACACTGGCTGGTGCTTCAAAGCCTTGTGTAGTGACTTGAAGCTGCAGATATGTTGAGAAAACTCAGACTGTAGAATATTTTCAAAAGAGTATGAAACTCCCTCTTTAAAGGTGAACTTCACAGGTGTTACTTAGCTCTGTTCAAGAGCGTGTAGTCAGTACTTTTCCAGTTCTGGAGAAAAGAAGGAATTGATTCTAGTCTGTTTTGAAATAATGCATCTTAAAGCAGAGAGCTGACAAAACAGCTGAAAGTAAGATGACATAGTACTTACATTACACATGTTTATGTTTAAAGTCTTAATACATAATGTCATAAATTCAGTGTTATGCAGTCTGTGTTGTAAAAAAGTCCCTGGTCTGTTCATTCTGTTACACTGTTGGTAACACCTGGAGTTTTAAGCTCCAGTTTTATTGTGGTGATGAGAGGTAGGGGCTGGAATTTTAGATCTTAGCTACAAATTGAAGTCCACCAATTACTGACTACAACAAAAGGATAAAAATGAGTCGATTGTGAACTGGAATTGGACATTCATTAAGGTACCTCACTACTTACATAAGTGGGTATGAAAATCACATTTTCATTTTTAAAGAAAATAATCTGTTATGTCATGGATCTCTTCCTGTGAAAGGTTAGAAGAGTGCTTGGTCTGTAGAAATAATCCTAGCACTTGCATTTAAATAGGCTTATATTAGCATAGAAAGAAATCTGTCAAGATATTTAGAAATAACTCACATTGTTACAGGGTAGAAATTCCTCATATGGGTAATTTGTTTGTGTATTTAGTTTTTCTCTATGAACTTCTGTCCAAAGTTCAGTTATGAAGGCTCTTTTGTATTAAGCCACAGGATTTCCTTCTTTCTGCAGTAAAATACCATTGTATAGTAATACTGTAATATACAAAGATTAGACATGTGAATTACCTCATCTTCCCTTTAATACTTTAATCCTTGTATTTGAAGACATACTCAATTTTACTGACAAATCTATGGATTTAGTTACATTATGCTGTGTAGAATAGTTTTGGAAAAAAATCTTTATCAGTTTTATTTTCATCATGTTGCAGAGGATAGAAAAACTAAGGCTTCACTGAGAGGTTAAGGGTTTTTCTTGTTCTTGTAAGGCTTTGCTGCTTGTCTCCTCCAGGGTTCTAAGTCCAGAAGGGAGAATGGGTGACGAACTTAGGGAACTGTTGACCTAACAGATCAGTGAGTACATAGTCAGAATCTCAAAACTTCTAGCTGAAGAAACACAAAAGTAACAGATAAAAATATACTATAGCTAGAAATCAGACATCTGAACTGTATAATAAAATACCTTTCCTGTTTTTTACGAAATAAGAATAATTACTCATGTCCAGTATTTAATGGTGTTTTTGATGGGACTCAGGTTGCTAAACTCCAAATTTAGATCTTCAGCATGAAAAATAGTGACTTCAGTCTCACTGTTTTAGAGTTCCTCTGTTGCTGAGGTTGAATCTGTTTCCCTTGCCATGACACATCAATAACTGGTTGCCACTCTTGTCTTGGTCAAAGGAACTGCTGTAAGGCTGCATACTTTTTATTCTGCTAATTTTATTTTCCATGCGATTCAGTTCAGAATTTTCAGCACTTGTTAATTTGCATTAGTTAATTTTAAAACTATCAGTTTTAGAACTTAAAAGAAAAAATAGTAAAATGAAAATAATGGTAATAAGCGTACCAGTGAAGAGGCTTATAACCTCAGGACATTTTTGCATTCTGCTTTATATGGCTGTTTTCTTTTTCTGGGTGTGAGTTGCTGCTAAGACCAACCAGCATTTAGATTCTTTTCTTAAATGCAATTTAACCTAGTTTTACTTAGCCATTAGTCGCAATTAATATGTTACAGGAAATTGAGTATTTCACAGAGCTACTTCCACAAAATCATGCAGTTGATTTTTTTAATGTACCTATATAGTGTTTTTCACTATAATTTGATTTAAATATGCAAACTTAGGTGAGCCTTATATTCTAATCACATCAGTTATGTTAATGATTTATCTGTGATAAAATAAAATCAATATGATGCTGTTTCCTTCAAGGCATGACCAAGGTTAAAGTAGGCAAAGAAGATTCTTCATCTACTGAATTTGTAGAGAAAAGAAGAGCAGCTCTAGAAAGGTAATGTGGGTATCTAACTAAAATTTATTTAGGCTCAGAATTACTTGTAGTATACTATATAGGTTCTGTAATTACAACACTGGTGATCTGTAATTAAATGAATTCTGGAGACTGTATACAGCTTTCTTTTGTGTAGGAATTGAATAATTCTAATTAATAACAGGAAGAGTGGCCCTATTCATAAAAATTATTATAGCTAACTTCAGGCTTAAAATTAAGATAGCAGAGGTTCAGTAAGTGAAACTACCATTACCATCTTCTGTGGACATTTTGTGTTGAAGAAATTAAGACACTTACAGCAAAGTATTTGTTCCATAGCAAATCAGCTATTGGGCCGGATGGCAGGTGAAGAGACCTTCAATCAGTGGAAAGCAAAATGGGCTTCTGATGATGTGCATTGATGACATTGATGTGACTTGCTGAATTTTGGCATAAGAGATATTGGATCTCTGTCACCCAGCACTGATAGACAGCTGATACTGTTCAAGTATCTTTGTCAGTGAAGGGTCCTATTTCTGGTGTGCTGCCGTGTTAACCTTAACTTGTACTTCATACAGAGTATGGAACAAGGAAAAATAGTTGAGCAATCTAATGTGTAAAATAGTTTTACTGCAATCCTTACCTTCTTCAGGAGAAAACAAATGAGGATCTGGTGGAGGGTGGATAAAAAATTACACTTGAGGTCTAAGCAGAAGTGCAAAAAAAGAAAAGGAAGGAGTTGCATTAAATTTTACTTGTGTGTGTATGAGTCTTTTAGAACTAAATGGATATCCAGCATACAAATAGTTTATACGTAGACCATAATCAACTCACTTGTCCAAGACTTCCTGTAGTTCTAAAATAAATCAACCAGAATTACCTGTAACAAAAATTACCTGTCTACTGCACTGTGCAAAAAAAAAAGCACATTTTTTTTCTGGTATAAAACAGTTAACAAAGGAGTTTGTCTTCACTATAAGAAGTATATTATTTTACCACTGTGCAACATACAGATACAGCAGGCCCCACCTTAAGGAGTTTCTGGTGTAAACAAACGATGTTGTAAAATACTACCCAACTTTTATTATCTTGTGTTGTGGTATGGAGTGTATGGCACTGCATTATGTTCAGTCAGTTTGCACAGTGAATCTGCACAGTCAATATGCTCATTAAATCTGTTCTGTTGCCTGATATTGTAATTTTTAAAATTATAGGTATCTACAACGAACAGTAAAGCACCCAACTTTGCTACAGGATCCAGATTTGAGACAGTTCTTGGAATGTTCTGAGGTACTTATGTTCCTTTAACTTCTCTTATTTATTTCTAAATATTGTAACCTACCAAGCACTTTGTATTGAGACCCAATCCCTAAATTAATATGAAATCCAATGGGACCATACCCTTCATGGGTTAGAATGGCAGAGGCTGCTTAGGTAATGTTGTGCCTCAGGCTCTGGTAAAACTTACAGTGGTAGTGACAAAAAGCTAGTTGCTGTATAGTGACTTCTCAAGCGAGTTGATCTTTTCAGTTCTGGTGTTACTGATTGTTAAGAAAGATCTAAAATAAAGCTGGCTTGGAAGCAGCTTTCTTGCCTCTAGGAGTTCAGCCTGAGCTGTATTGGTAAGATAAAGTGAAAATACTGGCAGTGCTGCTGGCCAGGCTAGGTGTTTTGTGAGTAAGGATTTCAGTCACCTATACTATTAATCCAGTACCTTTCACAATATTAAGTATATTGTTAACAATACATAGTATCTCTTTATAAATGTGCATAGTGATTTCACTTTAATACTGAACTATGTTTTGGCTAATGTCAGTATCTTAGTTATACTAATAAGTCACAGAGACCTCTCTACTGACAAAAGCATCAATAGATAACTTACAGTGGGTTTGTCAATGCTGCTGACAGACAAAACATCATATGAAGGGTAAATGGTCTGACATAGGGGCTACCTTGTATATCATATTCAATCTAGCCCGAATAATATAAATTAAATTTAAAATTTGTTAATTTACCTCGGAGGGTTTCTAGTACCTAAGCAGATAACATGTTCTCTTGATACTTAAGGTATATTTACAGCTGTATATTGAAAAGCAAAAATTCATCAACCTTTTATTATCAACATTCAGTGCATGTCTTGCATTACAATTAAACATGTAACAAAATTTTTTTTATCTAATTTGTTGTAAATCTAAGCTTTTCTATTCCTGTAGTGGCTGTTTGTTCATTGTAGCATATAGGTGGCCATTTAGGACATTTGGCTAGTTCATTACAGCTTTGGACAAGTGGTTTGTTTGTTCCATTTAAATGTAAAAATGTAGAAGAAAAGTAAATAGTCTATATTTTTAAGTTTTCCTCTTGAGAATGTAGAAGTAGTAAATTTGAGAAATTAGATTCCACTATATTGAAACACATAGGAGTAAAGAAAACACTATATCCTTTTCTTTCCCCCTTGTGCCCAGTTAAACCTCCATCCTTTTAACCAGTCTCTTTGCCCTTATTTGTCATTCAATTCTAGCTGCCGAGAGCAGTTAACACCCAGGCTCTGAGTGGAGCAGGAATATTGAGGATGGTGAACAAGGCTGCCGACGCTGTCAACAAAATGACAATCAAGATGAATGAATCGGATGCAGTAAGAGCTGATTTTTCAGCTTGAATAATGAGATGAATTAATGAGCCTCAACAATTGCATTTTAAAGCTGTAGAAGTAGAAAATGGGTTATTAATTTCCTTATTGGCTTGAATTCTTAGCTGTATCAATTGACCACCCTGGAAGTACCTGGATAATTTGCTTCTTTAGAACCAGAAATGTTGTTGGTAATCTAATTTGTAATGCTTGACTCTTTCATCTTTTGTCAGTGGTTTGAAGAAAAACAGGAGCAATTTGAGAATCTGGATCAGCAACTTAGGAAGCTTCATTCCAGTGTTGAAGCATTAGTCTGCCACAGAAAAGGTAACTTTTACATAAATGGAAATGGTGACGGAACAAGAGCTCAACATGTCAAAACTCTTACTAAAATAATTATACTATGTATTTTAGTGCAAAAATTTTCTAATTGTATCTTCTATTTTAAACTGCTCTAGTATTTTTGTATACCTGTCTTTAATTTTAAATTCGGCCAGAGTATCTGTCATTCCTAGAGTCACTATAATGATCTGCCATATTTTTTCCCTTGGACAGTTTAATTGTCACTCCTAGCAAGTGATTCTACTACAGTAGACATCCATAAATTTATCTGTAGGTCTCACGGCAAGAGTAATTTCTTTCTGAACAAAAAATGGCTGCATAAATCCATTTAAACGTTTTTGGTTCAGTATTGCTCTGTTGACTGAGTTTAAGTGCTTATACAGAAATTTCTTATTCTTAATTTAGTCTGCATAATGACATACCCTCAAGCTACTGTAAAGGTAAACTTCTCTGGGAAGATGAGTAGTCACAGAATATCAGCTTTTTGTGTGCTTATTTTAGATATAAGCAAAAGCAGTAAGTTTATATTGTAATAACCTGTGCTGCTTTTCATCAGAGATGGATTTCAATCAGATTATTAAAAAAACCCAAATATAAAAACCAAACTGGAGAAAACCCCAGACAAACCACAATTTTGAATTTGTAGCTCAAGAAGACCCTAAGTGTGCTTTCTGACAATATTGTATTATGTTAAAACATGGTGTCACCTTTGAGCATTTCCCAAAGTACATGAAAATGTCGTAAGTTGCTTTCTCATAATTCTAATAAAGAATTACTCTCTGCAGTTAAAATATCTTTAGCCACCTATCCTCAAAGCAAATGAGTATTTAAGAAGTAATGGAAAATGGTAATCTTTATATATGGTTGATTTGACACCTTATAGATTTGAAGAAGTGTTGGTTCATTGGAGAGTTGTGTTTAAATTGTAAAGGTTTTAAATATGTGAAAACACTCACTTCTGGTGTTTGATGGTTCTATGGGAGCAGCAAAGTTGCATATACTAAACTGAAGTAATTTGGACCAAACATTTCTTCAAAGGTCCTTCATGGAACTGAACTTTGTACAGGATTACTTGCATGGAATTTGAGGCAATTGCACCAGTATTTGTTAATAAATAAACTCAAAACTTCACTTTCACTGATGCTGGTATGTGAGGTTTGGTTGGTTTTTTTATTATAAGGCATATCAGAATGTCACAATACATTACAGTATACACTCATAAAAGTTACTTAAAGTCCATAAAACAGCTCAACAGAAATAAATTCCATTCATGGGAGAGGTGGTTTTGTGAAAGGGTTGGGTTTTTTCCCACACTGAACTAAATGGAAAAAAACTGCTGTTAAACCTGTTAAAATTGTTCTGAAAATTTGCTCTGTAGGTGACAGTTTTTGTTCTGTGGGTTTGCATTTTCTGTGAAGCAGCTAATTGGGTAATGCTGAAGTGACTTTTTTTTTTTTCATTTCTTTTGCTGGACAGAGTAAGCATGATGTTAACAGACTTGGCAAAGCATTTATTGATTGAGAGTTTCTTTGCACAGGAGTCTTTCTCCTAAATGTGGTTTCATTGTGATGTCCTTGTGAATCTTACCATGATCTTTAGCTTCTCTTCAGTTGGTGAACTTAAACCTCTGCTCCACTGATTTATGCTGCAGAGTAATATAACAAATTAATTAAATCATGCTGAGCGTACTCCTGTGTTTCAGAGCTTTCAGCCAACACCGCTGCCTTTGCTAAAAGTGCCGCCATGTTAGGTAACTCGGAGGACCACACTGCTCTATCTAGAGCTTTGTCTCAGCTTGCAGAGGTTGAGGAGAAGATAGATCAGTTGCATCAAGAGCAAGCTTTTGCTGATTTCTATGTGTTCTCAGAACTGCTTGGTGATTACATTCGTCTGATTGCTGCAGTAAAAGTGAGTACTACTAGGAAAAGTACTGATTTAGTGTTTAAAGGCACATTCCTCAACTTATAGGGTTAGGCTAAATGAATGTGTGCGTTTGTTCATGTAACATGATTAAGTTTTTGCCTGATGTTCTAGAAGGGTAAAGTGAAAATATTCATGAGTTATTCCAATGTTAGAAATGGCTGTGATTGAAAATGTGAATGGAGTGGTAAGATCCAGAGAACGTGCAAATCTACTTTGAGCAATACTGATTGCGTACAGTATTTGGGGATACTGTGCTCTACTGTATCTAAGCATACTGCACCTGTTTATTTCAGATTACTTACTCTTACAGGAAGCATACATAAATGTGGAAGAACATAATTTGGTATTCTGTATTTGGAAGATAGCCAGTAATGTCTTTAAAGAAGAAAAAAAGTGCAATTTGTGGATCTGTGTCTCATTAAAGAAAATATTCAATTTAAGTGTAAGCTGTGCTGCACAGCATGATTAGATTTAGACTTTAGAGCAGGTATCTGTGAATTCCGTCCAGAATTGAAATTGCCATGTTGTTGGAAGTATATATTTTTTACTTTGTTTCTGTTTTGGTTTAGAGTAAATTTGGGAGGAAACTTCTGAATGGGGTCCCTCCAGGGAAGGAAAAAACAAAACAAAACAAAAAAAAATCCAAGCAATCCCTCCCCGAGTCAGCTCGAGAAAAAAAAATTTCTTTGGAGAGAAGTGGAAAAAGAAACAAAACTGTTTATTCAACAGGCAACATACTTCCCAGCATAGAATTGAACAATACTAAACAGCAAAAACTTCTTGCTACTTTGAAGAGATGATAGATTCAGAAGAGTTTTTTCTGTGGGCTGCCCGGCTCACTCAGGCTGTTTTCAGTTTCTCTGGTGCTGGGAAATGCCATGGCCCAGGCCAGGCTTGGTGGGACACAGGTGTGAGCTCCTGGTG
>VXBI01001297.1:32946-48019 GCA_013397375.1 Toxostoma redivivum
TCTCTCTCCTCTCTCTCCTTTTTATTTTGAAATGTGTACTTCTGCTGCTGTAGTGTATTGCTAACATAAATATGTTTCTGAAAATGCATGTAATCCATATGCATGAACAGTTTGCTAGTATCTGCATTTAGACAATTGTTGGCATAATAGAGCACTCATACTGGTTGTTTTAGTAGTGTTTTGATAAAATGAAGGGCATAAAATGATTCGGAGCACTGGAGTGTCTGCTCTGAAAAGGGTTCTTGAATAGCCTCATTTGTGGAAGGTATTGAACTGTGCAAGCATGATGTCAAGTGAAATGCAATACGTGGTAGAAACACTAAGGTTTCTTTGAGTATACTACTTGCTCCAGCTTTATCCTAGAAATATTTTTTCCTACTGGGAATTTAGATAGCTCTAACAATTCCAGTTGTTTAGTAAGTTTGTCTATTCTCATAGGGTGTGTTTGACCATCGAATGAAATGCTGGCAGAAGTGGCAAGATGCTCAGGTCACTTTACAAAAAAAACGTGAAGCTGAAGCAAAGCTCCAACTTGCCAACAAACCTGATAAATTACAGCAAGCTAAAGATGAGATAAAAGAGGTAATGTTATCAAACATTATTTTGGAGGTCAGACTTTATGCATTGGCTCATTCATTCTGCATTAATGCTGCTTTGTATCATTTTTGTTTACAAACACTTACTTGCTGTTTCCCATATTTATTGAAATTTTTAAAAGGAATTTACTTAAAACACTAAATGTGTGCAATTTTTACTCATTGTAAGATCTGTAAGACAGTTAATACTGTCTCTACAGAGTCTGGGAGATGGGAGGGAGGGAGCATGGACAAGTTAATGCTTTTAACTATTAACAGCTCATTTGGATAGGTAGAGGATTATCTCTTGGTTTCTAAAGCTAAGATGATTTGGGTAAATCCAGCAAAGACAGCTAATAGAGAACTATCCCATGTTTTGCTTAAATATGCAGCTTTTCTACCCATATATATGTGCATGTATATATGGTGTAATTTCAGTAAAAGTAAATCTAACATGTTGAAGTATCATAATTTATACACTTTTTCTAACATGCTTCACTAAGGAAATTGAAGAGGTAGGACAACTTAATTATTTAACACTAATGCTTTCTAAGTATGCTCTAGTTCTCTCCCGTTAAATAATGGAAGAACGTTACTGCAGATTTCAAGCTCTTTTACACAGTTGCTTTGTTTTGCTTCCTCATTGGTCACTAACCACATGCTCCTTTGTTCTTTTTGTTCTTTGATATATTTCATGTACAGTATTGAAATTATTCATTAACTTGATTTTCTTTTCCTTAAAAAAGTCCTTAAAAAATATACAATTACTCTTGTGTGACCACATACTTGTTGATTGTGTCTCCTGATGTCACCCATCCATGCACAATGAATTTCCTGACCACTGGTAGTAGTGGGAAGCAGTGATCCTTTCCCAGTCCCAATATTAAAGTAATTTCTTTTTTATTAAGGAATTATTTTTCCTGCATTATTGGATAATTAGAGAACATTTTTAGTAAACCCACAGTTTAAATGTGTCAATTTAAAGTTCTCACTGCCACTGAAATGTATTCAGAGTTGCTGAATTCTGTAATAATGGACCCTCTGGCCAGAGGAATTGCAAAGTGGAAGCCTAAGCAGCTTGAGCGTCATCCATGACTTGGCTGTTTTTTGTGTATAAAAGGAGGAAGGACAGTCCTAGAGATACCTTATTGAATGAGAAATTTCTCTTGTCAGATACTATAAAGTGGCAGCTGTTACCCAGTGATAATTTGCATAGGACCTGGGATTTGGGCATGATGAAACTGAAATGTTAAATTCGTTAGGCCTGTAGAAGCTTTCACAGAGATCTCAGACTCTTCTGTTTGATGTGGTAGGAAGGTATGGGCAATCCTAATCTGTTTTTCCTTAGCTGTGTTTTATACTATTTCACTTAATTAGCTAACTCTTCAGGCTGATCCTGCATGAAGAAGATACTATTATGACTTACTAAATAGCTTCATAATGTATATCTAAAAGGGAAGTCAGGGAACTGTGAATAAATATATACTAAAAATATAAATATGAAGATGTTTATTGGAACATAGATGATGTTTCTCATATCACACTAGAAACTTGACACTGCAAAGTGGTTTTTGAATCAGTAGCACCACTGGATTGCTGACAGGAAGATGCTACATTGAAGCATGTTGCTTCCCTGCTGCTTTTTTCTGATGAAGATAAATGTTACTGAATGTATTTGTTCTCAGTTAATATGTTGAGAGGAACAGATACAGTTGCATTTCAAAGAACTGCTAGCCTGCTGTGGGGTTCTCAGTTTATCTATAGAACTAGCTTAAATTTAACAATGGAATAACTGTGTAAAAGCGGTTACAGGGCAGTGTAGATGTTGATGATCCCTTCTTGTCTAGCTGGGTATCTTCAAAGAAACTAAGGAGAAACGACCTGGTATCATATATTCTTACATGAATGCAATGCTCCCAATATATCAAAACTCCCTAAGAAACATCTCTGTGAATTTTCCTCTAGTGATCTTCTTACCTGCAGTAAAGTTTCTACTCCAGCTTTCTATAAAAACACTTGCCACTGAAAAAGAAGTCTTGTGCTTTGGAAAGCAGATAAACACATCCTCAGAAGCTTATCTTTGCAACAGAAATATGATAGTGATAATCAAATACTTGACAAGAGGCAGAGGTGAAGATTTACTCATCTCTTCTGGAGTTAGAAAGTATGGGGAACTAACTTGAGGGTCTTCCAAGCTTGATTGGACTGTTTTAGGTTCCTAAGTTTGTAAAGGGTACAGTTAGTAAAGCCTTTGAGATACATTTTGTTTTCTAAAGAATATTTTGTAAATGTTGTTAAATGTTCTTAATAGCAGCATTAAGATATTTTATATTTTATCTACAGATAGCATTACCTTAAAAGATACCTTTGTTGTAACTGATCTGATAACATCCTGTAACACAAATTTGAAATTGTTACTTTAAGATTTTCTTTCAAATAGGCCAAAACAATCAAATAGGTCCTTTTAGGTCTTAAGTGACTATTAATGTGCTAAAAGTTCAGATATGGGTGGATTGAATGGAGAAAATCTTACCTCTGTCTTTCCTTTGCCAGTGGGAGACAAAAGTTCAACAAGGGGAGAAAGATTTTGAACAGATCTCCAAAACCATTCGCAAGGAAGTGGGAAGATTTGAGGCATGTATAATTTTGTCCAAGTAAATGACAGTTCTACTGTAGATAATATTGACATTACAAGTAAAATTTGTTAAAAAGTTAATATGTTATAATTTATTTATTAACAGAAGGAACGAGTGAAAGACTTTAAAACCGTTATTATCGAGTACTTAGAGTCGTTAGTGCAAACACAACAGCAGGTAAGATAAATTTTAAGCTTTGTACAAGTTAATAAATAATACATGCCATATTTGGTTAGTTAGAAAAAGATGGGCTTTAAGCACAGCACTTTCTAGAACATTAAGAGCTACTAGTCTGTACTGTATTGGCAAATGACGTGATGATTGCAGTTTCCCAGCCTTTGCAGAACTGTAATTCAGGGAAGCAACGGAGAAGCTCCTTTAGGGGTCTGGGCAAGCAGAGGGTCTTGTCACCTTCTCAAACTGAGTTAGTACTTTCACTTAGAGATTGGAGTAAATTGTAGTCGGTATGTACTTACACATACTGAAGAGACTTGGATTCTGAAATGTTTATTGCTCTTTTTAAAAAGGTACAAAATATTACTGAATATTGGGAAGCATTAAAACAGTTTTCAGTGTCTGAGAACTAGGCCTACTTGAAAAACAAGGGTTCTTTCTTCTGTTCATGGCAGGAATAGAACCCTCCAGCTTTGTTTAATTTAAAACACCCAAAACCCAATATCTTTAGTGGTAATAGTAAGTGACTGATTTTTAAAAAAAAATCTGTATTATTGTATTCTTTAATATTGTGTTCAACATGTGGCAACTTATCTGTAGCTGTGAGCAGATTTGTGTATTTATTACTTGTGTTTTTTCTTGCACTATATAAAAATAGTAATGAATAAGTACCTATATTCTTAGTTCGTCTCGTGGAGACAAGTTTACTGCAAGACGAGGTAGGTATGCATTGTTTTCCAGCATTTAGTACTTAATGAGTGATTTTTCCCTTCTCTTCAAGCTAATAAAATACTGGGAGGCATTCCTACCTGAAGCCAAAGCCATTGCCTAAAAGAAGAATATTCCAAATGACAAGACACTCTGGATGTTTGTCCTGGATAAAACTAAATTCCACAGTGAAATCACTTTAAATCATCTAAATAAACCACTATATATTTTATGAATTAACATGTGGCTTTTTTTATATACCACAGCATTTTATTAACAAGCTGCATGTCCTGACCCTCTTCAAAGTGGACTGTGGCATGATGTTCTGCAATACATTGCTGAATTGAACACTATTGTGTCTTAATACCTGCACTAAAATGTGCACTGCAAGGCCAGAAAGCTGATATTTTTGTTCTCTACAACACAATGTTCTGTAGTATGTTTACCTGATCTTTATGAAACAAATTAAATTGCATTGATTAATGTTCACTTAAACATTCCTGTACAAAATCATGTTTTTGTGATTACGATAATAAAGGGATGTATCTTGTGAAACATTAAACACTCTGGGCTTGTGTCTGTAGATACGTACTGGTGTTCTTAGGAGTACCACTTAGAACAAATTAAGATGTATCTAGGGCAAACCCAACATTTAGCAAAAAGTGCTGGAGAAGGTATTAAAGATCCACAAACAGTTATCCATGGTAAACTGTTATGTTTCTTAATTCTGAATCTCTTCATTACAGGCATTCTTTTCACTTGAAGTTATCACTGCCTTGGCAAATTCTACTGTGTTAATACTCATAGGGTCAAAATACTTGGACAACAGCCAGATGTAAACTGAAATCTCCTTCAAGTGTTTACAAAGCTTCTGCAGAGTTAAAATCAACTGCATGGTCAAATACTGATGTCCTACTGGACTGAGACATTGCATCAATTGTATTAAGTGGTCTCAGGATACAAAAAAAACATCTTGCAGTAATTCTGGTAGTTGAGGAGGAAAAGTGAGTTATTCAGCTGACTGCCTCTTAGTTGTAATAGTTAGCATTCCGTCTGGATTTTCTTGAGAAGAAGATACATTTGAAGGGACTGGTTATACCTTTTGCAAGAAATTAGAGCAGGTAAACATTTTTCTGAAATACACAATATTAACATAATATGTGCTGTCCTGTCATTTTAATGACATACTGAGCCTGTTGATATATTCGTATTAATGGAAGGTATTAATGTTAACAAATTTTAGGCAAATACTAATCACATAAACCAAGAGAATCTGTTGCTTTCAACTAATAATAAGACTGCATGATAAACCCATGGATTTGTACTGTTTGGGGTCAAATATAAAGAAGCACATAATACCATTTCTGAACAGATTAGCAACCTCCATTCAACAGGAAGGACATACTCTATTTTTACAACAAAGTTAGTGTAAAACTTGACAGATTAGTGTCTGCTATTATTTCTCTACATACCTCTCTTGACTCAGTATTTCTAGGAGTTTTCAAGGAAACTAGAACAGAAAAACCCCCACCAAAATGTATCAAGCCTAAATCAAGTTTCTTTTTAAATGGTTAGATGCTAAAACCATGAGCTAGTAATACCTTGTGTTTGTTCTGTCATTGATCTTAAAACTGCCTTTTGAAGAGCTCAAATATACAAGAGGTTTGTGATGAAGAAAATTATCTAACACTCTGTTAAGTGTTAAAATGGACTTAATGCTGGCTTGCTTACTGGTAATGAAAATTTACCAACAGCTCAATATTAAACTTAAGATATATACCGCTCACACTGAAAATTGTATTTCCAGAACTAAGAGACTTGGTTTGGACATGCAGAGGTCAAAATGGGTGAACATATCCTTTCATGATCTATTTTCTGTAAGTGGTTTGTCCAAGAGCTTTCTTAGCTCTTGATCTCTTTTTGCTTCTATCAGGGTTACAATTCATTTGAATGATGGATCAGTTTTCTTCTCTTTGTGACAAGAGAATGAGAAAGTCTGCTAGCAAGGATTAGTGTGGCTGTCTGTACCAGTCAGCTGAAAACAAGAACGAGTTGTGCAACCTTTTTCTTAAAACCAGAAGTCTTTTAGGGAGCAAAAGGATAATGGCATTTCTGGAGGTCACTGTCACAAAGGGTTGGCTGCTAATACAAAAGACTCTACAAAAGAGTTTTTTTGCATCACAAGGTTAGCTTGAATAGAATATCCAGATCAGGTGTCACATTTGGCTAGCATAAAACTCATGTTTCTTTCAAATTGTGGAGATGAGCTGCTGGCTGGTAGATCCTGTACATTTAAGTGAACAGCAAACATCCACTAAAATCATGTGTACAGTGAAATTACTGTCTTAAGGAAAAATAAATAGGAAAAAAACCCTTTAGGGTTTTTTTTTTTCCCTTTCCTTCCACTCTCAAGTAGAACAGGCTATGTAATAATCCTAATTTGTGACAAAATATAAGTTCATCACAAATGTGAGAAAAAAGGGCAATATTTTAACAAGTTATTAAGCTGAATTTTCAGGTTCAAAATGTTACTTGTTACCTGCTAAGATGATTCTTTCTTTTTTAAAAAATTTGTCTTCCCTAGTTGAATCATTAGTAGTAGCTTCAATGGTAGTTACTTGCTAGTAATCTTTTTATTTCACTGGTGAAGTCATTCCTTCCCTTTCCCCTCCCCCACTCCAGATCAATGATTAACAAAGGGAAGGGGTATAAAATAGTCCAAATACTTTTTTCTGTCCTTGAGAAAGAGTACACAAAGCAGTGTAGTCAGACCTGTCCTAACAGGATATTCATATGCAAACTGAAGTTAAAGAAATATACAGTGGAAATGAAGGGTAAGAAAAGACTAGAGATAAGCCATGTTTCTGTGGTTGAATTTCGTGATTTAAAGTGAGTTTTGTAGCAATTGAAAAATTGACAAGCTTAGGTTGTGATCTAATTAAGGACTGTCTGTTTTTGATCTGGCCTCTTGTTTTGATGTGTATTTTACTTATCACTTAGATTAAAATTTTTGTATGGGTTTCTTTGCCTACTTCTATTCTGGAAACTAGCCATTCAGGAAGTCTTGAATCATGAGAATTAGTAGAAAGTGATCTTTCAGATTTGCCTGTAATTATTCCTTTTTCTCTTCTGTGAATCATTCTAGCATGATAAATGCTAAATTCCCTTTCTGTGTATGAGGAATTGCACAGTGATTATTTTGAGAAAAAAGAAACAGAAGTAGTCAGGAAAGGGATGGATTGATCATTCCTAGTTTCTGTAATTATGGAAGGTTAGGTAGAATCTGATGACAGGGAACAGTTACATCTGGAGGGAGTGTATTAATTTATTTTGCCTTCTGGATCAAGGTGATTTAACAATATAACCCAAGATATTGATACCTACAACAACACCCAGCACTGAAGACCAACACTTTCTAGAGTACTTTTGAGTGACTGTTCAACAGATGAATTTGAAGATAGTCTGTGTCTCTTACCAGTAGAGTTCAATCATTTTACTGTTTTGCTTTTAGGATTACTAACATTTTAATACACGTAATGCCAGTTCTAGTCAAGCTACATTTGAAGTATATTCACCTTGCTTTGTTTTTTGTGGGAAGCATTGTAACATCTGTGCAGTTAGCTTTCCAAGACCTGGCTGGTTTTGAGCACACTTTGATAGCATTCCATCAACTAATGTTTCTTAAATTTTTGATCCTCGGTGTATTAGACAGAAAGACAATCCTTGGCCACCCAGCCATGAGAAGAAATCCTTTTTTTTCTTCAGATGTAACTTTAAAGATTAGCCAACTAATGATGATACATTGTGTAAATTAAGTATTTAACATTCCAAAACATATTGATGTATTTGAATTCAGCTCACCATGTAATCTTCCTTGTTTCTCTTGGCTGATGCACAGTCAAAAGTTCCATTATATTCTATTGAATTTGAAACCAGATTAATATCTGAAACTTTTCTCTTTGTTAATAAGTTCTATGATATTAAAGAGAAAAGTAGCTTTTTGAAATTACTGCTTATTAGGTTGCAAACAGCCACAAACAGTGCTCCTATGAAATTCTTCTACTGACTTCTCAGGATAAATGCATTATGGCACAAGTGGTGTCCTAAGAGTTGTCCCTCTCTTTTGTAGTGTGGGGAGAACAGAAACTATGCCTAAAGATCAGAGGATGCTTTGTGGGAGAATGGGATTTCATACACACCTTTCAGTCAAAGGGCATAGTGGGGAGCACACGGGGGCTGGAAACACTGCTCTTGCCACTACTACCACAGGGCGGTGTGGGATGTCCTGCTGGTTGTCAGCTGTTGGGAACACTGGCCTGGGAGCAGTGTTGTGCAGAAACAGATGCTTAAGGAATATCTGGCTTTGATTTCAGGTAATTTTTTTAAAATTTTGTTTTGTTACTTTGCTTTAGTTTAGCAAAGTAAAATAGTGTTAGTTTGCTTTACTCTTCTTGGTTGAAGTTAAATGATTTCTACATTGTATTGCGTCCTTCAAGGTTACAGTTCTTTGCTTAGAGCAAAATATAATTAAATTTACCTTTCAGTAAAATAAAGAGAAAAGTAGGGAAAATGAGCTTATAATACTCCTCTCTCCTGCCCGAGTGTTATTAATCTGGAAGGAAACAAGCTAGTTTTCAAAAGAAATTTCAAAAAACTGATAGCATAAACCACAAACACCAGACAAATTTGGTTTCTGCCCATTCTTGAGGTATGTTTTCATACTTGAATCTATGTATGAAGATGAAACCCTCTATGGTCATGGGTCTATCATGGTAGCTACTCTAAAAGAACAGTGAAAGTGTGAGGTTGTCTCAGGTAGTTCTTGAGACTCTCCAGACTCACAAGGTGAGTTTAAAGATATGACCATCTAACACAGTGGCAGTTTGTTGACATTTTGCAGTGCTTCCAAATGGTTTGGAGCTTGGAGTTAGCGAATTTGTGTGAAGTCAAAGCATTTGCCTGAACTAACAGCCCAGCCTCCTAAATACGCCTGGTATTACACCTTCTGTTTCTGCATCCATTCCTCTTTAAGCCAAAACAGCTGCTTATTTTGGAGTCTTATTTAATTTCTCCCGTGGTGAGAAATCATCTACACTTCTCTGAAATGGTATAGTTTTCTCTGCTACATAACAAAGTTAAGAGATGGCTTCTTGGAAACACACACAGGCAACTTTCCTGAGCGCCACTTTTTTTTCTCCCCTCTTAATTTCATGTCTGTTCACAACAGGCACGATTAAAGGTGTTGCATTTTTTTGTTGACTGACCTAGTCATAGTAGAAGGCTGTGCTGCCATTCAGTAAGCTTGGTGGGCTGCAGAGTTGAGTGGTAAACTGTATGAGGTGCAGTAAGACCAAATGTAGGGTCCTGCACCTGGGGAGGAATAAGCCCAGGTACCAGCACAGGCTGGAGACTGACCTACTGGGGAGCAGCTCTCTGGTGAAGGACCAAGAGTCTTCATGGATCACAAGCTGGCCATAAGCCGGCAATGCCCTTGTGGCCAGGAGGGCCAGTGCTGTCCTGGGGTGCACCGGGAAGAGTCGGCTAGCAGGTGGAGGGAGCTCCAGTGATGCCACATCTGGAGTGTTATGTTCAATTCTAGTCTACAAGAAAGACAAGGTACTATTGAGGAGGGTCTGGTGGAGGCCAAACAGATGATGAGGGATCTGGAGCATCTCTCTTATGCAGAGGGAAGGTGGGAGCTTGGCCTGTTTAGTCTGGAGAAGACTGAGAGGATCTTATCAATTCATACAAATATCTCAAAGGCGGGTGCCAAGAGGATTGTGCCAATTTCTTTTCAGTAGTGCCCAGCGATAGTGTGAGGAGTAACGGCCATAAAAAAAAACATAAGAAATTCCACCTCAGCTTGAGGAAGAGCTTCACCCTAAATGGCAGAGCACTAGAACAGGATGTCCAGGGGGGCCTGGAGTCTTCCTCTCTCCTTCTCCAAACCCACCTGGATGCATTGCTGTGTCATTTGCTCCAGGTGACCCTGTCTTGGCATGGGGTTGGTCTGGATGATCTCCAGACGTCCCTTCCAACCCTAACGATTCTGTGATTCAGCTTTGAGCTGCGGTGTGAATTTAGAACTGGATAAATTCAACCCTCTGGAAGTTAATTTTTTTCCCATACGTTTTTTGTGTGCTCCGCAGTACTGCTGCAGCTCCGGCTGAAGCAGAAGCCGACGCTGTCGAGCACCGTTTGTTTTAAACCACGTTTATTCCAGAGGAAGCTTTTCCCGCTTCACGCCGGCTGCGCGAGGGGACGCGGGGGGCGGGGCCGAGCGCGGCTCCCGCTCCGCCCCGTCACGGGACGGGGATCACGTGACGGGCGCGCAGATGGCGGCGGCGCCGCCGCTGCGCTGAGGGGACCCGGCATGGAGGTGTTCATCCCGTCCTTCCGATATGAGGAGAGCGAGCTGGAGCGGGGATACACGGTGAGGTGTGCCGGGGCGGAGCACGCCCGCGCCTCGGGGTGGCCATGTGCCGGCGGCCAGCGGGGGCTGCGCTGGGGCGCCGGGCAGGCATCAACGTCCCGGGGCCGTCCTGCCCTTCCTGCCCAGGCCAGCCCCGACCTGCCTTGCTCAGCGTCGCCCTGACCAGCGCAGCCCGTCCTTGCCCCGCCAGCCCTGTCCAGGTCTGCCCAGCCTTATCTTATTCTCCCCATCTCTGCCCTGCTCTTACCCCGCCCCGCCCTCTCCAGCATTGCCCTCACTAACCGTGCCCTGTAGAGCCAGCCCTGCTCTGTACACCCCAATCCTGCCCTCCTTGTCCAGACCGGCCTTTCCACGCCCTGCCCAGCGCAGCCCGTCCCTGCACTGCTCCTCTCGGTACGGCAAGGGTGGTCTCAGCCCGCCAGACACCCGCTATCTCACACGAGCTCTGTTCTGCGGGGCAGCAGCGGCAGTGGCTGGTGACCAGCAAGGGTGGAGAGGCAGCTGCTCCCTCGCCACTCGGCCCTGCGGGGTCCGGGTCCCGTGCAGGCCCAAACACGCTGAAAGGCTGGAGTATCTCTTGCGTGTGGAAAGGCTGAGAGAGCTGTGACTGCTCATCCTCCAGAATAAAAGGGGCAGGGGCGTCTCTTCAATGTGTACAGATGATCTGAATGGACAAAATGGGGAGGCCAAACTCTTTGTGTTGGTCCCCAGTGACGGGAGAAGTGGCAGTGGGCAAACATCAGAACACAGGGAACACCCTTTAATCAAAACACAAGACTGGTTTGTTATCATGAGGGTAGTCAAGCACTGACATACGTTGCCCAGAGGACTATGAAGTCTCCATCCTTGCAGGTTCTCAAAACCTGCCTGGACACTATCCTGGATAGCCAGCTCTATAGTTGACCCTCCTTGAACAAGCAGGCTAGTCTGCCCAATTTTTAGAGATCCTTTGTGTTCCCAGTAGTTTTCTCATCCCACAAAACTGTTGGACAGTAGCACATTCACATGGTCCTGAGTGGAGGCAGGTGGACCGAAACCCAAAATATTTGTCTGAAAGTGGATATTCAAAGCTTGCTTCTTTTATTAAATATATTCATTTAGTAGCTTAGAAAAAAATTGAATCCCAGAAGAACTTCTGGAAGATTAATCCATGTAGGCATAGTTCCATGAAGCAAGTTCATTTTCCTTATGTTTAATGCTGTATATTTGGTCCTCACTACTAGCAAGTGTTTGCCTTGCAAAAGGTAAACCACTTTCATTGTATTAATGTGGGACTGTAGCAGCATTAATATTTTTGTCTCTTGGGTGAACTTAAATGTAAGAGACTCCCTACAAGACACCCATTTTGGGGACTTGGCTTTAAAATATTTTGACTGAATGTGTTTGAGCATAATTACAATAGCACAGACTGATCCTACCACGTCCTAGTTGAGCAGGTTAGTTGAAATGACACAGTGATTTCTAAGATGTGCATATTATACAGATATGGATTTTTCATAGCAATGTTTATTTTAGTATTTGCTTTTAGTGAATTTCTGTTTCTTTAAGTGTAATACTGTCTGTGACTCCTGCTGTCTAGAGGATTTGTTTTTTTTAAATTTCATAAATGTTAAGCTATGTAAGCTTCAAAGAAATCAAAAATTAAACGATATGATTCTAGGAGTCTTCCAAGAAAATAATCTTGAGTGCGAACATATTCTATTACAACACTGTGGATTGCTACAGCATTTTTTCTCTTGAATGATTTACTGGTGATGAGTCAGTCTCATAGATCTGAAAGTTGCTGTAGTAGATTTTGGTAGTTTTTCCTGCATGATTATTTTGCCATTTTAGTCATGTGAGGGGATTCTGTTCTACATCCCGTATGAAATATGATCATATTTTATGCTGACCATTAAACTGTATGAGGAATTGTAGCTAAAGTTTGTCTGGGTTGGGCTTGCTTGTAGGAGTGGATATGGAAAACTGCTCTGATAATAAAGTTGTGTCTATTCTTTGTGTTTTAAATGACTTGTGGACAATTAATGAGAAAGGCTAATGCCAATGTAATTGCCAATTTGTGATTATGTAAATAATTTGCATTAGTATTGTGTAAGTACAGAAATTCAAAGTGGTCCTCCTTCCAGCAAAACTGAGGTTAATGAAAGCATGTAATTTCTCTGTACTAGCTATGAAATTATACAGGCAATTCACTTTAAGTTAGTTTTATCATCAGCTTTACTATATTAGCATTTAAAACAGTTTGGTGTAAAAGTCAGAGAAGGTGTCCCAATGAACATGACTGGCAAACCGGTATCAAAGGACAAAAAAAGGCTAAGCTACTTAACTTTTTTTGCTTCAGTCTTCACTTGCAATCTCTTTTTCCCACAGTTCTCGGGTAGATGGACTGAAAGGCAGGGAATGGGGAAGTAAGTTGTAAGAGATTATAAGGGTCATGAAGAACCTGAACATGGATGCTGATGAGATGTGTGCCAGAGTCCTCAAGGAATTGACTGATGTAGTTGCCAAGCCACTCTCCTTGATGTTTAAAAAGTCATGTAAAATCCCAGGTGATTGGAAAAAAGAGTACCTATCTTTAAAGAGCACAGAAAGCAGGACCTTTCACACTACCAACCTGTCAGTCTCACCTCCATGCCTGGGAAGATCATGGGACAGATCCTCCTAGAAGCTCTGCTAAGGCACATGGAGGACAGGGAGGAGATTTGAGGCAGCCAGCATGGCTGCACCAGGAGTGAGTCCTGCCTGACCAGCCTGGTGGCCTTCTGTGATGGGGTGGCTACATCAGTTCATAAGGGAAGGGCTACAGATTCATTTATCTGGACTTGTGTAAGGCTTTTGACATGGTCCCCCACAGCATCCTTCTATCTAAACTGGAGAGATATGGATTCTGCAGATCAACTCTCACGTGCACAAGAACTTGTTGGATGGTCACATCCAGAGGGTAGTGGTCAATGGCTCAGAGTCCCAGTGGACGTCAGTGGCAAGTGGTGACCTCAGGGGTCTGTACTGGGACCAGTGTTATTTAATATCTTCATTAATGACATAGACAGAAGGATAGAGTGCACCCTCAGCAAATTTGCAGATGACACCAAGCTGAGTGGTGTGGTGACACTCCTGGAGAGATGATGCTATCCAGAGGGACCCGGATAGTCTCCAGAAGTGTGTCTGTGGGACCTTCATGAGATTCAATAAGACCAAGTGCAAGGTGCTGCACCTGGGTTGGGACAGCTCCTGTTTCAAGTCCAGGCTGGGGGATGAAGGCATTGAGAGCAGCCCTGCTGGAAGTACTGGGGGTGCTGGTGGGTGAGAGGCTGGACATGACCCAGCCATGAGCACTCCCAGCCCAGAAAGCCAAAGGTGTCCTGGGCTGCATCCAAAGCAGCGTGGGCAGCAGAGAGGGGATTCTGCCCCTCTGCTCTGCTCTTCTGACAGCCCACCTAGAAGGGATCTGCCACATCCAGCTCTGGGGTCCCTAATACAAGAAAGAGGATTGTTGGAATCAGTCCAGAGAAAGGCCACAAAAAATGGACCAGAGGCATAGAGCACCTCTGCTTTCCTGTTTCGGTAAGGAAAGGCTAAGAGAGTTTGTTTGTCCAACCTGAAGAAGAGAGGAGTCCAATACTCCCTTTTTGCAATAAACAGGGCTTTTAAGAAAGATGAGGACAGGCTTTTTAGTAGGTCTTTTTCAGTAGAACAAGGAGAGTACTTTTAAACTAAAAGAGGGTAGATTCAGAGTAGACATAAGGGACACAGTTTTTACAGTGAGGATAGTGAAACCTTGCACAGGTTGCCCAGAGAGGTTTCAAATGGCCCATCCCTGGAAGCATTCAAGGCCAGTTTGAAGGGGCTCTCAGCAACCTGACCTAGATGAAGATGTCCCTGCTCATTGCAAAAGGAGTGGTTTGGATGACCTTTAAAAGTCCCTTCTAACTCCATTCTGTTATCACAGAAGTACCACTTTACACAGTTGATCATTTTACTGTTGTCTTTCCCTTATGTGCTAAGTGGTTCAAAATGTGCTAAGTGGAGTAGCTGGAGCAAGGAACTATTAGAGGTTATGCAACTAATAGCAGAAAAGGATGATGGAAGCAGACAGAAGATTGCTGACATTGACTGCCCACCAGCCCAGTCACACGCCAGTGAGTTACAGAGGGTGCCTTCTGCACTGTGACTGCCAGGGCCATTGCAGACAAGCTGCAGTCAAGGACGGTTTTTTGAGAAGAGTGGTGGTGGTTGTCCTAGCACCTTTGCCAGAAGCAGTGATGGTGCTGACCTCCTGCATGAAATGAGAGACTGAAGGGAGAGCTGTTCCTCTCTATGGTGGCTCTGCATTGTAACCATAACATGTTTTCTGACATCCCTGCATTTCTCGTTCCTTATCTTTAGTGGAACAGAATCCAGTTCCCCTGGATGCAGGCTGCTACTGTGTGTTCTTACTTCCTGGAAAGAAAAGACATAAAAGGGATGTTTCTCCGTTTTTTTTTTTTTTTTTTTTTTTTTTTTTTTTTTTTTTTTTTGGTTTTTTTTTCCACATTTTTTGTTTTTTT
>VXBI01001297.1:55663-82588 GCA_013397375.1 Toxostoma redivivum
TTTGCATCAGTTTTTTCAGCTGACTTCCTTAATTGATTACTACTTTGGTGTTGGAGCCTGCAGCATAGCTCTCCAGAATTCTGCTGACACCAATCGATTAATGTGAAGGTGTTAGTTAGTGATTTCATCTAAGAAACATTCAAAACTGTGTCAGTAATCGGTTCTTATAAACTGCCAGATCATTGGATTTTGTTATTTTGAACATGTTAGTTTGAGTTAACAAGGATTTCTCTGGAGATACAACAGCAACAACAAAAAGACAGCAAGACAAAGCAAAAACAACAAAAAACTCCAATCACAAAATCAAACAAACTAACAAACCCCCCCCCAAAAAAAAAAAAAACACCAAAAAACCACACCTTGAAGTGAATCTTGTGGAAAGAACAGATTTTATTCAATCTTACATTAACACAGTATACATGCACGTGCCTTAATATTTAAAAAACTGTTTTAAAATATGTTCTTATTAATATTTAAGGTATCTCTGAGGAATATGTAAAAATGCTTCAGCACAAACTATTTCTTTTTATGTTTACCTGGGGAATTTTTGACAGCAGTGTAACTCTGAGCACCCCGCTAGCAAGACTGTGCAAGTCTGCCGCTTTCTTTCCTGCAGCAGCTTTCACATTTGCTTAGCAGCTTTGCATAGCTAAGCTAATTTTTATAATGAGCCTGCATTTTTTTTCTTTTCTGGACATATTTTCCTAAATATGTCCAGAAAAATGGTGTTGTTTTATACAATTCATCAGAGTAATTCTGTGTTATGACTGGAAATCACTGTTCAATTTTGCACTGTCAATATTGCACATAAGAGGAGAGAAGTAATGTTTCTTTTTAAGCTTGATGCTACCTTTTGCAAGCATGTTTTGCTTTTATTTCCTGGTGGGGTATTTTGTAGGATGACTTCTTAAAACAAGGTAGATTTTTACAGTGTGCTAGGCTTTGCTACTTGTGCATCAGTAAAACATCTCTACCTGATTTCCTAGAGGTAGTTGTGTAGAATACAATTAAGCTAAATCCAGTGAGCATGCTGTTATTGCAGGCTTTATACAGTAGGCAACCTAAATCAGTTGCCCCTATACCACTATCAAAACCAGCAAAGTACTGTGGTCAGTGTAATATTCTTATATTCAGATGGGGCAGAACTTAGATGGGCATGCATACACACATGCTTGTGGGTGCAGATACACAGAAGTACATGCATATATCAACATTGGAAAGATTTATTGGCTTGTATTGCTGAAGGGTGTGTTCAAGTTCCAATATGATTTGATATTTTAGTGATGTGGATGATGGAATGAGAATGTTCTTATTTAAATTTGCCATTGACACCAGGGTGGAAATGACTGTGAACATGCTGGAGAGCAAGAATAGAGTTTAAAATAATTCTGATAAGTTGGAAAGTTTATTTAAGGAGGGAAGATGGGGTGCTAACTCAATAGGAGCTGGTGGCAAGTGTTGTATTTATCAAAAAATAATCAGTTACATGGAGTAACATCCAAAAGATTAAGCAACAGATATTCCTGAAAGGATCTGGGGGTTATCATGTATCATGAGATGACTGTGCCACAAGGCAAATGCCTATTGGGGTTTCAAAAGATGAGTGTAACAAAAAGGTCAGTGATGTGGAGTGTATTTTAAGCATGGAGTACTGTGTCCAGTTTTAGGTACTGCATGCTAGGAAACATGCGAGTGCATGAGAGAAAGTGTAGACAAAAGAAGGCAGCATAGAAGTACATACTAGTTATATTGCTTTCTGGATCTCTACTCAGTGTGAAGGAGCTCTTTAGATCAGGAGCTCTTTAGATTGAAAACAAAACAGTGGGTAGGAACCGCATGGCAATCCCCAGCAGCAAAAAGCTGTTGAGTAACAGAGGCAGTTGGTCTGTGTATTGGCAGTGTTGTGGTCTTATACTGTGCAGTTATCTGTCCTATCCACCAGAAGTACAGGGATAATTATGAAATGGTGCTGAAAACTAAAGATACTACAGCACCAGAACACTTCAGGATATGGAAGCTTTGTCTGTATGAAGCTTAGAAGTTTCTGTCAAGCGAAAGAAGTACAGTTGGTCCTGCCTGGAGACAGCAGGAAGAGCCAGGTAACTCCAAGAAACATAGAGCTCCTTTTTTGAGCCCCACCTTGACACTTCGCTGTCATCCTTTGCATGATTTCAGAATTTTTATTTGTATCTATCCCCTAATCTTTTATCTCTTACAAATTCTGTGGCTTTCAAAAACTCTTATTTAATGAGTCCACACAGAGTAGTTCTTTCTCTTCTCCTGGGAAGTGTAGAGGCCTCTCATAATGGAACAATTGCTGAAATTATCATGAGCTTCTCCAACTCTGTTTCTTCATACAAGAAAATAAACGTAATTTATTAACTTGCCCAGATAAGCCTTTTTAAAGATGTTCCTGGGAGGTAAAAATTCTAGGTTCCCCCCCCCCNGGTATGTATCCTGTTTAGTACTTCAGAATTGGACTGCATGTATCTGGTTCCATAACTGTAAATGTACACAGCAATGAAGGGAGGTGCAGAACATCAGGGCTGACATCTCCCTCTATAAGCTAGTCAAGAAACTGCAAAAATTCAGTGCTACTCTTACTTCAGTCAGTATGCCTCTTCCTGTGTATGGTATTAGCCACAAAATGAAAGTATTTTTAAGTGTTTAAATTGCTAGATGTGTGGCATTTTAAGAAGTGACTAGACTGGTAGCTTAGCTGTGAAGCAGAAAGCAGTGCGGGGGCAGGAGGGTTAGGAATCCCATCAGAGGTCTGAGTCTCTAATCCCAGTCCTGCTCACAGATACATTTCACCTTGATCTTGTCTCATCTGAAGGGCATGAAAATAGACTACAAGACAGATGTACAAGTTAGAAGGCTCTTCAGATTTACTGAATGACAGAAATAACAGAAGAGCAAGCAATTTGTGCCATTTACTCCTGAATATTTTCAGGAGCTGATGAAAAATTGTATTTTTAAAAGATTGTTTCAGAGGGATTTGTAAGGAACAAATTTTTGCCAAATTATATACCTTATCTGCAGAACTTACTGTGGGTATCACCTAGTCTTGCATTTGATTAATGAATTACTTACATATTTTTAGTTTTGTGGGATGAATTGCTGCTTTGTCAGTGTTTGCTCAAACATCAGCATTATCTCCATTTCCTGATGTTCTTGCATGTTCACTGGTAATACAGATCCAGTTTCTGCCCTGGTGCAGGAGGCATGATGTGATGACTCTCAGTAGTGAGTTCTTGTTTGTTTGTTCACATGTGCTTTTTGTTAGGCACTGCTATGATCCATTCTGTGATGTGATCATGTGCCTTGCCAGAAGTCAAAGACAGAGCAATGCCAAAGAATAGTGCTCTGTCACTTGCCATTCTAGTTCTGTCTTGCTACTCTTAGCTACACAGATAGTTCAGCTTCACTTCATTCTTGATGTAAGTAATCCATTTATTGTTCATGTTTAGATGTAGCTTTTTACCCTTCATACCATGGAAATCATCAAAAAATCTTCTGCAGTGTCAGCAAGAAGAGTACCTTAAAACAGAAGGCTTGGTGGAAAATATTGGATGCACAGCAGTATGGTGATGTTCCATGGTCCTGAACACTAAATAGAAACCTCTCATATTTCACTGCTGTCTGTCATTAGTAAGGAGTTTGATGCTAAGTGATTTAAATATCCCTAGTATGCAAGAATCATGGTCACTGACAAGCAATATGATTACAGTGATTATTTTTTTTTTACTCCTCATATTTCTATACTTCTGAAGATAGCAGGGTGAGGTTATGCTGGGCAGCATGATAAGTAGGCAACACGAGTTGACATTTACTCAGTCCCCATTTGTAAACCTATTTTTACCTCCTACATTACAAAAATTTTTAATTTCTTGTTTGTAGACAGTAAAACATGATTCAGTTTACAAATTATTAGCAGACTTGCAGAGGAGCATTGAGAACTAATTTATCATTCCCCAGAGAATGCAAGTTTGTAGCCAGGTAAGCTATCTTATGACTGGCATATATTGACTGTCAGCCTTCCAGAGGCCCCAACGCTGGATCCTGTAAGCACTGGAGACACAAGATTTAACTTGGTTACTGATTAACCTCCCTCTGGATGTTTTAACCTGAAAGCTCTGTGTATTCATGGACTTCTCAGCTGCTAGTGGAGAGCAGATGAGACAAGGTACCATGAGAGCATACTCAGAAAAGGAGCTGAGGAGGGAAATTGCTAAGTCAGCCAAATTTGATTTTGTACCCATTCAAACCATAGTTTTGCACTTCTGTACTTCTGCACAGAGATCAGGGTTTTGAAACTAAAACAGGAAAAAGCTGTAGTTCAATCAGATAGCCTTCTGTCGTAGTAGTATGTTTGGTACTGAAGCTGGCTTGGCAATAGCTTTGGCATTGCACTACTTTCTGCTACCACAGAGAGGGAGTTGAGATACCCAATAGACATAGGCCCCTTTTCTGGTATAGACAGCTTGGAAGTGTAAAGCATTCTTGCACAGAATCATGAAATTGTTTGGATTGGAAAAATTTGATTTAAAAATCATCTGATCCAACTCTTTACCATGGGCAGGGATACCTTCCATTAGATCACAGCCTCTCGGGATAACCTGTTCCAGTGTCTCACCACCCCCATCATAAAACAATTCTTCCTCATTTCCCATCTAAATCTACACTCTTAAATTGACTTAATGTTGCCACTTGTCCTGTCACTACAAACCTCGGTAAAAATTAGTCTGTCTCTATCTTCCCTGTGAGCCCCCGTTATATATTGAAAGGTCACAAAACAATCTCCCTGGAGCCTTCTCTTCTTGGGCTGAACAACAACTCACTGAACAACCACTACTCTTTTCCTTTACAACTCCTCACAGCAAGGATGTTTCAGCTCTCTGGTTAGTTCTGTGTCCCTTCGCTGGACTTGCTCCAACAAATACATATCTTTCATGTCACTGAAGATCCAAGCACTTCAGGTGCAATCTCACCAGAGCAGAGGGAGAATCTTCTCTTCCTCCCTGCTGGCCATGTTGCTTTTGATGCCAGTGCAATTGGCTTTCTGGGCTGTGAGCGCACATTGCTGGGTCTTGCCCAACTTTTCATTCACCAGTAGCCCAAATCCTTTTCTGCCAGACTGCTCTCAACCCATTCATTCTCCAGCCTGTGTTGATACTGAGGGTTAACCAAACCCATGTTTGCTCTTGGCTGTGTTGAATTTGTGTGGGCTCACTTGTCAAGCCTGTCAAAGTCCCTCTGGATGACATCCCTTCTCCAGCAAATGAACTGCACCATTCAGCTTGCCTCAGTTTTGGGTTTGGAGGGCACTTACAAGGCCTGGGATCAAACATGAGGAAGACCAACCACAACAATGGTAGAATGCTTGCTTAATGAATAATGCAAAGATCTTGAGGAATAAGTTTTTAATTATTACTTAAGGGAAGCCCAGTGGGACTGATTAAATGGACAGGATTATTTCTTGAATTCTGTGACTTTGGAGTTCTTGTCTTTTAGCCTCAATGGTTTTGTTGTATTTCTTTTGATAGAATAATGTCTAAATTTATACTTTTCAGTGGACGTTGTAGTACTCAGTATTTCAGTGAAAACAATAAAAAAATTCACTGTATCGTTTGGGGAAAAAATAGCTGTGTTACAGGCTTCTTAAATGTTTTATAGCATGTCACTGTTGGTTCCTTTTTTATTCTTTTTATTCTGCTTTGTGTAACATTGTAAATATTTAAATATGGCTCCCAAAAATAAAATCTCTCTTAAATGCTGAGCTCCTGTTGAAGGCTCTAGGGATTTGGTGTACTAAGCTGGAACCGGTTGAATGCATTTTAAAAATAACTTGTGGCTATAATTATTTGCTTCAACAGCTTGACTAGTGGTCAGAAGTAAGACCCAGGGTGCCGAGTCAGCCTGCTGATGGCCACTGAAACAGCTGGAGGTCCAGTTTTTGCCTCTGGACCTGGAGACTAACTCACCTACTCCTGAGCAGTCTTTTTTGTAAGCTCCCAGTATGAGCACATATTGGGCAACATTGGACAGACATAGTTTAGATGTAATGGAAACCTGCAATCACTACAAAATATTCCTTTTTAATTAGCAGTGCAATGGCTTAAGCTTTCTGAGCAAGGTTTTCCTCAGAAGAGGGAATCAGCACTGTTTTATCTTACTAGGTTGTTGGGACTACTCCTAGATGAAGACACTTAGCTTAATTTTGCTCTTTCCCAGCTCTTGATTCTAGCTGGGTTCTGATTCAAGTACGTGTATGTGTATTAAGTTTTTNATGCCTTTCGTTTATTTTCCTGTACTCTTATTAGTGCTAAGGTCTTGAATAGATTCTCCTACAGCATTAAAATAATAAAATAATGTATTAGGTGATAAATTGTTTGTGTTATGGAGCACTATTGATTACCTCACTTATTAGTTGGGCATTAAAGCAGACAGTATTGAGACAAATAATTAAATGCTCTTGTGACTTCCTTTTTATGTATAAAATAAAAAGAGTAGCAAGCAAAATATGAATCATGGGGGCTTGTAATTCCCATTCATGTTCAATCGTGAATATACAGGAAGTATACATTTTTCTCATTTAGAAACATCTAGTACACTAAAGTTTGTTCCTACTGGGTGATTTTTAAGTTGCCTTTTTTCCTTTAATTAAAATTCTTCATAATAATATGGTTTTCAGCTATTGATACTTAGTGTTCTTTACGAGCCATTTACCTGATCATTTTCACTGCTTATAATAACAAGAGGAATTAAGGTTTAAAAGGCAAGCACTGGAGGATTTTTGCCTCTACTAGTTACTAGTATTAGTCATTCTGTAGCGTGGATAAGGTATGCATGCTCAGCCTGAGGGTTGTCCATGTAAGTTAGCTCAGGTTCAGTCCTTGGAGTGATGGCTCTTGTCGGTTTCTATCTTTTCTGGGGTGCCTAATAGACCAGTAGGGGTCACTCTATCCATTGAATTTAGGGAACATGTTGGTAATTTTAATTACTCTTTTTAATTGCATGTGCTAGCCCACTTGAAGAAATCCTAGGGAAGAATTAGACTAATTGTTTATTAAATTACTGTTTTTTCTTTGAGTTGGGAGTATCTGTTCAAAGCATGTATGATAGTTAACTTTTTATAAGCTAAATATGAAGGATGGCTATATCGCAGACTGGATATCTAATGATATATTTTCAGAAGAGTCTTTGAGAGAGTCCTGACGTTTTTTGAAAGAGAGTGTACTGAAGAGAAAGAGATTCTGGTTGGGTTTGCTGTATTTCCATGCCCTAATTCAATAAAAGAGGCTGGAAAGTCTGGCAAGGCAGGTCAATAAATGACATAAATGCTTCTATAATGTGTTCTTCCATTTCTCTCAAAGCCAAACTTTAAGGACATTTCTTAAACTCTAGCAGGAGCATGCGTGCATCTGTTAAATGAAATAGATGGGTGAAGATATCCTGGTCTTCTAAGTCAGGCAGTTAATCCTGCAACTGGTTGATGATCAATGTGATCACTTCAAACCAATATATAAGATCCATCTGTTTCCAGTTTTTCTGTAGTGGCAGTGTTGTGAAATATATCTTTCCCTCCTGCTCTCTTCTAAAATCTATATCTTAGAATTTAAAATGTTTTCCATATAAGATTGAAGAAAGCTGAAAGCATCTTAATGCTTGTTAAAGGACATAATCCTTTCTTAAATGGGGCATTTATCCAGTTTTAAATTAAAGACTGAGATTTGTACTTTGTAAAACTATCTTTACTAAGTTTTCTTACTGAGGGATGCATTGCACATTTTGATGGAACTAGCTATGCTGTTTATATTCCTATCCTTTCCATGACCTCCTCTTCCACACTTTTGCAGTAGTTTATGTACTTGTGTTTTTCTGTGCTACGGTTGTGTGCAGGAGCTCAGGTCTTATTTAAAAGTGTTGGAAGCCATGGAGACTCTTCAATGTGAGTGGTCTGAGGGAAAAATCACTCCAATGGCTTAGCTGAAATCCAGGACCTGAGAGTTCAGTTTCTGACTCAGGCAGGTCACTGCAATCTGGTAGTTTGCTTCAGAAAAGCCTGGATAATCATGTGGAGTCAGGTGAAATAAAGAGAAAGAATATATTTTTAATATTCATGATCTTTGCTTTAGAGGCTGCCTGTAAGGATAAAGTGATTAATTTCAGTAATACTGGCACAAGAGCAGATGAAAGCAGAAAAAGTAATAGCAAGGTAGTAAGGAGCAGCATTTGCTTGTTTTTCTGTGCCTGATGAGATTTGCTTAATTTGATTGATAGGGGTATCGGAAAACTGGTGCTGATCAGTTTTGATACATTGCACTTTGACAAGAAAACAAAAGATTGGCTCAAGTCTGTGTGTTTCCATATTTTCAGTGGTTGAAATTCTATTTATGCTGGTAATTTTTTATTATAGTAAAGAATATAGTTTCTTCTTTTCATTAACTTTTTATTTGCTTTAAGTAGTCCAAAAATTGGTTTCTTAAAAATAGAGAAATATATTCAAATTACTATGCTGTGTTTTTAATTGGAATGGAATAACAAATCTTGTAATCCTGTAACATAAAAACTATTAGCATCTTTCCAGCAAACATTATTTGAATTCACAAAATTTATTCAACTTTAGTGTTTTTTTTATTAGTGAAACTGCTTGTTTTTTCTTCTTGCAATATTTTTTCTCTGCATTTCCAGTGAAGTCATTATGGCTTAAATAAATCATAGCTTTTCTTTATTCTCTCTGCCCCCAGGTATACTGGTTGTTCTGGTCGTCTAAGCCTAACATATTTTAATGCCTTTATGTGTAGCCCTTATTTCTCCGAAACTGATCTTTGAAAGAAAAGTTTGCTCTCCTTTTCACAGAATCAGAGAATGTTTAAGATTGGAAGGGACCACTGGAGGTCACTTTGGCCAATATCCCTGTTCAAGGAAGGGCCCATAAAGTACATTATTCAGAATTGTGTCCAGATGGTTTTTGAATGTCCTGCAGTGAGGGAGACTCCAAAACCTCTCTGGGCAATTTTTCCAGGGTTCAGTCACTCTCACAGTGAAGTTCTTCCACATGTTCAGGTGGAACTTCCAGTGCAACAGTTTCTGCCCATTACCTCATTCTATTGCTTGGCACCGCTGAGCAGAGCCTGGAACCATCCTCTTGGCACCCTTCCTTCAGATACTCATAGACATTGATGAGGTTCCTTCTTAGCTGTCTCTTACCAATGCCAAACAGTCCCAGCTCCCTCAGCCTTCCTCATTATAGAGATTCTCTAGTCCCCTAAAAACCTTTGAAGCCCTCTGTTGGCCCTACCCCAGGAATTTCATGTCTCTCTTCCACTGAGTATTCAGAGGTAGTAGTGGGGATCAAGCATGATTCCTTTTGGCCCAATGTATCCTAATGTGACTGCTTGTCTAACTCCAGATCCCCACCAAAATTAATTCCAAATTAGTTTCAAATGCTTTATTATGTTTTATTATGTTTATCATAAGTTCAAAAGAGTGAACATGGGAGTATTTCCACCTCTTTAACTGATGCATGTAGCAAAATTCTACAGTAGCTTTACAGTATTGTTGCTAACATGATAGCACAGAGATTATTAGCTTCAGTTAGGTAATGCTAATACTTACCACAGCACATTACTTAACATGACCCATAGATTATTTATTCTAATGGTTAATGATAAATGAGTAATTATAATTGGAAGATTATAGGGTTTTGTGGATTTTTTGTGGGGTTTTTGTATTTGTTTATTTTTTTAAGGAAGTATTTGGTTACAGTAATTGGTTGTATCAGCAATTACTTGTGTTAATTTTTGCACCTTTTTCGTGAATGAAGCTATCTATTTGGAGTCAGACTGAAATAAGTCTAATGAAATATGGAGAGTTCAGGGGTTTAATATGAATTAGGAATATGACAAATATCAACATATTGAACTATGTTTTCACACAGCAATCTGGTGAATGAGATAACAGAAAAAAAGCCAGCCAAACCATTCCTTTGCTTCTTCATCCATAGAGAAAAGATGGACTCTCTTCAAAATATATTTAGAAAATGCTTTTTAAAAAATGTTTTTTAAATGTTTTTTTATTGACAAGATCACCAGATTTGTATGTTTAGACCAGATAAGGAGAACAGGTTATAAGATTTAAAAAGATAAAAATATTTTATCACTTTATTGACTGAAACAGTATTTCTATGGTTTCTTATGATTCCTTTTTTGTCTGTGTACTGCTTTACTGTAGGTACATTTTTAATTTTTATTCTATTTAGGCTTTTCTTAAATCACACATGTATCAATTTACCTTTTTTAAACTCAATCTCATTTTCAAGTATACTTGTATTTAACATAAAAAGCTTAAAGCTTAACTAAAAAAAAAAAAAAGGAAAAAATAGTACAAAAAATTTTTAAAAGGAAGATTTCAAAGGCCCAAGCAGTAATGTAACTGGGAATTGGTCAATCAAGCCACCTGAAGATGGTGAAAAGACAAGTTACATCATACAATAGTAAATGTCATACTGGCTTTGGAAGTTCTTCTTGTACACTGAACTTTGTACGGAAGAAAAATTGATAATTTTGTCAAGGAGCATAGTAAGAAGACTGATCCTGAACAAGACATCAAATAGTGACACTGCTGAAGTTTTCGTAGATTCTCAATGTGGATTTCGAGTGGTGTGCCTTCAGTGCAGAGATGAATCCCTGCTTAAAAGAGCTGTTCTAAGTGATGTTTTCCAATGGAAAGATGTAGTAATATGGTTGATGCAGCTTGTAGTGTTTCATGCTTTGGAATTCAAAATTACAGAGAGAGCTGTAAATTACTACAAAATAGTAAATATTGTTATGTTTGTGACTACATGCATTTGTTTTCCTTAGGCTTTCAGGATTTCTTTTAGAAATGTTGGGTTCTTAGTGTATTGTGAACCTTTTATAAGACACCAGTCTATGGCTACAATCTATACTTATTTACTAACAAAGAAAGATGCCTCTAATGCATAATGAATCCAAGTATTAGTTTTTTTCTTTTGACTTTGACTTTAACTCCACTGAGTTTAACTAAGAAAACAGAAAAGTCATTGCTTCAGCTAAGTGTGCCTGTCCAGGAAGAAGTGATGATACTGCTACAGGCATGCTCTGAGCAATGGCTTGGGCATTTACCTAGTTCATATATCCCTGTCATAAAGAGTCAGTTTCTGTTCTTTTGAAGTGATGTGGCTTTCTGTGAATTATTCAGAGGGAAGAAAAGGTCTTCTGTGCCATCTAAAACAGAGAAAAATGCCTGTGATATATGTTTTTGTGTAATGAAATCAAGGAATATTAAAATGGTGTCCTAAATATGAACAAGCCATTTGTATTATTGCATGATACAGTTAGCATCTGCCATAGAAAAATAAAAGCTGAATTAAAAAGAAATTAAGTCATAACATTATTAGATGTGAAGTTGTTTTACATTATTTAAATACTGAAAGAGTGAAGTGTGTTCATCGTAATTAACTTTCAAATTCTGCACATCCTCTATACATCCTTATGTCAGTGGTCTCTATTCCATTTCTCTTAGCTCTGGTTCTAATAGGGTGGAAATGTATGACTTCATATTTTTCCTGAGAGAACTGACTCTGAGGTATTCTTTGGGAATTAACTGAATAGTGTTTTCTTAATTTTCAGGGTGACTTCATTGAATGAAGATGGATGTTTCTTGTGCTTTAGACAGATACTTTACATTTCAAATAAATAGTTTTAGATCCAGGGTTAAATTAAAAGTAGGTTCACTTAGGGATTTTTTAGGTTTTCATAATTGGTTAGGAATTGCTGCTGTCATCAGTATCAGTGTCAAGGCTTTCAGTCCAGATATTTATGCATATCAGACAACTGAGATGAAGATAGTTTCCTGTTTTCTGTATAAGCACAAAGTACAAAGACCAGACTTGGAAGGAACAAAATGTAATTTGTCTTCAACTTCTTGTCTAAAGATACTCTTCTATTCTTCTCAATAATTTTGAGTTCTTATGAGTAAAAACTTATGCAGCAAAAGATTTTACAGAAGAATACAGAATACTTCTTTTCTTTTTTAAAAAAAACCTCAGGGCTTAAATAAGTTTCATAAATACACCTAAAATAGCATCCTATCAATACTTTTCCATTGTCTGGGGTACTTCCTCTTTCCTTCTCACTAACCTCAAGAAGACAGACAGTTTACTTTTTAGACATTTGGCATCATATGCATTGAATGAATGACTGTTTCTTTATCTTCCATTTTCCCCTTAGATCTGTATGTATTAAATATGCATGGTTTTGTGTATGTGCAAACAAATTCTGACAGCTAACCATAGCATTTGAGATGACACAGTTTCTTTTAGATGTAGACTGAGCTAGCTGTGAAAAATGTTGAAGATGTATTTGAAAACTGTTTGCTGTGAATGAGTTCTTGGTTTCATTTTTGTGAATAATTGTAAATATTGGCTTCTGGGCTGAAATTTTCCATCACAAATAATTAGTACACATTAAAATTCTTAAGGTTCAGTGAAATAATTAATCTACTTCTAAGAAGAAAAAAAAACAAACAAAAAGCCCCAAAACACTGAGGACGTTGTTTTGCCAGAATTAATAAAATAAATTTGATCATGTAACTGTTGTGTTGCCTTATTTTTCCCCTCTTTGGAGTGGGAATTGTAAAGTTTTATTAGAGTGGGAAAAGTAATTGCTCTTTATCTGTCGCTTGATTCAATCCTTCAGATGACCTCTGAAAATCTCAGTTTACCCCTAGTTTTTTTGAGTCTGAAAGCAAGATTCTTCTAGTTTTTTTGCAGAAAGTGCATTATAAGAACACCAAGAAAAGAACAAGGAACATCTAATCATTATTGTTGTCTGAAAGAAGTTCTCGTGATAACAACTGGACTGAAAATTAGCGAGACTGCTTTCACATTTTTCCATTGTTGTCAATGAGTTTGTACAGATCAGTCCATATTGCTTCTACTATGAAATAGCAGAAAATGTATTCTGCTTGTTTAAGACATCATTCACATGCATTTCTCTGTTATTTTTAAAGCTTGGATTTCTCTAGTTGTGTGAGATTTGAATTTAGTCAGCCTCTGGTTTCATGCTGCTTGCCTAAACTGGAATGATATTGGGAATACTTTCTCTGAGAACTGAGCCTTTTATCTCTTTCCCCTTAAAATTTTGAAAGAATTTTCTATATCTGAGGTGGTGGATAATTTTGTTTTGAATCAGAAGATTGTATTCATTTATAAACAGTTAGCCTGAATGCAAGGCTTAACTTAGAAAGGTTGAGCATCACCTACCTACTGTAAAGAGCAACTTTTGGAACATCAGCACCTTTTCTCCTGTAATTTTTCTTGGAAACAAAAACCTGCTGCTGGTGCCTTCTGTAAGATATGAAATGGAAGGCAAGTTCTTCTGATGTCAGTGGTGTACCCTTAGAAGTTTCATAATTTCAAGCCCTTCAGGTACTACTTGCAACATACTAGCTTTTTGTGAATCAATGCAGTTTACTTAGTGCTAACATTGTACTGAGTTTTCTAGTTAGACTGCTAATGCAAATGTAGATTCTGTTAGAAATGGTTGTATTGTGTAATTATACCCTGACAGGTTACTCTGTGCAAAATGAGTTTTCTGTTCAAGATAACAAAAGAAGGAAGTTAATGAAAATTTAAAAATTAATATTTTAGCTGCAGGACATTTTGTATGGAGAGCCTCTGCTCATGAATGCCTCAGCATTTAAATCAATACAGTTTGAAAGACTCTCATACAAGTTGATATAATAACCTCTGAAATACTAATGATGAGTTATCACTTCCACTGGGAAACTGTACCAGTCCCAAGCATAAAAGTGGTCATTTAAAATGTCTTTACTAACCAGCACAGTATTCTGCAGAACTAAATCTCAAGTAGATCTGGCTCCCTAAATGGTAATTCCATCTTTTTTTAAAAGGTCAGCTCAATTAGATTTTGGCAAGATTGAGTCTTCAGTGTCTCTTATTATATTCATCAGGACACATTGGCTGGTAGTTTGCAAGTGTTCATGAGCAAAACAGGTTAGTAATATATTGGTACCAGTACAAATAGATTGTCCTCATCACCACATAGACAAAACACTCATGAGAACTGTGCAATTCTTTAAACACTAGTGGCATGATATAATGAAGTTGTATTCCATTAGGCACTTGTATACAAGGGAGCAAAATGTCATCACCTGAGTGTGGCTGCATTTCTGTAATACAACCTCATCTGTTCCGTCAACTAGTTTTGCTCTGATCAATAAGCAGTTTTCTGTGGCCTTTCACTACTGTCAGATGTCATTGAATGATGTAAATACACATCAGAAACTAGAAACTTGACAGCTCACCTAGACTAAGGAGAGAAGTGTGGGAGGGGGTGTACTGCTGGGATAGACAGAAATGACAGCTGATGTCTGCTGCGTATAAATGATTTGATATTGCTACAGACAAGATTTTTCATTTTCCATAAGCATGCCACAGAATGATTCTGGCTTGTACAAGTCAAATTATTCAAAAAGACCAAAGAGAGTAAAAAGGATTTTTATATTGCAGGACAATACTGAACAGAATGGCCCACTTACAAATTACCTTTATTTTTATTCTTGCCTTTTGGTACTAAGTCTTGAGTCCTACTTGATGCTAAAATGAAGGAAGAATAAATAAATATTGGAAATGTTCTCCTAGGCAGCATACGAGTAAAATACCTATGCATGCTAGCACACTCTTTCAAAGCATTGGAGAACTCACTTCAATATTTCACTACAGAATCAAAAAACTGGAGGTATTTTGGTTGCTTGTGTTGTTTCTCAATTCTGAAGAAGCTTAAAAATAATTTCAAAAATTATGGTAGAGGACTAATTATGAAAACAGTTATATTCTGTACTGGGGAATTGTAGCTGAAATGTGCAGGGTTTTTTCTAGTTTGAAGTCTTTTTGATACACTTCATGATTCCAATAAAGATCAACTGCCAGGAGTTAAGATGAAGAAGAAAGAGTTTAGCAATATTCAGTGTTTTGTTTATAGTTGCTGTATTATGGGTCTTGCACTCTGGAACATACTTGCTCCTATTTTACCATAAGAAATTTACAATATGAATTCCAGAACAGTTTTCTGTGTTGAGAGGAAGTTGCTGTAATAAATGATTGAGGGTGGATAAATGTTTTTTGAACAGGTGCATGGTATTTGTCTTTTCATCTTGAGGGTTGGTTTAATCTTTCCTAAGGATGACATATATATATGTCTTTACTATATTTACTGCATTTCTTACATATGCTGTGTAGGAAGCAAAATATGGAAGTCATGATTTTGAAGAGAAACTAAATATGTTAGTAAAATAAAATGTGTTTCTAAAAAAATCTATGGGTTTTGTAACTTAAAGTAATACCTGCTGATGTGTTAACAGAGTGATCTGAACTCTTGGCCTGCTTGTGATACCAGCTTGCATTCTACCTTGCTCTCCTGGCCACTGGCAAAACTTCTGAGAAAGTGGGAGTATTATCTCTGTGTGATGGTGTGCATGTACATACAGGAATATAATGGAGTTCACAGCCTGCACCTCCACTCCACTCCAGTGAGACTCCACCTGCAGTGCTGCACCCAGCTCTGGGGTCCCCAGCACTGGAAGGACACAAGCGTGTTGGAGTAAGTCCAGGGAAATGACACAAAGATGATCAGAGAGATGGAGCACCACTTGTATGAGGAGACACTGGGAGAATTAGAGATTGTTCATCCTTGAGAAGAAAAGATTCTGGAGTGACCTAGCAACATTTCAGTACCTCAGGGGAGTCTACAAGGAAGCTAAAGAGGGACTTTTAACAAGGGTATGTGGTGATAAAACCAGGGGCAATGGAATTAAACTGAAAAATAGTAGATTAGATTTAAATTAGACATAAGAAAGAAGTTTTTTATTATTGTTATGGTAAGGTACTGGAACAGGTTGTCGACAGAACCTATGAATGCACTGTCCCTGGAAGTGTTCAAGGCCAGATTGAGTGGGGCCCTGAGCAACCTGGCCTAGTGGAAGGAAGGTGTCCCTGCCTGTGGTACAGGAATTAGAACTACATGATCTTTATGCTGCTTTCCAACCCAAACCCTTTTGTGATTCTTCAATATCTTTGCTGTCTTAATAATGTCATGCTTTAGTGTTCTTATCCACTACACTGAAATATAATTTATATGAAGAAAAGCCTGTGCTTCTGCTGTGTCAGGTTTTGGGTATGTACCATGAGGTCAGAGCTGATGTAATGGCAATTGGGTCTTCAACAGTCACTGGCCATACTGTTCATATATACCAGGATGTCTCAGCTGAGAAGCCTGGATTCAGAGCAGGTGTCACGATTCCCACTGGCTTCTGGAGTTCTCAGTTTGGGCTATCAGGTTTCCATCACCTCTGTCTCTAAGGGGTTTTCTGCAGGGCTTTCGGATAATAGTTGTCCTCGTCTGGAACACTTAGGTTTCTTGAGACTGGCATGAAACTTGGTTAAGAATAGCCAAGCATAACCACTCTAAATTACATGCATTCCCTGTTTTCTCAGACATCAGATCATACATCTACCTTTGCTTTATGTTGACAATTTTTTGGTGCTTTGTGTTGTATACAGGGAATGACCAGGTGCTCACCTGCCATTATAAATTTGTGGAGAGCACAATGAAGTGCAAAGTATGTGATGCTAAGTCATCAATTTTTATTCTGCTAGCATATTTCAGTTAATTTACTGTGTATTATGAATTATTGGTGTGAAAGAGAGGCTACTGGACAGCTCTGTGTAGGCTGATGTTTATTCAAAATAAGAAAATTATTTTGAGTTTATTTCCAATTTATCTCATGAAGTCACTCAGAACCAGTATTGTGGTCTTGCAAAATGTCACTTTTTCTGATACAAAAACAGCCAAACAGTATTAATGTGTATACAATAATGGTAACAAACAGAGTAATGTCACAGTGTAGGTGTTAAGCAGGACTTTGGTAACTAAATTCATTGTGACTAGGATATTATCCACTTTTTGAGGGTAGAAAGTGAGGTGATTGACTTGTGGAGTGGAGGAGGTCATTACACACAGGAAGTTATTCTATATGCAGTCTTTTATGTCTGGACTCAAATCTTGAAAATTATTCAAATTCTCTAGAAAATAGCAAGAGGGTTCCAAGGCTCTGCTTCAACTTAGCACCTGCCTGTGCTTTAGGATACTTTATAGGTTTTGACAAATCTAATGTAATTGTCTCCCTTTTTGTTTTTTTTGGGCTTAATTCCTTATACTGACAAATGAGATTAGATATCTAATAGCCCAGTACAGCACCTCCAAATAGTGTAACCTCCAGAACACATTGAAAATTCCCCCAAAAAGAGTATGTGAAATGCCATTTTCCATTGTTTGCAGTCCCATTCTGGATCTATATTTGTAAGAATCTTTCTAGAGCTATTTCTACTGTAGTTTTGAAATACTTGTGATTATAATGCATAGCCCAGTGATAAAAAAAGATTAAAACTCATTTGTGGTAGCAGATGGTTGTGTGGTTGCCCCAAGCATATAGCAATTTTCCATACTATTCTTTTTCTCTCTGTTGTATTGTACATAATAAAGTAAGCACATAACCTGGTGTATTTGGGTTTGGCCTTTTTTTTTTTAATTTACAGATTTTGCAGTGTTTCTGTCACTTCAACTTCTTGTTCCTTATTAAGACTTCAGAGATACAAACCAGTAGCTCAGTAATTGCTTTCTTGAATCTGCCTTTAATAATTACATTTAGTAAAGCTGTATCGAAAATTAGAAAGGCAGAGACTAATGGAAAACTAGATTTTTCACTGAATTAGAAAGCAAGACAATCCATATATTGACAACATTTCAAGTTGAAACAGATCAGGAAAACTGTTTTGGACTGTCTGTGCAAAGAGGCAAACACAGGCCTGATGTGCAGTGGCATCTGCATTTTATACAGGCAGAGAAACTATAAGAGATTTCATGTAAATAGGTGTCTTGAGAGGGGACAGTAGAAATCTGATTTGGAAGCAAGTCACCTGAGGTTTTTTAGTCAGAGAACCTTTTTCTTCACATTAATAAAAGTCTAGAAAGTGCTAACTTTTCACTGATTAAAATACCTTAAAGGCAAGGTGGGAAAAGAAGAAACATGTTTTAATTTTTTGTTTTAGATCTGTGGAAGAATATTAGTTGAGGGTGGTATCACAGCACTGTGAATCAGCTTGTATGAAGAGGATAGAGGAGAGGAGGTATTGTGTCATTGTTTAGTCAGTAGTGGGACTTTTCACTAAAAATTTAAGGCATTTGAATTCCCATTTTAAGAACAAGGGTAAACATGAAAACTGTTTTCAGGCTTCTATTCCTGATGTGCTAGTATTTTAATGCCTCTTGTAATCAAGCAGGCAGGAGATTGCCTGATTGATTGATTGATTGATTGATTGATGTATTAAGCACAATATGTTCATTAAATACTAGATGTTTTGTGTTACCTCCAAATTATAAAAAATCCCAAAACCTAAACAACTTGAAAATGTATATAGATCTGGCAGTGTAAATAGGTAATTTCATGGTTGTGTATTGTTAGTTGGATGTAAAAGCTTGTGCTTACAAAATTTGCTTTTTCCTGGTTTGTTTTGGTTTTTTTTTTTTTTAATATTCTGTCTCTTACATGCTTTCCTTTTTCATTTAGTAGCTGGGCTGTTTTTTGTTGATAAAGATCATTTGGGTATCTTTGGGTCTTTTGTAGCATTTTGAGATTGGTCTTGGCTTCAGTTATCTGCTCAGTAGACACTGGGCCTAAAAAAAGGTTGACACTTTCAGCATTCTTGGAGACCCTTATTTTTAACCTACAGTACAATACCTCTTACATGCTGCACATTTAATTATAGTTTACTTTGACAGCATAGTGCTTCCTTCTGCTGCCTTTTAGAATGCATACACGGAATTGGGCACATTTTGAATGTGTGATTTGGATTGGTGTGGATTAGTGGAGCATAGATCTTGTGATTTTTATTACACTGTCTATCAGTTTTGATAAACATGGAAGAAGAGTTTTGATTATGTAAATTTATACAGTTTCTTGGATATTAAATTCATTTTACTGCGAAATGTTGCTAAGCTTTCAATTTTAGTATGTCTCAATGAACATAGGTTGATGGTTTGCAGGTTTCTGAACACAGAAAAGGCTCCTCCAACTAGAAACTTCACCTTAAATCCTAGTCACATAGCACAGGATTAAATAGTAACTTTCATTGCATTACACATGTATATTAATCGGTGTGTAATTTTAAGTTAATTAATAGTAACTGTTGATAATCTGATGGACTTCTTCACTAATCCAGCAACTTTTACAACATAGGGAAAGCTCCAGTTATTGCTACTGTTACAAGGCAGAGTACTGTACTGTGCGGTGATAAAGCAATGAAGCCACTGTTAGATCATCAGCAATCTGACATATTTCACTTCACTATGGGTTTGTAGAACCCATAAAAGCTAATATTTTCCTTGTTTGGAATGGAAATAATAATTGTATAAGACAGCACATCAGAAGTCACAGAGGAAATGGAAAGAACCAGAGAGGTGAGGCATGCTTGAGGTTCCCTCCTGGGTCACTGGAATTTCCGTAAGAGCAAACCAGCATTATTTGTATTTTGGGAGGAATTTGTCAGTTGCAAATAAATTTCTGTTTTAATAGTAACTTTTGGACCTGAAGGGGTTTTTTTCATACCTAATGGGAAAGATGGAAAAGTCTTAAGAAGAGGAATAGCATGTAGCCAACGGGAGTATCTATCATCTTCCATCCCATTTACCTTCTATAACATATTGCAACAGGATCTTCAGAGAAACTTTGCAAATCTAAAGAGCAAATTGCTGCTTGATAACAAAAAACTCCAAAAACTGTAAAATGTGTGACAGTTTTGAATGCATAACTAGGTCTTCTAAGTGTCTTCCAAAAAATGAGCATAGAAAAAGAAGCAATTTTTTTCATCTTTTTACTTTTCCTCCTGCCTTGGAAGGAGCTTTCATAGGATCATAGGGTCATTTGGGTTGGCAGGGGCCCATGGAGATCCAGGCACACCCCCCACCACCACCCCTACTCCACACAGGGCTAATGTAGATCAGATTCCACAGGGTCATGTCCTATCATGTTTTGGCTTTCTCCACTACTTCTCTGGGCCCCAGCTACAGTGTTTATCTAATATACACTTTCCAATGAAACTATTAAGTCAGATTTGGCACTAGGTCTGGTCTTATTTTTGCAGAAAAATTGAGTGATCTTTGCATGCAGTAATTTTTCATTGGTTCTTTAAAAAGAATGGATAGAAGATTTGATAGAAAATGTTTTCAGTGAAAAGCAGGATGTGGGAATAGAAATAGAATAGAATTATGACAGAATATCCTAATATAATTGAATGATATGGGTTTAGGTCTTGGACTTCTAACTTCAGGCCTCTGAATTGTGCCCAGTCTGGATGTTCTAAGTATGTTTCTCTAAGAACAAACAAGAAATAAGTTGTTCAGCCTTGCAGAAGCACTTGGATTTTAGATCTAAAGTTTCCAAAGTAACCATGATGTTACTGTTTGTCACACTTTTCTCTATGTGTGGTTTTTCTGCCTCATTAAATTTTTTTTTAGTTCTTACATGGAAGGAGCCCATAAGGACGTTGGCCTTTGCTCATTTGTTCCCACCATAGTTGGTCATGCATGCTGAGCTAAGTGGCCACTCAGTGGAGAAAAGGAGCGTGTGACTGACTCCTGCAAGTAGGTATGTGGGTTGCACTGTATGAAAAGCTTAAATGACACTGGGAGCATTTAAATTCACAACCCTTGTTTCTTAACAATTTACCCTTTCGTTTCTTTTACCCCTGATCAGGTAACTGGGAATTAAGGGAAGGGAATATATCGTTTGTATAGGTACTGCCAGACATATGACTGGTTGATGTGGACCTTTGAGGTCCTTCAGACAGGCCTCTTGATTAAGAGACTTAGGTTTTTCTCATCCAGCTGCCCCAGTAGTGGTGGAGGGAGGGAAAAGGGTACCAAGTGTTAGCAGTGGATTTTAAGACAAGATGCAGTGACATACACTTCTGATTCATACATAGTGGAATTGTGCATTTCCTTTAAGAACACAGGAGTGGGAGTATTTCAGACTGCAAGCCCATTCTCCTGCTCTTCCTTGGCCACTTCATTTTAACAGTAATGCAGTATATTCTTGTCAGGTATTGTTTCCCTGTGCTATTGCATAGATTCCTGTCCAGCATCTCTTACACAAAATTTTAAAATGTCCTTCAATTGTTTTTTTGCTTCCTAACATTAGAGCTGCTCCTGAATAGAAAAGTTCTATAGGCCTGAAATTTATCCTAACTTTGTGGAGAAGCCATGAACTTTGAATCAGATCAGACCTGCTGTGAAAATAACAGAGCACCAGCAGTGACTATCCTATTGGAAAACTACATTATGAACATACTCAGTACAAAGTTTTGTTAGTAGTTAGGCAGTTTTCCAGAAGTTTCTGACTTGGCTAAATTTGCCTCCCAGATGTCTTCCTGGTCTTCTTGTCCACATCTTGGAGAAATTTGAGTGAAGCAGTTTGGGTTTTGTTTTGGGTTGGGTTTTGGGGTTTTTTGATTGGGTTTTTTGGCATGGATAATGTAAAATGTATTTTTCGTTAAGTATGTGTTTGGACTGTCTCAACTGTAACTTTCTCAAAATATTTTCTGTCTGAATCACATACCTGATACAGAAAATCTAAGCCCAAAAATTAAAGATTGGCAAAACTATAAGTAACTGAGAACAGTCTTGTAATGAAAAATATTAGATTATTCTAATTGCTTCTGGCTCTGCCATTGAATTCTATAATGTGTTTTATTAAATTACTTCCATCTCAGGTCCTCTTCAAATGTTATTGAGATTGTAAAAAGAAAAATAGCAGCAGTATGTCTGAGCTGCAGCATGAAACAGGAGGATGAGGAATTAGTTGATGCAAGATGAATGTCCCCCTTCATTACCCTTTTAGAACTCTTCCCATGAGAAATATGCAGGTGAAAAAAAAGTAGGGACAGAGGCTGTACATAAAGATGAGTAGTTTCTTTCTGAGGCAGTTGGAGATGACTTCTCAGTCACATTTAGGATAGGGTAGGTTGTATTTTTTTTCCCCTGTAAATAAAAAATGACACTTTAAATATATAGAAGAATCAACTTTTGCTGCAAATAAAGTAAATAGAGTAAATAGTGTAAATAGAGTAAATAGAGTAAACTAGGCATTTGCACGCTTTCTGGAGGGGTACACAGCAGTTTCATAATAATAGAGCCTTTGTAACAGAAAATATATTAACTAAAGTTATTTATGGTGGCGTTTTGTGTGAATAAAAATAGAAGTTTTTCTGTTCAGTACAAAAAGTAAAAGCCAGGAATGGCAAGATTCAAAGATGTTTGGATAGATGAGTGAAGTTTTCACTAAGTACCTAATAAAGCAAGAAGAAAATTTGAACCCTCAGAATGAAGGAAGGACTGATATCTGTGACAGTATCACGTTGTACCTGTAAGACTTAGTGGTATCTGTAATCTTTGCTCGATAGTATTTTTGTCCAACTGAATTTAGGGTTTTAAGTCTCTATGTATTTTAATAGGGAACTTGGTTGGTATCTGCTGGTAATTAACATCAAGTTTTCTAGTAAAATAAATGAAGATTTCTTTCACACCCAAGAACCCAGTGACTCATTTCAGCTTAAACTTGTGCATGGATTCTGTTTCCTCATAATGCTGTTTTCAGGAAATACTTTCAGGAAATAGCTTTTGTTACTGAAGTGCTCAAGTCAAGTTAGTTCTTTGGTAGTCTGTACTTGACTGTGTCTTCTATTTTTGTCTTCATTGAGGAAAAGGCAGTTGTGGATTTTTAGACCTGTGAATAGTACTCTTTGATGCTTTGAGTTAACATTTGAGGAGACTGCCACATTGTATTATCAGTTCAAGCAACAGCAATTAAAAACAGCACAATTTTCATTCATCCACATCCTATTGCTTTCTTTGCAATATGCTTGCTTTTATTTACACATTTTCTCATCAGACTCAATTTATAACTTATTTAAAATCTCTCAGAAATGTACTGGATACATAAAACCTTATCTGGCTGAATACTTGGACAGGCATGTAATTAGCTGATATTTGCCTCACCATCTTTTAAGTGATTGAGAGACCAGTTGCAAGATAATATAATATTCAATGAATCATTTTCATGTTTTTGAAATGATAAATGCATGACTATACAACCAATGTTCTTGGATAGGTTATTCAATCTTGTATTGCAAAATTACTTAATAGGGTGCTTATATTTATTATGCTGGATATTGGTTTATATTAGTATTTCTACGGCCTTTGAAGCTATAGAATCTGTTGACATGATTGTTCTGGAAGTAGTTCCCATAAATGGTTTAGATGTTGCCTTTTCTCAGACATGGCTGTTTGAGTTAAAATCTGTGCTGCCTTAGCTCTTCTGCTAATGTCAATATAGTTCTCTGCTTGAAGTGACTTTGATTTACATACTTGCTGTGTTTTCTATTGTAAGGAAAGCAAGTTAGAAAATATTTGTTTCTCTTCCCTGCATTATTTCTTTATGTTCAAGTAAAATCTAAATCCTGCTCTGAACTTCATGCTTGCCTGCTCCCTTTTGTGGTATGCCTGCACCTTGCTGACTGCAGTTCCCCTAGACATACCTGGGACAGATCCAGGTTGGCCCCCTTTTCACTGAGCTTTGTCCAAACTTTATGATGAGTTCTGCAGTGTGTGCTGCCCATGCTGCTGCTACTGTTAATGCTGTCACCACTCCCTGAGCTAGTTTAAATCTGTCTGAGGAATATTTGCATTCACTGTGTCCAGCAAGGCAACTATATAAATACCCTGTTAGTCACAGTATGTAAATTCAGAAGCTTAAAAACTTAAATCTTAAATCGGGCACAATATTTTATTATTTATGAGCACTATTTGTGGTAGCTGCTGTTGCATTTTCTTCAGTAGTTGTGCAGAGTTTGTCACTTCCATTCTCTTTACCTTCCTTGCACATGAAGAAGCATTTGATTTTCTGCAGCTGAATACATTGATAACCACACCCTGGTAACTAGTTTCAAGTCTTGTCTCAGTCATAGCAGGCTTAGTCCAGTAACAAAACTGTCTTATATCTATCTGTTCAAGCTTATTTCTTTGTCCCACTTTGAATTACCATTCCAAAGAGATTGACCTGGCTAGGGAAACCTTTGGTGAGCAGGATGGCATTCTTTGATAAATTGATGCAGTGATTTGTCTTTCCAGGAATGAGTGCTGATGTTTGAAGCAGTGTTGTTAGTTGTGTGTAAGAGTAACACAGGTGGCCAGCAATCGCAGGGGTAATGAGGTTTCCACTTTGGAAGACAGACCAATGCCAATTTAGTGGAAGTTTGGATGATTTAACTCAGTGAAAGGAAGTGCCTGAAGGTGTTACACGGATCCTGACTGCTCATCTTGTTATTAATAGAATAACATTTGAATACTCCATTTTTGGGCTGAAGATATGGTAATCATTATATTTAAATGTAATATATGAAGGATATTTGCTAAGTTGCACAGATGTTTAGAAAAACAACCTCATTTGACTACTGCTCTTAAAAATTTATTTGGATGAACTGTTTATGCGGTAAAGAGTAACAGAGACTTCTCAGACCGATTACTGCAAAGACGCTAATAAGAAATGATGCAAAGTGGATATCCATTATTTTTTCCCCTGGTATTTAATCACCATGATGAATGTGAAGCTGATTTTAATAGCTTGCGTATATGGTATCTTGACTAAATCCTGTTCTGTTTCATATTCATATGTGTTTTGTTAGTAACCAGCAAAGACTAAATTCATGGACTGTAGTAGACATACCATAGAAAATGAGAAAGTCAGTTCCTTTGAAATGCTTATTACACTGTTGCTTGTATATCTTTTTATGTGTTCTTTGGCACCATTTGCATTTCTGTTTGTAAACAGAATATCTCTGCTTTGGAGGTGTTAGGTCACCCAGGTGTTCTCCAGGCAGCATATTCAAGTGTAAACAGACTCAATGTTTCTAGAAAAAACCTTAGTGTTGTGTCTAACCTGTCACAAAAAGGAGCTTCTTGCTGCTAGTTGGCTGCAATATGAGGGCACTTTCATTGTGGTAAGGAATTGCATCCTGCATTGGGAAGAGAAAGGATTCATTACAGACTCTCCAGAGAAAATAGCAGAGGATTTTGTGACAAAGTAGAAGATTCCTTATATTTTATCCAACTTAGATTTCATCTGTTTCTTGTAAATACACTTCTGGCATCAGTTTTTTTTTTTTTTTTTTGCAGTATTCAAGTATTTTATCCCAATTTACTTTCTATTGGAAAGCTAATATTTTCCATAAAAAGGCTCATAGTTTTTCTATTCGTAGAGGATTTATGATAAGAGGCATTGAGATGATCCAGATGAGCAAATAGAGCAGATTAGGCTAATTTTATTTTTCATCTGTATAACTATAGACTTTAGCATGGATTGTAAGCTTTTTTTTCTTTTTCAGTAAATGATCAACATATTTTCCCTTAAGTTTGACTGTAAGGAAGTTAGCCAAATAGGTAACCACAGTGGCAATGAAATTTTGAAAGGGTGTCTGTCATCTATGTAACAGTTGTCCTCTGCAGGGCCAATAAAGAAAAATACAAAAACAAGTCAGATCTTGTAGCATCTTGGTTTGGCTACAAATTAGATTTCCATAGCCAGTGCATCATTGGCAAGGGAGAGGTTTTTTAGTTTAGAAAGCCAAGTAAGTTATTTTTCAGGAAATGACAGAGAGGTTCCTATGGGATTTTATGAACCATGTGTTTGGAAAAGATTGGTTTAAAAAGAGTTGAAAAAAATCAGAAAACTACTTACTCTTACATGTCAGCTACTCTTTCATTCAATAGTGACAGCTCCGTAGAAGACTCCCTCGAGCTTCCCATCTTATAAGAATTACAAAACTGCCTGACTGGGTTGCAGTATAAATTGTTTTACTATCTCTTCCTCCAAACCCTAAGAAATATGACAGACCTCTAAAAGGCCATCTTCAGGAGGAATATCCCTGAATCCTGTGCACACCTTTGGTACATTATTCCTACTAACACTGCCATTTAACAACCGGAGGAGCCTCATAAAGCAAAGGAGTATAGGGAAAGTGTAAGGAAATAATCCTTAATGATTTTGTATTGCTGGTGGGAATTAGAAACTGCATGCTGGAAGGTTCTTGAAGAGGCTGTAGTCTGATATCAGGTAGATACTGGTATCAGTAAAACTGGTAACGGTTAAGGAAAACTTTTTATGTAAACAAGTTACTGGAGGTTGTATAAATTAGTAAGGAGACATTTGAATTAGGAGTCATGTATAAGAAAAAGTGATTTTTCTTATGTACACATCTTTTTATTTAGTTATTCTTTTTAGCAATGAAAGCCCAAGTTAGATTGCAGTAACACGAGATTTAGCAGAAGGAGTCAGTAAAACAACAGACTTGTTCTCTTATGTCACAGTAGAAAATCTATTTTTGTATGTTAGAAACAGTAAGGCTGTTTTCCCAGGACAGAATGGATCACACAGGCTTCACACAGGCTGGAGCTGTTGGAAATACTCCCTGGAAACCCTACAGTGAACATTTAACTTCTCTGTCATGGTTTTTCTCCATCACAAACTCTGGACAAAGCAGTGTCATAATTGGATAATATCATGCTTTCATTTCCATAGTCAATTATCTGTGTACTTTTTCCCTTGTGCTGTAGCTTAATCTTGTACGTTGTACTTAGGACTAAGTGAAACAGTCTGATTTCATATAACAGGGTGTTGGGGGTTGAATAATTTCTTTTCTTTTCTGTGGAATTTTTCCCCATTGTTATGCTAGGTACTTGTGGCTACAAGTTAGTTGCCTCTCACCGGAAG
>VXBI01001297.1:82758-124553 GCA_013397375.1 Toxostoma redivivum
CCTCTCCTTGGCAAATACCTGTCTCCTAAACCAAGACACAGAGATGACAGTGCTTGGGGTGAGGAAAGGGACTCTGTGAGTTTGACCCATCTTTTGAGCTGACTTTAGGTGAGGTAAGCAAATATTGTAGCTGATAATGTAGAGGATCTGAGTCTCTTTGGGGCCCCTCAGTAGAAGTGAAATGTGCGCTGAGCAGAGCAGTACTGCTGGAGGGCAAGGCACAGGCACAAGGAGCACCTGCCCTAGATGAGTAGAGAGGTGGAAGAAGCTGCAAGGACCCAAACATCTGCACCAACTGAGTTGCCTCACTGCAGCTCTGGCTTTCTCCTGCTCTTATAGCCATCAGAAAAATGTTCAGCATGTGTGAGGATGATACCAGGAAGGGTGGATGACCCTTAGCTCTGTGCCTTTTCATACTCCCCCCCCAACACTCTCAATTCCTCAGGCATTCACTTCTCTTCCTTTACTGCATCTGGCAGACTCATCTCTTGTTTGAGGGCCAAAGCAAAACCACACGGAGCAAACTGGTCTCTTTGGGGCTATACTGCTTTTTTCTTTACTGTGCCCCAACTCATTTCCCCTGCAGCAGAAAGGGGGTCCTTTCCTTACGGGCAGACTGCAGGAGCTCATGTAGGGCTGCTTGTGTAGAAGAGCAATTTCTAAAGGGAGGAGTCAACAGATGTGACTATAAGCAACCCACCCAAGGAATAGAATGTCTTAAGTCCCAGCAACTTGAAAGGGTGGTGATAACCAGAGTAAACACTGGGTGCTAGACAAAGGCAAACTAGAACTGGGGGGGGATATGGCTGGAGAGCAAGAGGCAGATTTCCCTTGCCTCATGTCTCTGTGACTCATGTCAGCCTCTATGCCCTTGAGCTGCCCTGTGCCTGCTGCAGAAATGAGTTTTGCTGCCCTGCTTTCCAAAAGATGAAGTCAGAATAAGTTAATGTGTTTTCATTTGAGGAATAGTGAGATTTAGTTTTATCAAGGCTACTCTGAAGTTTGAGTTGGCTCTGAATACTGTCCTCGTCTCCGCCTCTGCTGTGGAGGGCATTCAGAAATGTGGAGCATTGCCATGAGGCACTGACCCTCCTAAGATGCGGAACTACTGTTGCAGCTACATGCAGCTCTGGTTACCACCACCAACCACCCGAGTCCTCTTACTGATCATGTAAAATATTGTTTTCCCCTGAAACAGTAGGATGGAAATAGGCTTAAAGTTAGCTTTTGAGCTCTACTATTTTCTGTTGTCTTCTCATCGTAGTCATAGCACAACCAAGATAGAAAATGTGCCATTGTCTGAGCAATAATGAAACACTAAACACGTGGAAATCCTATTTGTGTTTCATGGACCGTAGCTGTCATTTCATTTGCTCTGAAATTCCTTCCATATGGTCATGGCAAAGGTTTAAGGTTGAGTTTTCTTGACACTTTGAATGCATTAGCTGTTCCTTAGACAAAAGTATGTCATGTATACTGAAGCATCTGAAGGAATGTATTTATTTCTGTAAGTAATATATTAAATAGAATTAGTGTCAGTAAGCTTGGTCTTGAGAGATAAAAACATGACACTAGAATTTCGTGGAGTTTTTTTTCTTGGTGAATGTTAGACAAATGTATCTGGTTTTCGTAAATTTATCTTTTTCTGCTTCTGTTTTTTGTATCTCCTTATTCCAAATGACACTGCCCCAAATCTCTTTTTCAACTGTTATTTTTCAAAAGTATTACAATTCACTTTTCCATGTAAAAGTATGCACTTAGGATTAATCTAAGTTAGGATTAATCTACCATAATAGTAAATATGTAACCAGTATAATTTCCATGAGTGAATGTGACAGTCGTCTGTATATTTCTTATGTAATAAAAAACCAAGGTGAGATGTTACTATACTTGTTAGTTATCATCCCTACTCATGGTCATGTTTGTCATTCTTATCTGCATTTTTTTGTTAAATTAATCGTTTTAGGATTTTTTGAGACTGTTACTGGAGCTGCATATTTTTGCATCAGATTATCAGATAAAAGATGTCCTTTTGTATCTGATGTACACATGTGACATAGGTAAGAAGGAAGGGCAGCAGTGTCAGTGTTATCCACAATTCCTGATATGCACTCTTGGGTACCATAGGCAGTTTCTTGTACATTTTATTAGTTCATATTTTCTTCCATTTATGCTTTTTGTCTTCAAAATTCACAGTGATAAAGTGCCATGTTTTTTGCTCATATGTAATCCAGTTTAATTTCTACGCAGTACTTTCCAGCTTCTGCAATAAGAAGAGAAATGGATGTGTTCTTCTTGAAAATATTGAAAAAGGATCATTCATTTAGATGTTTGGTAATGATCAGAAACAGATAAATTCAGGAAAATGGCAAAATTAGGCATAGTTGCTAACAATAAGAAAAGAAGAAAATGGTTTCCAGAATCTGAATATAATCCATATAATTGTAACAAAGTGAAGAGGAAAAAAAAATTATCTGTTTTATACTCAGACCTGAAAGTTTTTACTGTTTTATTAACAAAGACCTTAGGAATTCTTTTCTTGAAATTTTCATCACAAGTTTGGTGGTTGTGAATTACAGTGGCAGATCTGCAATTCTGCTAGTTTAAAAGATCGGCATTATTCATACTGATATAATTTTCAGAGATTTTTGCCTATACATTATTTATGTGGTTTAAGGTCTGTTGGAAGAATGTTTTTAATGGATAATGATCTTCTAACTATGTGCAGACATCGCTGATAACTATTGTAGCACCAACCAAGAGCAGTGTGGTGTTTCTAGTTTCAAAGTACTCTTGGAGTTTTCTAATTGGTGTCTTCAAATCTATGATCCCTTGTGTCCTAGTCAGGGTGATCTGCAAATCATTCAGTGCTGTGTAATTTCTGGTATTTCAGTGACTATGGGAAAAGTATTTTGCTTGTCTAATTCAGAGATTAATTCTTGCAGTTTTCATTTAACTATCTGTCACTTACAAAAAGTCATATATCTTTTCAGAGTTATCTGTTCAACAAACATGAACATTTTTACTAGAAAAGTAATTTCCTAGCACTGTTGCATTTTTCCCCCATAGTTCTTCCGTCTTTATTTTGGCACTTTCATCTATATTCGCCAGTTTCCTTGCATTGTTTTTCTGCCAGGGCCTGCAATTGCGCAGTTAAATTTCAGTGAGATTTGCTTATAGCTATTTTGTATCCATGAAAAGATCCTATCTCTCTCTCCCAACTTAATGTATCTTTTTGTCTTTCGCACAAAGAAATTTGTCATTTTATGAAACAGTGGCACAGAAACTAATTTATATGCTTTTAATTTGATCTTGTGAATTCTGATCTGGTAAATAGTGAAGAGGCAAACCTGGAATTTATGCAGTCTAAATAGTCATGGAATAATACAAGTTTATAAACACAATTGTGCTATTTCTTGCATTTCTTCTTTACAAGTTATTTTGTAAATCAGTTTAATAATTAGATTTAAATGAAGCTAAAGCATTTCTGGGTTGTCCACTTACTTATCACAAATTGCTTTATATTTATGAAGGATAGGTGCCACAGTGAGTAGATAAGAAAAATAATTTGCACAGTTTTGTTTTCAAACAGTGTTATTCACCTTCAAGCATAGCAGAGTTGTCGTTGATTTTATAAATTTTAATTGTGTCCTACAGCTGGATCTGAGGCCTCTAGATAGTAGGGGGCAAGTTAAAGCCTCTACACTGGTGCAAGGAGTTGAGGGTATAAGAGTGGCAGCGTCTGTATTTTAAAATAACATTACTTTGCATGCAAACCTTTGCTTTCCTTTTGCACCTTCTGAGAAAATAACTGTCAAATATATTGTTCAATGTCATGATGTTAGCAAAAATCATGAAACTGTAATTAAAACAGGAGGAAGAATAAATGTAGCATAGTTCTTGGTGTTCTGAAACCTTTTGTTTGGTTACTTAACCCATGATGAGACACAGAACAAAATAGATATGTGCTTTGAAAAGAAGGTCTACATAGGGATTTATATTTCACATAATCCAATTATTCTCCTTCATGAAAAGATGGATTTTTAAATCTCAGAAGGACAGATATTTCTCTGAAGACGTACCTATGAATAAAATCAAAATGGAACTGCACATGCCAACCTGTGATACACAAGAAAGTTAACCTGCCAAGGGAGTGCTTATAGCTGAGGCAGGAGCCACTCAGACTTCTCCAAATTGCTTGACAAACCCTGTAGCCAACAGAAGTGCTAAACTTAAAGTGGTGAGTGGCTGTTAGCTGACTGAGGTGTACGTGGGTGTTATGAGTTCCTCATAATTCCTGGAGATTTAATATCAAGTAAGTACAAAACTATTGCAACACCTTAGCTAGAGACCCATGATCACTTTTCACTAAACTATTTTCGTATTTTGTTACCCATTCTTTCTAATAAGTTATCCCTAAAACTCCTTTGTTCCTGTGCAGTCCAAAACAAATTGTTCCTTGCAGAACTGTTTCTTTCATGTAGTGTGTAGAATCTGAAATGTAAATATTTTCCTCTAATTTAATTAGTATGTTAAGTCTTAACTAAAGAAAAAATTCTACATTAATTTTCCTTTGCATATGATTCTCTTTACATCTCTGAACTTAAAATAAGTTGTAGGGGTACCTTGTAGTTTTTTTATGTGTAGAGGAAAAATGTTTAATAGCCACTGACTGTTTTCCTAAGTACTCCAAATAGATAGGAGGGGAAGAAAAATCAATGCACCTAAATAAGGTCATCTGCTCATACTGTTAGGATACAAACATAGTCCTATTCAAAGATGTAGAATGTAGCTCAGGTTAATACAGTGACTCAAATGAATTTTGGTAATGTAAATATTGGTGTGACTGTGGTCCTATCTGTACTGCATTCAAGGTAAATGCAAGTAAAACAAAGATAAAATAATTTCAGTCTGGATTAAATAAAATGCTGTCTTTTTTTAATGTTGTTTGGTTAGCTAGTGAAAACCATACCATTTTGACCTATTTGAAAGGCAGGTTCTAGTGGACAATAGAAAGTGTTTATCCAGTATGGTATGTCAGTGTCTGCTCTGGTCAATGCTAGCTGGGCATGTTGTGACAGAAAGCCCTCTTTTTCTGCATTCAGGCATAAACACTGTTTGAGAATTTATTTCAAAGAACATTTTATTTGGCTGAGTTTTGGCTCTTGTGATCATCTGTGCTGAGCATTGTTTCTCATTGTCCTGAAAATAATTATTTCCAGCATTTTCTGGGCAAAACAAAAAACAAAGAACTAGATAAAACAGGCACCTTTTCTGTATTACTTCTCTGCTGATTTTGTCTTCATTTAATAGACCATGTTTTCTTGAGTACCTCAAAATATTTCTCATCACTTGCCCTCAAAACTGACCTGCTGACCTGAGAATCAAGAAAATGGCATGTGAGTGACTACTAATTAGTGGATCCAGAGAGTTGCTTCTGCTGGCCTTTCAACCTTCCAGAGGCAACAACAAAAGCTGTCACATGTATCATACAAAGAAAACAAGCATTTGCCATGTGTGCATTTTGGTTTTTTTTTCCTAGAGCACACATAGCACAAGTTCAATTGAGACTAGAGATGAATCTATAGGTTAGGAGGAAATTAGCCTAGAATATAGTGCTTGTATTTATTTTTATATTTCCATGCATAACTTAATGCATATATTATACTGCTCTTACTGAACATGTGTGAATGTACTACTGTGATTGTAAAAAGGGGGAAAGAATTAAACTTTTTCTTTTCTCTCTGCTTTTTTTTTCTGTTCCTACCATTCTTTTTTTTTTTTTTTTTTGTAAGTTCGAAGTATGTTGCATCTTTCTGAAAGGAGATATTTTAATGCTTAGTTTTTAATGTAAAGCATATAGTCCATGCTTAAGCTGTTTTTTTACATGTTTGCTGAACAAACATGTTAACAGAAGATTCAGCCATATTTACCATTAATCACTGTTGTACTTCTGCAACTCATGAGGCACATTGGGTTTTTTGGGACTACTTAGAAGAATGACTGTGGTAAAATGTGCAGTCACAGCCATGTCACTGAACTGTTTAGTGCAAGTAACATTACCCTCTTTTTTATTATTTATAATTTTCAGGTCTTTAAAATAGAAGTGCTGATGAATGGAAGGAAACATTTTGTGGAGAAGAGGTATAGTGAATTCCATGCACTTCATAAAAAGGTACTGATCTTTTTCTTTATAATATGTAGCTTTGTTTTGCCTCAGTGATGTTTTCCTCTCTCTCTTAGTTGTTACTATACATGGTTTGTCTTAAAAACATCCCATGATTCATGCCTCTGAAAATTAATTCCTAACTAACTCAGTTTCTTCTCTTTGTAGAAGGGAGTGATGATTTTTCACATGTTACTAAGTCTCCTTTTTTATTATTGTTTACTTGCTGTATGGCTAAAATGCTGTCTGTATTTTTTTGCCTTCTTGTAAAGTCACATTCCAACCACAAATAAATAGAGTAGGTTTTTTCCCAGTTAGGCAAATAATTTGTTAGTTCTATAAATTTTATTGCTAACCTGCCATATGGAAAGATGTGAAAACAACTTCTGTACATACGGAAACCAGACATGGAAATGACTGAGTAAACCATCTCAATTAATGTAATATAAAATATCTGCTAAGCTTGTCTACTGAATCTATAGAAGGGAACTCAGTACTTTCAAGACTGGTTATCCATTAATATTTCTTTAAATTTCTTTCACCAGTGTTAAAGAAAAAGTATGCTTTTTTTCTCTCCAAGCTGAACTGAATGCTGCTGTTCAGTTGTGCTGCTGAAAGGCAAGCTTTACTTTCTTTTTATGCTTTATGGAGGCCAAGTATTGTGAAGGAGAATTCTGGAGAAGCATTGCTGCCCACCACCAGCAGTGGGGCTGTAATGAAGAACTTCAGTTCTAGGATCTGGGTCAACTAAACGTCTCTTGATTTGTAGGTCTGAGAGACAGTGGAGAGTGGGCACAGTCAGCTGCTTTGACTGATGCTGTTTGCCTTCATTATGGAAAAGCTGCTTCTGCAAACAACAGAGACCAGCATGGATATTTATAGCTCCCGTCAGTGCAATGTCGGAGGAGTTTATTTCCACCAGGATGTTTGCTAGTGGTCTTGAATAAGCTCAGGAAAAAAGCATTAATCTGTGCTACAGAGGATGATTTTGCCAGGCTCATAAGGTTTAAGCAGATTTGTCTGAACAAAAGGCAACTACTGACCCATCAAAAGTCGAAAGAAAAGAACCATTTGCTTTACTGTACCTTAATTAAGTTGTGCTAGGTCTTCTTGCCTGTTTGTTTCATGCTTCAGTAGCGGTATGATCTGCCACTTGTTAATACTCGTTTCCTTGTTTATTGTTTTAGTGCAGATATGTCTCAGATATTGTCATCCTTGTGTTCTTATTAAATATGAAACTAAATAAGCAACAGGTCAGAAACAGTAAAATAACTTGCTTGCCCATCACTAAGCCTTGCGATATATGAGTGCTTTGTTTTCCAGACAAGAACAATTCTGCAGTTAAAGGTAAAGCAGATGAATAGAGTTTATGCAATGAAATAGGCTAGGAAACATTAAGAGGGAAAAATCAGGAATTATATCCTTTAAATGTGCCCTATCCAAGTAGGCAGTCTCCTATTGTTAGAATAGTACAGTACTGTATAATGCAATGTAGTACAGAATTAGAAATATAATTTAATATTTTCAGTTGGGAAAGATGTACAACAATTATACAGTCCAACTGCCTAAGCAATGCAGGGATTACCAGAAATTGTAGCATTATATTAAAGGCATTGTTCAAATGTTGCTGACAGGGTTGGGACATCCACCACCCCTTGAGGAAGCCTGTTTTGGTATTTGATCACCCTCTTGGTTAAGAAATGTTTCCTCATATTCACTCTGAACCTCACTGGGCACATCTATGAGCCATTCCCACATATCCTGTCACTTGATCCCAGAGGAAAATCCCAGAAATGCTCAACACCTTTCGCTCCACTTCCCCTCCTCCGGAACCAGTGAGATCACCCTTCACCTTACTTTTCTCCAAACTAAGCAAACTCAGTGTCCTCAGCCACTGGACATCTATCTGCTGAGCACCTGAAGGTGGGTCCTTTGCAATTAGAGGAGAAGAAAAGCCAACACCAAGGCTGGATCTGGAAGAGGGAGAAGAAACCCTGTAATGTGGGAGAAGCCTTTCCCAGGCTGCCCACCATCTGGCCAAGCTGCCCCTTTTGTGGCTGTCCCTTCGCACTTTGTACTTCCCCTTCTTGGGCTCCTGCTGTGGCAGGGTATGACTTTGGCATGATGTAGAGAGCAGCACCAGCACCGAATTGTGACTCCAGGCAAGAGGAGAGATTTCTTAGAACATCAAAAAAACCATAAATGATGCCTCTTTTCTCCCTCTGTGGAAATAGCAGCAAAAAAAACAAACCTGAAAAGCAAATATTATAACCAGACACTTTACACCATTTTTCAGTTTGTTTCATTTTCTCATTCACTTGCCGTCTGTTTATATTACTCTGAAAATGGATAGACACTTTTTCTTATTTGCTCCCTGTGCAGATGCAAAACATATGGCATATTTTGGCAACAATATGCCTTTTTAATAAGTCTTACTTTTCGAAGTTGTAAAATTTTGTTTAGTATTGCTGAACAGCTCATGCTCTGAACCCGTCTTAGTGTTTTCAGCGTTACAGAAATCCTAGAGAAAGCATTTGCATCAGTTTTCTATCGGCATGCCAATACGGTATTTATCTTTTGTTCTTCTCTTCCCCTTTAATTTAAAATGTACATTTCATTGTAAATTGCTGTGAGTACAAAGGCAGTTGGAAAGGTCTCTTTAGACTTGCTGCATATTCAAGGTGCCCTTAGTGTTGGAGGTGTCTGTAGTGCATAGGAGAAACAAAGCTTCTATAGAGGACACCTGTGGTAGAAAATGGACATAGAAGCTGATGAGGAGATTGTGCCTTTCGCTGGAGAACAGCATGCCTTACTTACAGCCTTGTGTGGAGGATGGAGGACTCTGTTGCTCATAGAAGACATTACTCATTCATCAGAATGCCAATTTTGATTAATTATATTTTTTAAACAAAGCTGTTTCAAAAAACATGTCTGGGTTTCTCTCTGCCTTGGGTTCAGTCTTTCATAGATTCCAGTAAAAGAGTAAAAGAGTAAAGCCCCATTTCCTGTGCAATCTGGCTGTAGTGGAAAAGGTTTAAAATATTGTCAAGACTTCCATGTTACACCAGAAGTACAAATTATTCTTTTGACAGAAACCACCCACAGAAGCTGGCTTCTATGAAATAGTTTCCGTAGGCCATTATGCTTTGCCGTGATTATGAGCAACAAACCTTGCCTATCAGGCTATGCACCATTCACATTACAGTATTATGTTATAAGTCTGAACAAAAGTGCTATTGTACTCACATGGAAAGTTTTCTTAGCAAGAATTAAATTATTTCTAGGTGTATAACATAGTTTAAAATACAATAATTTGTTCATATTTTTACCCAAATACCTTTTTATACTTCTTTATACATTTTTATATATTGGTAGTTCTTTTTAAGTACAATAATGCTAGTAGTTTTAACAGTGTTAAAACTACTGCAGTGAAATTTGCAAAAATCTGAAGTTTAAAACATCTTCTTTTGCAGTCTATTATTTTAGAATAACTAGTGTATACTCTATATCATACTGTCTTTTCACAATTGGACAAATAAGAACTCTACTTGATAATGTGAGCCATCTTTAAATCTTTCAGAAAATAGAGACTGTAGTATATCAATAGTGTTTATGTCAGTGTTAGAGACAGAAAGGTACTATGAGCAATAATAGTTCTCAGATAAATATGTTTTGTTTTGTGTTGGGACAAGTCTGAAGCAATACAGCTAATGCATATGTGGTTTTGCTTAATAGTCTTTGACATTGTGATAATTATTTGTAGCAATATATATTGCTGCATTATTGTAAGCATAAGAAAGTAGACTTTTAATATATCTTTTGTATATCTGTATAATGTTGGCTTTATACATACAACCAGTATCTATGCCAGCACAATAGTTGGGTTTTCGATGTTTTATATGTAACACGGCTACAGAGCACAAAAGGATTGTTAATCATCAGCTGGGTTGCAAGCCACAGAGTATTTATCTTGTAAGCAGCTAGGTCTTGGTGGATACTTGTATAGTTTCAGATTTGTCTGCTCTCATCTCCTCATTTGTTGCTCACCTGCAGGTGCTGTCACAATTTGCAGCTGCAGTGACTGTAGTTTCTTCAACATTCCCAATCAATTTAGAGGGAAAAACAGGGGGTTGTATTCTGTTTTTAAGATCAGTCAGTGAACATAGCTGGGTTTGGATTTTTACTTTGGAGTGTTGTTTTTCTCACTTCACATTTAATTGTAATTTAGCACTGTTTAGAAATAAGGAAGTTGCAAAATGTTTCCAGAGCAATTGAGGTTTCCCAGCTGCAGCTTCCATACTTGATTGCAGAGACGTTGATATGTTGCCACGGCTTCTTCCTATAGTGACATCTCAGCAAGCTTGAAGATGAAATGTAAATTCTCAGTCTCCCATGGGTATACGTGTCAAAGTCAATTTTGAGTTTCTTTCCTTGCATTCTTTACTTCAGATTTACTCAGATACAATATCTGATGGAAAGAATGCCACCTTCTATTAAAATGCAATAGAGTCTATTTCAGTTGTTACTTTTGCTCTGTAGTTTTGAGGAAAACATTAATAATTTTTGATTTTAAAAAAGTAGGTTGCTCCAGCAAGAGGGTTTTTAGTGTTGTCAGGTTGCATGTTTGTATCTGTCTATATACAATCATATGTATGCATATATATAAATATATATTGTGTGTGTGTGTAGATTTATATAGATACATGTTAGATATGTTGATACATGTATAAGGTTTCCTGTGGGGATCTTTAGAGGAATAATTATGGAGCTTTTTTTTGAAATATAATCAGTGACAATCTTGCTATTTCTCTGTGTAAGATATTAAACACAGACTGTCAATCTTTTGGTACACTTTGGGAGCATGGATATTTCACTCTCTTGATTGCCAACTCTCTAGAGAAATAGTTAGCACTCCAGTTCCCCCATACTTTCCACACCTGTTCATAATTGTCTAAATCTGGAGTTAGAAGCTGTCATGATGTGTTCATTGCACATAGCAAGGTAATTTCTGGTTATGTCATGGTGATGTGAGGTATTGTCCCAGGTAGACCAATGAGAAACTCCAATTTCAAGTGATTCATGTAGTGGTTGCCATTTTATGTTCAGGCAATTAGTCACAAAAAATTGTTAGTTTACTTTCCAGGGCAGCTGGATGTGAAGATTTTTAACCACACTCTGTAGGTATGACATCTGCTATTATTTCAGGGAGATGATTCTAAGTAACTTCATTTCCATGCTGTTGTCCTTAATGCATAGGTGTTTTACTTCACTAACATAAACTTTTATTTTAAAGAGACATTATTATACTTTGTTTCTGTCTATGTTTCTTTTTTTTTCTTTATATTTTTTTCTTGCAGCTCAAGAAGTTCATAAGAACACCAGAGATCCCTTCAAAGCACGTGAGAAACTGGGTTCCCAAGGTCCTGGAGCAGCGACGACAAGGCTTGGAGTTGTACTTGCAGGTGTGTCCCCTTGCAACCTGCTGAAAGTAAAAGCAGCATCTGTTTCCAGAGCATTAGAAAGCATAAAGTGTGGCATTTTACTGATAGGCAATTTTAGAGGTGAGAAGTGATCTGGATACTTACCAGCAGCAGTGATTTCTGTTCACTTGGCAGGACTACCAGCAGGAAAACCAGACTGTTTTGCATTTTTTCCTGATTTTTCCAAAGGCTGATCATTGACTTTGATGAATCTTCAAGTTCCTCTGCCTAAAATGGGGAAAATAATGTTATTCTTTCCAAAGTTGTTCTGACTATACCAATAAAAAGTGTTGCAGAAAAACTATAAGGAGGCTTTATTTAGCTCACCTCTGTTTAGACAGACTAGAGAAGCATCAGCTCATCCAATTCATATCACTCTGTTATACATGCCTGTATATTAACTGTTCCTCTAGCTGAAATAGGCACCTGTCATCTCATATTAATCTTGGTTGGATTGGACATTTGCATTTTAAGTCTTGGGTTCTACTAGATGGGTCATGATTATGATATAGACAATAAAGGGAGTCTTCAGGAATGATGCAGTTGTATAGAAATCTAAATATATCAGGAATAAATCCCATTCATTTTTAATAAATGGAATTTCTATTGTTGCCATGATTGCTTTAAAAAATGCCCCATGGTGTAGGTTCACAGCTGTTTCTCTGGTGGCAAAGCCAGATGAAGGTATTAGTCTAAACATGTTCCCAGTTCACTGTACTTTCAGATGCACTAGTGCAAGTGCTGTTTTATTGAAGGGGATCGTAGAACTAATATGTCAAAACATAAATGTTTTGGGAGGAAGGCAAGAATAACAGTTTTATATTTTAACTCCCATCAGCCACTTGCAGTGAATTTTTTATTTCTGATTTCCATGCAATTTTCTTTTGGACATAATACTACCAAGGCATATACACCAATTTGTCTTAAGCAGTTGATTTAATTAAAAAGATAGAGAGGTAATTTGGTTATCACTTTTTAATTGCTGATAAACTGTAAAAGAACATCTCCCCCTACTGGAAGAGTTAGTCAGTTCTTACTCTTTTGCAATCTTGCACATTTAATTAACTTTTCCTCTATTCTGTTGCTGTTGACTGTCATAGAAACATGTGATGGTTTAGGTTGGAAGGAACTGCTGGGCATCATTGTTTAAAACGACAAGCCTCTGAGTTATATCCTTACTGATGTGCATACTACTTTATACAAGAAGAAAAGTCATTAATATTTTATCAAAGTAATTAATTTCTGTTTCTGCTAATAAAAAGCAGACTTAATTACCAGTGATATTTTAACTTTTAAGATAATTAGAGCCTGGTTCTAGACAATGAAAAGTTCACAGTAAGGCACTTCAGTTATGACATGTTTTTTTAATAGTGTCAAGCATTTACCAAAGCACAGTATAGAAATATACTACAATTTCAGAAGACGTGATCAGTTTTTTATTTAACACAGTGTATGTAAAATATTGCAAACATGTTTTCAGGTGTTACAGCTGACAGTTAATCTGTAGGAGGTATTTGGCTACTACTGTCACTAGTCAGTGGTGGTGCTTGTAGCCAGACATTTGTGCAGCAGATAAACTGTTAGGAAGCCATGCCAGTCATTAATTGTTTTGTATAAAACAAGCCAGAACCATATGCATCTATTACATAGATGTAATGTTCGATGAATTTGTTTTAGCATGCCATGCAGATGGCCGTCAAATACAGACCTGTACCTGACATGATCTAACCATGTCGGCTTGTTAACATATTTTTAATTAAGTAGTTGTCTATAATTAAATGCAGAAAAAAATATTGACACGAAATGAGAGCAGTAGAATCACTCTCTACTAAGTAGTAAAGAAAGCAAGACGTTCCCCTGTCTAAGACAGAAGGTGCTGCAGTTGCCAGGGTCTTGTTACTTCTTTGTGACCTTTTCATGATGAAACCGCCCTTTTAAATCCTTTCAGCACAGGTTGTTTGTTTCTTGGAGTGGATGGACAAGAGCTCAGAAACATTTCATTATATCTTTCTGAAGAGTAGCAAAATTACAAATAAATGAAGTATTACTAAATTGTGAGCAACAGAGTAATTTTTTTAATTATCAGTAGCCACTGCCAGCTAATTGTCATAAGACAGCTTATTTTACTTCTGGTTTTGAAAGGTTGGGTTAGGACTTTTTTCTTGTTATAATAGACCAATTTAAATGGAATTTTGAAAGAATGGTTTGTTTTACATTATTTTTAAGTAAGACTTTCATATTTTACAAGTTTGATTGGAATGTGCAACTTTTGTTTTTTATACTGTGAAACAATTGACTAGAAGCAGTAATATGCTTAGTAATTCAACTGCATGTATAATAATATTTACAAAGTCCTTGTGAATACTGAGAACAATCAACTGACTGACAAGAGGAAAGAAGGATTATGTTTAATTTATTAATGAGGAAACAGATGCAAAGATAAGTGAATGACAGATTGTGGCCCCAAACATTCAAGCAAATTAGGATGAAGAAATAAGTTATTGCAACTCTGCTTCTCATGGTAAATGTCTCTGTGCATGATCTTAAACTACAGGACAAAGGACTTAAGCTGAGCTGATTTATTCTTGGCTAAATAAGAAAATCAAAGACTCACAGAATAAACTGAATTGGAAGGGACCCACATGGATCATTGAGTCCAACTCCTGGTCCTGCACAGGACACCCCAAGAGTCACATCATGTGCCCAAGAGCATTGACCAAACACTTCCTGAGCTCTGTCAGGCTGGTGCTGTGACCACTTCCCTGAGAAGCCTGTTCAGTGCCCAACCACCCTCTGGGTGAAGAACTTTTCCTGATATCGAACCTAAACCTCCCCTAACATCACTTCAGGCCATTCCCTCAGGTCCTGTCACTGCTTACCACAGAGAAGAGATCAGTGCCTGCCCCTCCTCTTCCCCTTGTGAGGCTGTTTAAAATGAGGTCTCCCCTTTTGTAGGTCTCCTTTAAATCTCCAAACACCTGCTACTGCCAGTAGAAGAGTACTAAACCAGCTTTTATTACCTTTTGGTGGCCATCAACTAGGTGACTTTATACTTACTTACTTGTATATCTGAGCTTGTAGCTTGCAGTAGAGCCAGGTGGTTTTGATTTTAAATCTGTAAAATACATCACTGGGTTACACTATTGCTGACAAAAATCTCCTTTGATAGTAATTTTAGTCTGCAGTAAGATTTGAACTTAATATTTATTTACAGTTAGAAATATCTTCTCTTGATGAGCTTCATGAGGAGCTTGGTGTTGAAGAAAGGTAGAAGATGAAGATTTTTAGCAGCTGGCTGTATAAGGCACCTGTAATTTGAGAACAACTGCCAAAAGGATCTGCCCTTAAAGTCTGTGACTCCTCATAATAGTGAGTGTAGGTAAATGTATTTGCCTGAAAGTACCAAAAGGTGAGCGTAAGTGTGGAAGATGATGGAGCAGGCCAATAAACAACATTATAGCTTCTGGATGATGTTTGTTTTGTTTGGGGTTTTTTCCATCCACTGTCCAATTTTGGACTGACTGTTATATTGCAAAGCAATACAGAAATATAATTTGGTTGGTATGTGTATTTAAATTGAAATCTCCCTCTTCCACAGTTTTTACTGTGTCAGAGTTCAAGAAGTAATTTTGTAGATGGACCAAGTGAACAGGTAGTTGGGGTCTTATTTTCAATGTTGAAGGGTGGCACTGGAGGAATCTTACCTAACTGGCTATCAGAGCAGCTGCAGCTTGGGATCAGATCAGTAGTTGTTACAAATACATTTGATGTGATATACTATTAGAGGAGCAGGTTTTACAGAGCTTATTTCCTGTGAATTGATAATGGGGAAGAATTTGACCTAGCCACCTGCTCATTTGGAGTTAGGTCATATCCTTGTCCCAGTAAGCTGACACTGGATGTTATTGCCATCCAGTCTGTCTGCCCCAGGGACTTGCCCTTTGACAGGTCTGCCTTTTAAAGTTCAATGGAATAGATATTTTCTAACCCCCTTGGGCTGAAGAAATCTCATCATTTGCTGATATCATCAGTCCAACAAGATAACAAGCATCGTTAACAGAATTCACTGTGAAGGGGCACCCACACCTCAGCATGAGACTGGTAGCTACTGCTAGGGCTCACTGGAATAATTTGCTTATAGGGAGAGATTTTGAAGGAGACACATATTTTTTTATTAGCTTCAGGGTACTAACTCATTTCATGTGGTCTGGGTGACCTGAAGAAATTCTTCTTGTGACTATCAAGGCTCTAATATAAAACAGAGAGTTGTAGACCTTCTGAAGTGCTCTGTATATATTCAGGGTCTCTATGTACATACATCTCTAACCAAAGTTAATGTGTATAGCTAATATTTCTCTCTTGGCTGAGGTCAAGAAAACATACTTGCCTTTTATTTATTCTTGAACTTTTTACAAAGAGAACAGTCCTGATTCCTGGAGATAAGATTGGTTAAAGTGCTCCTTGGCTGTGAGACACGAAGACTTGATGAACTTCAGCATTCCAGCAGTTTCAGGAATCCAAATCTTAAAAATGAATTATGGCACTTATGAAACTGGACTAGAGATTTGTTTTCCATTTAAGGAAATAATCTGGAGATCTGAGAAGCACTTTGACCTATATTTCAGTATTCTTCAGAATGCAATTCTCTTTAAAAATATTTTAACTACCAGTCCTTCCTGAAAAACTTAAGTAAAGCCGTATCTGTTATGATTTTACTCTTAAGAAATTAAAATTCAATCCTATACTCCTCAGGTGTCTTAGTTTCCAGCAGGGTGGAGTTAGGAAAACAGTGGATGTAATAATGTAATGAAGAATGTGTAGTTGCTTTATGAGTAAGCTCATCAGAAATATAAAGAAGAAAAGCACACATTATTATATTGCAATTTTTTACTCTTTTTGGGGGAACAGTTCAATAGCAACTGTAAAAAAATGAGTGATTTCTGTAGTTAGACTACAGAGGACAAACTGTCAATCCAGAAAATTTGGGTCAAGGTGTCATTTCTTCATGGGCCACTATGATTTTCTTATTTACTTCAATAAGCATTGATACAAAATTCTTTGTAGTAAAGTTTAAATAAGTAAATAACCTTTTCTGACTGGACAGTGGGTATGAACAAAATTTTTGAACTATTTTCTATTAGGTTGATTTAATTTGGTGATGTTACTTCATAAAAGTTTTAGATTCAGTTTTAAAATACTGAAATGTTGTTTTTGTTAATTTGAAAACTCTGTTGCAGAGCATTTCAAACCTAATACAGCATTTCATAATCAGGTAGAGATAAGAATTGTTCTTCTGTCGAAGTTCAGTCGTTGCCCCTTTACGCTATCATTCTGAGGGCTGTGTTAATGTGATTTCTCAGGGTTTTTTAATCAAATTGTGAAGAAAAAGAGTTTTCCATCACCTCGTGGAGAGTTACATTAGTTCTTCACTGCTTAACTGATTAAATTTCTGTTGACCTTTTGCTATTCTAACAAGAAGGAATGCAAACTCAGCCATTTATAACTTTGTCCATTGTCAAGAAGACTGGAGAGATCTCTGCTCTAAGATCATGCATCTAGGCTCCTGATGCCAGTGTCCAACTACTCCTCGCGGTCTGTTTGTAAGAACTTTGCCTGTCAATAGTCAAATATGCCTGTTCTGTAACTACAGGTGAAATATTGCTTCAGAGCTCTCTTGCCTGGAGTAGAATCAGAAAAGAAATTTATTCAGGGAGAAGAAATCCTTGGTGATGTACATGGTTTTTCATTGTTTTCTCTTCTCTTTGTGAAGTAGAGGTAAAAATGGTCCCATGGTAGTACATAAAAGTTATCTGAGCTCTCTTAAGCAGAACAAAACTAGAACTTCATATAAAGACAGGAAGATCTTGATTGTGGCTTAAGCTGATATGGATCTCTAGGATCACATGTAATCTGTAAGTGCCTTCTAAGTGGAACAGTTTTTGATGTTAAATTTGTAATGTCTGTGGAGGTGAACTGGTGCTGTTGGAGATGTTTAGAATTATTGAGATCTCTATGTGTGATATGTGCATTTCTATGAAACATTTTATTGCCTTTGCCCAATAAAAATTAATCAAGTTGCTTACTATTTAATATGGAAATGCAATAGCAAAATTATCTCAGAACTATTCAATGATCATTCAAGTATTTAAATTTTATTTCTGTGCAGTTCACATTCATCACATTTATCCATTCTATGTCCATTCATTGCAATTTTTCTTCCTTGATATTGTCAAAAAATCATTCTGTGTCAAGCATTTAATTGTTCCCATATTCCTGTGTACCTTCACCAAAGGGTGTTGTGAACACAAAATTTTGAGTTAGTTCAATTGGAAGACTGGAAAGGTATATGAAAGGACAGTCTATATCAAGCATAGAAGGTCCACTAATAGGAAGTAACTTTTGAAGCTGATTTTGTTTTGAAGAAAAATGTCTTATGTGGTAGTCTTTCGCATTTATACTCTTTCTTGGTATCCATTTATAGTAATTTTGGGATGTAGGACACAGAACTAAATGGATCTTTGGTCTGAACCAATGACCTTTCTTATATAATACTTAAAGTAATTAGAGACATGCTTGTGTTTTAAGCCTGTTATTAGATTTGTTTAAACATTAACATGTTTTCAAGAACTGAGACCTCTATGCATTATGAACACTCTAAAAAGAAAAAGGAGTAAGTTTTGTGGTTGAGAAGGCATATTTGAATCATTGAGATATATCTATAGAGATAGATTAGATAGATAGATAGATAGATAGATAGATAGATAGATAGATAGATAGATAGATAGATAGATAGATGGATGGATGGATGAAGAGGTATGCAGGTGATGTGACTGTGCAAAGCCACTTGTAAAGGCTAATGCTTTTTCAGACCAAATGCTTTACACATGGGAGGTAATTGGTTGTATACTTAAAGCTGAATAGAGAGGTTGAAATTTTAAGCTATAAAAGTTTTGTGCAAAATGTGGGCTTATTTTTTTTTCTTCTCCACCTTATTCTGTGTGTGCCTGACCTGTGGGTTTTTTTCCCACTAGGCTTCTATTTAACCACTTCCCATGTCTGAGAGCAGGAGCTGGATAGAAATCACTTTGACTTCCTCGTGTCATTCATTAGGCACCACAAAGGTTTCTGCAGAAGCAGTCCTTCCCTTTGTCCTATGTACACATTTACTGTTAGGATCTATTTCTAACTAATTTAAGATCAAATTGGCTTATTTGCAGAAAAAAAATCCCATCAAGTCCAGGACAGATGCTTATCTTCCTGATTGCTGTTTCTGGAAACCAGTTTTATTTTAAATGCAGGTGAATATGTTGAGAAGAAAGGGGCTAGCACTAGAAAGTTGAAAAAAAATAATTTGATTCAGTGAAATAAGATTTAATTGATGTTTTTCTGGAAAGTCTGTTGAATCACCCACATCTATTAATCACATTGAAAATTCTCTCCATTATCCAAAATTATTCAGTGTCTTCGGTCTCTATCTCCATTTACTGTGCAGTAATCAAGGCTGAACAGCTCCTGTAAAGAGTTCTAAAAGCAATGGTATGATAAGTATAAAAAGACAAAATGTTCTTTGTCCTCATTAAAGATTGTGAGCAGAGTGTTAAATAATATTAATGGCTGGGATTGTCAGTACTTAACAGTACTTTCCTAGTACAAGTGATTTTATTGATCGATACAGTCTCAATGTAACAGGGCAGATTATTCTACTGATTTTATCGAAACCTTAACTAAGTTTGTTAGTGTACCACATATCCTTAAATAGATCTAGATGATGATGTAGATTAAGAAAAGCAGACCACCATCCATCTTTTTTTGATCAGTTAATAACTTAAATCCATCATTGCTGCAACCAGCTTTTTTAAGATTCTGTTGTGCATACGTGTTTCTTTGATCATAAAGATACATAGCTAGGTTTAGATGGTTGTGGATTTTACAGAAGTGTGCCTGACACATGCGGGATTGCATATTTGTTAAAAGGAAGCAGAAAGCCAAAGAAAACAGGAAAGCAAAATAATTCTGTAGATAATTTAAAGGAGACCCATTTATTAAAAATGTCTGTCTGAAGAGATTTTTGAAGAATTATTTGAACCATTTTTCAAGCATGCTCAGAAAATTACCTGGTTGGTGTTTTAGGAGTTAAATTTTTGCTTTTCAACTTGTGCTATGTTGTGATTTATGATTAATATTTTTCCTTCATCTTTAATAATCTGTTTATTTTTGCTGTATAGAATTCTGCATGAACTCTCTCATTTTACTCTTGCATTTTAGAGGTGATCAAAATATATTTTACTCAGTTAAGCACAGAATTTACATTAGTAGTTGTGACAGGTTTAGAAACCATGTCTAAGTGCTTGTTCTCTCTTAATTGTACTGTTTATCATAATGATACTGTATTACATATTTTTGCCCAAGTTAAGATGAACATCAAAGTGTACTAATCATGCATTTCCATATAGTGAGAAATGGTCTCTGTCATGACTGCATATGCTCAGAATAACTGGAAAATGTTTAAGATGAGAGAGAAAGAAATTAAGTTCTCTGTCTAAGTCACAGTCTATGAAAGCAGAACTAGGGATATTGAAACTCAAAGGCTGGCACACACCTGTAGTCTGCTGATGACTGGTCTAACAGCCCTGATTCCTTCTAAATCCATACAAAGTATGAGATACTGAATTCATTTAGCCATTATGAAAGAAAATGTGGTCCTGAATGCAGCTCCACATTTGATGTGTAGGCAATAAATTTTCTTTTTCCTCAGTAGATATTTAATAGATTTGCTTGAGCTCTTAGGGGAAGGTGGAAGGAAGTAAAAAAAATTCTTGTCCATTATAGTAAAGAAGGAAGGAGGGCGCAGTAATTCTTGCAGTCTTATTACCACCACCTGAAGTTTTGTAGAAAGACTCAGGTTTCCCCCATCTTTTTAATCAATCCTAGCATTTTAAACACATTTTCAGTTCATATTCTGTACGGTTTTACATAAGGTAATTCTTATATTTACAAGTGAAAATGATTACTGCTTTTTCAAATTGGACTTTCAAAGCAAGTTAAATCTTAAGGTCCTTTTCTTCAAAATTAGACTGTAAAATTAATTGCTAATAAAGGGATAAACATATTTTCTTCTGAAGGAGTGTTTTATTACTGCATGTGTAGTATAACACACTATGTTTTGTTTAGGTTGTTCTGTAGTATACAGTACTAAATTAGAATGTAGTTTATACCTAGATTGCATTGACTTTTTGCAATCTGGTAGCATTCTTCTTCATACTTTTAGTGTGAGTGAAGATCCACCATTAATATTCTTTACACATTTTTAAATTGCACATGAAGGCAGAGGAAGAATGTTCATGAAGAAGCAAATAATTCATTTTACAGATTTGAATCATCACATAAGGCACAGACTGTGTTTGGAAGCCAGAGGAAGAAAATAAAATATAGAATATATGCTGAAAAACAGAGCCATTTGTTATGTACTTTGGATAAGAACTCGTTCTGGAGGAAAAAGTAGTGTAGGATCATGCTACATGTAAGCAATGTTAAATAAATCCTTATACATAAAGAAGCTAAATTACAGCTTGATTCTATGTGCTATAATAACTTCATTGTCCAATATTGTTTCTATCATTTAACATAGACCATTCTGAAAAAAAAAAACCAAACAAAACCCAGCAAGCTGTGGAACTAATCACAGGGGGTTACCAGAAAGATGCTGAAATAAATAAGCAGTAATTCTTGACCTTCTGCTTTAGATGTTGAAAGGAAGGAGCATAGAAACAGAGTAATTCTTTGCAAGAGCTGCTAAGCAAAACATGAGAGCTGGTTTATTAGTAGCTAAGAGAGGTGAGCAGAGGAAGAGGAATAATCTTCCTCAGATAGATTGTGGCAGGATGGTCAGTGAGCCTTCTCCTTTGGTTCTGCAGTAAATTGAATGCTCCTGTATTAGATACAATTCCCGTGTGTCTGTGTGTGCTGCCTTTTCTTGGCATTTATGCAGTCTTACATGACTCCTTTCTGAAAGATGTTGAAGGATTTCAGTGTGAATTGAGAGGAGAAGGTCCTGTGGTCGTGGGTAGCTTAGGAGAATAACAAATGCTTGTTATCTTCTCTAACATTGTCTATCTCTACCCACATCATTATTGATTGTCTTTCTTTTTTTCCACCTGCATATTGTCTCTGTTGTCCAAATATAATATAGATTTATTTACATGTTAAAAAGTTCATTTTACATTAAACCCATTCATTGCAGAATTTTTTGACTGAGACGGGCTTGGATTTCTGTGAAGGTACATTTGCAAACAAATACACATTATTGAATATTGCCTAAATTTATAACTCTGATATGGATTTTTCTTGTAGACTTTGAAAATATGGACATTAAAATAGGAAACTTCCAGAGTTACTTATGATAAATACTGTAAATTATATATAAGAAAATTTTCAAGAATTATTGATGCAGAAGTTGAGGCTTGTGGTATATTTTCTTCTTTTTAATTTCTCATAATTATAATTGTCTTTATCTAATATACTTTTTCTTCTGTAGATGAAAGAAGTTTGCAGAAACAAAGCATGAAGCAGAAGTAGAACCTTTAATTTCATTAGGCATGTTGTAACTGGCGAAGATTAATGTATATATCTCTTGCTAATTCTTTTCAATTACTCAGTTCATATAAATTCCCAAACCTTGTTAATTATGCTGAAGTCAGGTAGTAATTTTTAACAGTGTTTCCACAGCAAGGGAATTTTCCTGGTCTAACCTTGCCCTCCTGTAGAAACTCTCAGCAGATTAGGCATTCTGACTCTAGTCCATTCGTTTTCAGCACAAGCCTAATTGCTGCCGACTGCCTGCCACAGGTACCCTGGTTATTGTACATTTAAGGGATGCAGGTTCTTCTGAGAACAAATAAGGAAAGATTAATTGTTTGTTTTGTTTCATCCCAAGAGAAATGTGGGAGCTTAATCAAGAAAAATAATTTCTTCTGTTGATTTGGCTTATTTGTGGAAAAGGATAATTGTGTAGAGGCAGGCATAGAGCTATGCATTTTGAAAGAAATTTTGCCATTTACCTACTTGGGAGGCAAAGATAGAGCAAAATGAATGTAACACGGCATTGGAATTGATGGGGATGGTTCACATTTCTCATAGTAAGTAATTTGGCTGCTGGGCTTTTATTTGAACCAATATTGCTAGGTGGTGTTGTCATTTGTTTTGTCTGCTTCTTTGGATATCTAATCAAGTAGGGGGAAAAACGTTTTTCCAAATTGTCCTTAATTGCTAGAGCACGAAGTGAGCTAAGTGCTCAGGTATTTCCAATTAAAGAACTTGTTTCCAGCAAGCACCATTAAATCTATCTTTCCCAATCTGATAAATAAGCTATCAAAGAGTGGAACAGATTAATTGAAAGCAATTAGTTCAAAGCTCTGTATAACAGTTAGACTGAACCACCATTATCAATGCATGCAAATTTTATGTAAAGCAGTAAGAAGCACTGATACAACAAAATAGAATTGAGAGTAGCCACTAAGCACAAAGGAAAATTTTATATGTGATATGGAAATAAAAGAAAATCACAGATCATACAATTCAGAACCATCAAAAGATATTCCAATTGTATCTAAAGCATAAGAACGCCCTGCATATACTTCAGCTTGTGTTTGTAGACACAGTAATCTCCAAGTGTGCTTTGCTTATATTAATAATCAGTAATCCCTGTGTTTGGTAGAGACTTAGCCTACACACTGTATTTTGATTCCCGTTTAGTACAGGTTTGTGTTCCTATGTATCTAGACCTTTTGGATGGGTGTTCCTTTCTTCCAGCTGCCTGTGCATGCCAAATTACATGGGTCCATATGATGTAAACATCATTCTGTATGTGGGTCCTTTGGGTAGTTCTTTTAATGATAAAACACAGAAAAAGCACCTGGATGCTCTCCTTACATGTCAGCATTTTGACGGTGAACACATCATCGTGAGAAGATAGCCTCTCTGTCACCTTAGATATTGAAATAAACTTACAGGCTCTGAGCATTAATATGGTAAAAAAAAAGGTTTTACAAGTTTCTTGCTTGTTGATAATTGTTGTGGATATTCTGCTTTGGAGTAATGTACTCCGTCAAGAAGAAGGTACATGAAATAGACTAATTTCTGCCAGTTTTTATAGAACTACCTTGGCTAGATAAGTTATATTGCTGCTCTGTGTGTTGGCATCATTCCTGTAAATTGACAGCACAAATATAGCAGCTGCCACAACTTTTAAAACTGCTCTCTTAGAGCATCAGTTTGTGAGGTGCATCTCTGGCCTTTACGCAGTAATGTGGCTGGAATCTGCTTTTGCAGAATTACAGTTTTAAAATGGTTGGATAAAAATCTTATTTCTTATGCTGTTGCAACCCACTGGGTGCATCTATTCTAGGAAAATGAAAAGGTCAGTGATAACTTTCCCAATAAAACCTTCTGAGAAAATGTCATTCCAGTTATGTGTATCTGACTGGGGGAATTCATCCTCCATTTTTTGAGCTTCGTGGTTTTTTTATTTCTGGAATATCATCATCATTAGAGGAATTCATCATTCATAACCATGATAGTATGGTGTCATATCAGCTCATGAGCTAATGATAACAGACATGCTTTAACAGACATAGGACTTTGAATACAGGTAATTTACAGTATTTTTCTTTGTAACCTTGCTGGCAACAACTGAATAAGATCACAGTTGTATTCCGTGTAACCATGGTCTTCTGAGCAACTTCCCCTTAATGTTAGCTTCTGAAAAATACTCAGATTATCTCCAAAAAATCATAAAGAAGTTAGACAAGTGAAACCTCTCCTGGTTTCTTCAGATGTCAAGGCATCCAGATCTTCAAGTGCACTTTCAGTGTGGGATCCAGCTCTCACACATAGTTCAGTGGGAAAGGTTCCTGATGTACCTCTAATTAAAAAAAAAAAAAGCTCTCACAAAGCCACAGGAGAGTATGGAGGAACAAAGACCATGCACAGAATTCGGAGTCTATAATCTTGCAACCAGCATCATTTAAGCAGCCATCTCCACATTATCCCATCAGATATTTCTCTGTGTATTTGGACTCAGTCAAGGTCAAGCAATGGTATGTGCTAATAGTTTTGAACAGCAGCAGTTGTATAACTTCACAATTAAGAAGAAATTTGTGTTTCTGAAATGATATTATATTTAAATGCTTCGCAATAGTGCTTACCTGCTTTACAGGGGGATTTTTTTATAATTAATCAAATTCAGACAAGTATAATTATGTGACCTGAATTAGTTATCCAGCTTTAAGTGCTGGAAGCACATGAACACGTACTGCAAGAGTAGGTTACCACATATTGGGGTCTTTTTGTAGTATTGGGAACAAAGATTAGTGGGTTTTATGATGAATTTGCTCTCCTATACTGTAGAAGGCTCTTGAACTGTGGTTCAGTGCAGATACTCAGGAACTGTATTATTAATGTAAAAGTACAGACAAAGTTTCAGTGAAGAGGTCCAGCAGCCAGGTTTGACATCTTAACCCAAATTTTAAGTGGCAAAAATATTCCAGATTTCTAGTTTGTCAATTATTTTTGCCCAGTTTTGCAAAGCAGTGATGTTCACCAAGGAAGTCAGAGAGAAGTCTATCATCAGACAAGACTGATGGGTTTGTTACTGTGTGTATGGAGACATGTAAATTATTCTGCCTGTAGCATATTTACCAGTTATAACCACCATATTATCTTTTTTATATCTATAGCAGATTCTTTCAACTTCAGATTCTTCCAGCTCTCCATCTTCCAACCTTTTTATGTTTTGGTTTTTTCCCCTGAAATTTAATTTTGTCCCTTTGACTTTATTCAATCTTATTCAATCTACATATCAGTATTGTCTTCTGATGATCATGTATTGAAAGTCATCTCTGTGGCCAGTCAACAGACAATGCTAGGTTTTTTGTAGATTTCAGTTCTGCTATAAATCCTTTCTGAACCATTACACTACATCCACATCTGGTGGCATACTCACTTTTATTTGCTCATCGTGAAGTCTAGAATCTGATTAAGCTCTCTGTACCACTGTATATAGTACTGTTCTGCCTTTTCATTAAAGCACCAAGAAATGTGACTTAAATAACAATTTTACCTAGCTTCAGATGCTAAAGCTTTCTTGCAAGGTAAATGAGAGCCTTCAGAGAAAGACTAAACGCTAGCAAGAAGAGGTGCAACACAGTGTTTTTTACGAATTCTTCTAGTGTGGGAAACATGGAGACCAAATATTTGTGTCAAAGTGAGTAATAGAAATAAGGAAACTTGCTGTCTAAAATGGCAGACTATATGATTCATTAATCTGTGATCTCAATTTGAGCCTCATTTGTGGAGTTTACTGACCATAATTAAGTAGTTCTCTGGTTGCTGAGTGAGGAACATCAAGTAATTGCTAAGTGAGAATATAACATCAAAAATATGACAATTATAGATAACATCTTAGCATTCTTGCAGCAGTCTAATGTTATGATAATTTTTAACACAAATACAGATAGCTCTTCTGTTTCTGTTAGCAAGGTAAATTGCAATATTTTTTCTCTGTTTTGGAGAAGTCACCCTTCTTTCAATAAGAAGAATGTGGAGAGTTTTTTGCCAAATCAGAACATTTTCCACAGAATTGCTATGGTGTGACAAATGCAGCCTTCCAGCTGATGCTGCTAGTGTGCCATCGGCAGAGAAAAGTTAAATAAGCATTCACTGACCAAGTTAGGATGGTCTCTTTTCACAAGTAATTGCATTGTTCCTTACTTTTATTAAGGACTCCCTTGCTGGTGAGTTTTGGGAGGGACAAGTGTCAAGGAATAGAACCATAATGAAGTACCTGTGATTGACCAAGGATTACATTGTTCTGTTAATTCTGTAAAAACTTGTCAGTTTGCCACCCAAATAAATGCCTAGACTGCGTAAAACATGGAGCAGAGTGACCCCTAGAAGAAAAATCAATGGCAATTCATATTTCATATGTCTATAATTGCTTGTGAGAGCATGGCAGCAGTTTGTTTATAGAGCAGCTTGTTCTACCAGGGATTGTTTCTTGACTTTTTCTTCTTTCCAGTGGTGATGCCTCTCATGGACTGTGAATTACAGCTAGTCACAGCAATAGACAAGGTTTATTGGTGGTGATTTTTTATTATTGTTTTCACATTACTGTCTTCAGAATTGCCGCAATGTGTTCTGTTCCAACCATTGCACTAATCTATAGTTACATGTAAATCGTGTTCACAACTGTTTCGTTGAAAGGCTCATGAAGCTGTTTTTTACCTTCTTTTATGTAGTCAAGGCTCTATCCTCCATGAAGTCATCTATTTGCTAGTATTTTAGCTATCAAACTGACTCCATTGTATGGCCATCATTTTTAAGCAATTTGTCAGAGAAGCAAGGCATTCTCACAGTCTGCTAATTTAAAGACAGAATTTTGAAAATATCTTTTTCCCCTGTTTTGCTTTGTTTTGTTTTTTGGTTTTTTTAGGGTTTTTTTTTTTTTTGTAAAGCTGTTGTAAGATTTGTATCCCCACTGAGGACCAAGATGTCATAGGGATAGAGAAAATGCCGCTCACTTTATGGATTACTGTTAGGTCAACAAAACTTTGGCAGCATTGATTAACTTGACAGTGAGTACAGCAGTACATTTATCACTTATGGCTGTGCTGTAGAAAATCTAATAAGAGGCAAACAATTCCCTTTAGAGCAGTAACAGGTTCACTGTGGCTAACGGTGCATGCACTGGAAATTTCTGACTTTAAATTATACCCTTGCTGCTAGTTGGGTCATTGACTCCAAGCTACTGTACTTTCACTACTATGTTCTGTATTATTAATTTGATCAAAGTTGTTTTGGCTTCTATAAATGTGTGCAAGCCATATATTGAAATTCATATAAACGCATAAGCATTTTTGAAGAAGGGATGCAGGAGGAACATGATCTAAGCTACCTTATACAGAAGGGGCAGTTGCTTGTTACCACTGCAAATGCTTGAGATCTCACAAAGTTATAAAAGAAAAATTTTGAACTGTTGCTTACAAACCTGCCTCTGATTCACAGATTTAAATAAATCCTAAACCCAAATCTATCTTACATTCAAATGTAAGTTTCATTGATGGTTCAGAAGAACTTTTTCCACGTGTGCAAGTATTTTTTAATTACCAGTAATTACCTCTAAAATTCTATATACATTGATTTACAGATATGTTCTTCCAGTTGTCTCCTTTTTTGCAATAATAATGAGAACTGAACTGTTACAAGGAGATTTTTTTTGCCTTTCCTGTGGAGAAGCGCTGCTGCTTGGCTACAAGTTTGGCTATAATCTTAAGGTGAAATTGGATTCTATTCAGTATTTCTTGGTTTCACTTTAATAGAACTTTTCTTTTAATAGACCTGTGCATTGGAAAATGTCTTTATGTTACAAATATTTTAAAAATCAAGGTTTTTTAGGTTTTGGTTTTTTAAAAAAATCTTGTACTTATTAGTACTCTTAAATGGAAGCCTTGCATGACATACTCTTCTACAGAAGAATATAAAGATTTTTTTGCGTCCAAATAACCAAATGTATGTAAAGGTCACATACCCAAATAGTTGTGTCTCTAGTAACATGCAGGAAGGAAGATTGAAGACAATTTGGTGTTAAGTGCAGATCAGAATATAGGTTGTGCAGCTTAACTTGTGGCTTTGTGATACAATCTGCAAAATTGCTGTTCAAATGAGAGACTTGTAATTTTAATATTTTTTTTAAATATTAGGATATCAGGTACACTAAAGACTAAAGAGAATTTTTGGGTAGCAACTGTTATTTCAAGTATTTTATGTTATTGTAGCAAACTTTGAATTGGAGGTTTTGTTCTGCCATATCTATAAAAATGATGTTGTTTTCTTTGTTGGGAGAGAAGTATTCTACTTGAATCAATTGTCAGGAGGCTTAATGTAATAAGGCAGTTTGTGGTCTGACTAAAAGAAACACTGTGCAGAAGAAATTCCCATAGCAGTTTGTTTTTAACAGAAAAACTGAGTTCACCTGAACCATAAATACATTGAAAACTGAGGCTTAATAAGGTAGAGCAGCTTCAGAAGGAAGAGGGATTGTCGTCCAAAGTATGTCTTGTAATGACTAAAATTTAACCAAATATCTGTACAAAAGACATTGAAGCTCTATCAACATCATAACAGCATATTCTTTGCAAGACATGATCAAGCAAGTTGACATTACTAACCTTTGCACAGTTAGGGGGAAAACACAATTAAAATAGTGGCTCTTCTTTCCTTTTTATATTTTCTAATTTCCAGGATAGAAGTTTCTCACTCTCTTACTGGATTTTATAGGTAACAAGACACATTTCCACACTTTCTCCTGGGTTCATACAATAAAGGAGTTACCCTACTGGCTGCCTTACTGAACAGAGACCTGGTATTGATTACCTATCACACTGGCATCAGAACTACTCTTAGGATTCAATTTTTTTGTTGTTTTGCATATTTTATTGATCAAAAGTGGTAAATGAGCATCAAGCGTGCAAGAAGACGATGAATTGTTTACTTGCATAAAATAACCTTTCAATAAGGGAAGATGCATTGCTCACACTTTTGGTGCTGTTCTGCTGCCCGAAGCAGATGGCATTCAGCTGCTATTGATTTGCTCCTATAGTTACAGAGCAGCATGTAACAAGGCATGCTCATTTCTCTGAAAGAGAGGTGAGGTTTTTTGCCAGGGTGGCAGGAGTGAAAAAAGGAAGGATAGGGGGTTTTGAGGATTGTTTTGGGGTTCTGGGCTTTTTACAAGGAAAACATTGAAGCCCTGTGCAAACAAAAAGTGGGATTTCTGTGTTTGCAGAGGAAGGGAATTACTTTATCCAGTTCTGGCACTTCTGATGACATTAATTCCTAATGCAGATTGAATCCATGAGCAAGCAAGTACTGAGGATTTTTAAAATAGCCAGAATTTAGCATCACAAGCTCCACACCATAAGTTTTAACTGCTATGGTTTTTTTTTATTTATATATGTTTTGTCCTAGTTGTGTAAAGAATGTTGATTCATTAGAAAGACAAAAATCATACTGCAATGTGTTGATTCTGCAAACAAAATTTCACTGAAAACTACAGAGTTTAATAATTTGCTGCTGGATCTCTCCTATAATGGATGACATGCAGACATGACAGAGTCAGCTTTCTCTGAAAATTTATGTGGAAAGATATTTAATGCCGAATTTTGGCATGAACAAGATCTCTTAATTCTTTGGCAGATTTTAACAAAATGAAAAAATGTGATAGAAGAGGGTGTCAGCAAATACAGTGTAGGCATGTTTGTTCTAAGACAAAACATTTTAGTTTTTTTAGATTTGTAGTCTTATTTCTGAAAGAGTAGTTTAGTGGGTGGTACTGAGGAGCAGGTTACAGTCCTCAATCAATCTGCTTTCAGATAGAAATAATCCATCTGTCAAGATCCACGAGTGTTGTAGTATGAGAGTTAAATTCAGACTCTTAGTGACAAAACTGGGCCAGTTAAGTGCTTTGACAACATATTTTAAGCCCTTTCTTGCTCACCTGAATGTTCTGCAGTGACTTACTGCAGAAAATGCTTACTGTTGCTTTTGGACAGCCTTGAGCATCTTCCTATTCTTATGTTATTTAGGAAAATAAAATTAAATCATTTACTCCATTATGACTGCTCTACTGTCTTCCATTTCTTTTATATTGTACTTCTTTTTAATGAAAATAATGACTGAGTTATGATCCCTGGCAAAACATTTTCACAGCATAGTTAGTACCTAGTTACTTATCAAGAATTTAATTTAAACATGCGTATCAGTATCTGTTTAAAAATTTTCTACTTCATCTATTCAAATTTCTCTTCTCTTACATTGATTTCAGTTTGCTTGTGTAATTTATGAAATGCCATCATGCTTTTTTGATATCCATATGGTTAAGTGTCACTATGTCTTGACCATTTGCTATGATGCTTCTATGGCATAAGCAGGCAAGAAGACATTGTCTGAATCTTTGACTTTAAGCTGTTGGTTCCAGTACATAGTAGGTATTTCTTATGAGTGTTTTTCAAAGCAAACCTTTGTGATTTTTTCAGAAAACAGGTGTTTTTTTAATCAATGGCTAATGCTATCAGCACAGCATTTGTTGCATTATTATGAGTTGATTTGATCTTGCTCTCTTGTGGGGCTAAGGAAATGTTTGAAACATAAGAATGTCTACGAACAGAAGTTAATAGAAAGAACATGGATAAGTGTGTGTCTTAAAGCAAAGCAGGGTTTTCTCTTGCTAGGAGAAAGCCCTTTGCTTTCGCAAATTTAAACAAAATACATTCATATTCTTGTTCTGTACCTGTGGTGTCTATCTGTACTGTTAGGACTGAGTCCAGTTTTTTTCATTTTCTGTGCTTCTGAGTTTGTCAAAATATACTTTGTGCTTCTTTGCTATTTTATTAGCAACCATCTCCTCAAGTACAGAATTAAGATATCAAAGTAAATTGTTGGTATATTAACTAAACCCCAACCAAAAAAAGTCTCACACACAGATTTTTACCTTTCTGTTGCTGATAAAGGTAAGTAAATGTCTTGCACATAACATGCATTTTTTGTTAAATTGATTAAAATTTAAGTATGCTTTAGAGTTTTTAAAATAAAGCTTGCAATTTTCCTTGTAACTACGCTACTAGCACTACAAAATATCCTAGAGTAGTTATTCAACATTGTATTTTGTGCTGAAAGGGCTACCAACAATCAAAACTAACAAACAGAACCCAAAAACTACCACCATATAAATCTAAACATATTTCGTCAGCTATGTTACCCCTGCTTTACCTCTGCAAAAATGACACAATTGAGTTCATTAACCCCAGGTGCAGTGAATTCCCTGGGCTTTCTACATTCTCTTGTTTGGACTTCAGAGTGGCTACCTGCTGCTTAGTCTAATTAGTTTCAAAGGGAATGTAGAATCATTTCTCAAGAGTTTAATCTGACCCAAAACATCTGACAAGAAACTGTCAGAGAGACGAAATAAGTTATTGTAGGGTTGAATAGCATTTTTCTTACATTTTTCTTTTCTTCTTGTAGAAAAAATGCAGATGAGGAAATCATGCTCAGATGACTTTTAAATTTTTTATATGAGATTTGCATTGAGTTGTCATTCTTGTGGAAAGCAAGACTTGTTCTCATAGATAAGTTCCTCAGACCTTAACAAATATCTGTCTCTTTCCTTGTTCTCAGCTAAGTCAGCAAAACGAGTTAGAGCTGTGGGAGATTCCTTACTGAAGCTAAAAAGAGGTGAAAATGCTACTATAGCCATCAGCAACTCACTCCCCCCTTTGAGAGCAACTCCCTCTCAATTAGTGAGAATGACTTACTAATGGTCATTCTGAGGTCCATCATTGTTTTGCTACATTTTTTCCAATATGCATCACAAAGAGCTGTGTTCTCCTTTCCTATCTTGTAACAACTTACTTATCTTTGCAAGGATCTTGTAACAACTTACTTATCTTTGCTGAGTTTGTCTTAAGGCTTTTGGTGGGGGGAGTGTTGAAACCTTTTTGGAAATGAAATTAGGCTCTCTCCTTTCAGGGGTTGCAGTAAGTTTTGAAACTGAGTCTCTTTCTTCCGTTGTAATATCTAGTCAGTAACCATCTAACCAAAGGCTCTCTGTTTCAATCACAGCAGTTCTGTGATATATGTCCATTCAGTTGTGTTTATCTTTGTTCCCAATAATTCTACTCCTTATTGTAGTTACTAACTTCCTGGTACGGCATATCCCTTTATTAATACCCAGTTTTCTCATGGTACTCTATTGTCATTATTATTATTATTACTGCTATTATTGTTGTTACCATCATCATCACTGTAATTTTTTTAGTTCTCTGGTTCTAAAGCAGCTATGAACAATATTTTATATACCATTGTTAATCCAGAAAATTAATAAATTCTCTGAAGGAATATTGTGCTCCTGCTGACTTGTTACTGTAAGAAGCAGAAACCTTTCTGTGTGTTTTATGACCTCAACTACAGAAATGTTTTGATGAGGATGAAAAAAAAAGAAAGGTAAAATGGAAATGTATGCTGAGTATTCTGAGTTTAAATCTGACCGTGATGAATGCTGATGGCTTCACAATGATTGCTCATATCTTGGACAGGCACTGTTGAATTGCCAGGCCCAGAGAGTGGAGGTGAATGGAGTTACATCCAGCTCATGGCCAGTCACAAGTGCTGTTCCCCAGGGCTCAGTGTTGGGGACAGCCCTGTTTAAAATCTTTATCCATGATCTGGATGTGGGGATCAAGTGCACCCTCTGTCTGTTTGCAGGTGACTAAGCTGGGTGGGAGTGTTCATCTGCTGGAAGGTAGGAGGGCTCTGCAGAGGGTCCTGGACAGGCTGGATTGATGAGCTGAGGCCACCTGGATGAGGTGCAGTAAGGCGAAGAGCTGTGTCCTGCCCTTGGGTCAGCCCCCTGCAGTGCTACAGGCTGGAGACAGAGTGGCTGGAAAGTGGCCCAGCAGAAAAGGCCCTGGAGATGCTGGGCAACAGAAGCTGAAAATGAGCCAATTGTGCCCAGGTGACCAGAAAAGCCATTGATTTCCTAGCCTCTATCAAAAATTATGTGGCCAGCATGACCAAGAAGGAGATTGTCACCCTGTATCGGGCACTAGTGAGGCCACCTCAAATTCTAGGTTCAGTTTTGAGCCCCTCACTACAAGAAAGACGGATGCTGGTCAACAGAGGTTGAACATGAGCCAGCTGTGCCTATGTGGCCAAGAAGGCCAATGGCATCCTGGCCTGTGTCCACAATAGTGTGCAAGACCAGGGCAGGGATTGTCCCTCTATGCTGGGCACTGGTAACACCACACATTGAATCCTAGATTCAGATCTTGGCCCCTCAATTCAAGATAGACATTGAGGCACTGAAGCACATCCCGAGAAGGGCACCTGGGGAAGGGTCTGGAGCACAAGTCTTGTGGGGAGGAGTTGAGGGTGTTTAGTCTAGAGAAAATTTTTCTCAAGGGAACCCAGTCACTCTATACAACTACATGAAATGAGTTTGTGGCAGAATGGGGGTTGGTCTCCTCTCTCAGATAAAAAGTGGCAGGATAAGAGGAAATAGCCTCTAGTTGGGCCAGGGGAGGTTTAGATCAGATATGAGGGAAAATTCCTTCAAGGAACAGGTTGTCAGTCATTGGAACAAGCTGTCCAGGCAAGTAGAGTTGAGTCACCGTCCCTGGAGGTATTTAAAAGACATGTAGACGTGATATTTAGGGACTTGATTTAGTGATAGATTCAGCAGTGCTGGGTTAAGGGTTGATCTTAAAGACCTTTTCCCACCTAAATAATTCTACAATTCTAAGAAAGGGTTGTCACACACTAAGTAGATGGGAACATATACTAAACCCTGATATTTAGAGGAAGAAGGTTAGGACTTGCAAACTTGGAAAATCTAGAACTAACATTTCCACCATAGAGTAGATCAGGTATTTATGTTATTATTTAATTATCTGGTCAGGTCTGTTGCAGGGTTTGCTTCTTTTCCCCATGCAACCTTCTCCCTGATGCACAAACATCAGCATAGAAGGGCAGTACCTAACTGGCAGAAAACAAAAACCTATCAATTTTGAAATTTCCCAGGTGTTACAGTTTGCAACTTCATTTCTTATACTTCTCTTTCTTTCTTTTCTATTTGTCTTGGTGGTCTCTTTTCTTGATGTTTCTCAGAATGTAATTTATAGATCACTGGTGTCTCATAAAGCTCTGGTAGTGGACAGCAGAAACTTCCTGAACAGGGAAAATACATGTGTTTCTGGTGACATTGGGCTGTGTGCAGTTCTTGTGGCTGTTTTGTACCTAGAGTGTTTTATGAGGAAATTCTAGCATTTATCAGTGACTGTGTTGGTCTGAGGGGCTGTGTAAGAGGAGTCAGATGCTGTCTGTTTCAGATGAGCATCCTGGTACTCCATGGCACTGCCATTGGAGCTTGCTTTGGGAGAGGGAGTGACAGAGGGCAGGGTAAGCAAGGCACCTTGCTTCTCCTGAATGTTCAGTGTTACTGAGTTCTACTGTGTATTGTAATTGTAAATATGGTTGCTTTTTTACAAGCCCTCTTCCCCTGTACTCTTGAGAAGACTTTTCCAATTTCTGTATCTTCCTAAAATGTGTATTTTCTGGATTTACTTATATATAGAGTTAGTTAGTTAGTTATATAGTTACATATATATATATAGTTATCTAAGGTATTTCTGCACCTGTTTGTTATTACCACCACTATTCATGTCATCTCAATTACTTCTGAAAAATACTTCAATTTACACATTTTGAATTCGGTGTCTAATTTTAAGTCTGTCATTAGTGGATGTAACCATTCTTTGTATTACTTTTTCACATTACTTATTTTTAAATACCTTTCTTGTTCCTGCTGGGTTTTTATAATATCATTAACTTGGCCTGCCCTTCTTTTCCTTTTTGCCTGTTTCTTTTCCTTTTGCTCTGTTGATTTCTTCATTTCTCATCCAGCCTTGTCTTAACCTCCAATCCTTTGAGCAGTGTCTCAGGAAATTGTATTGACTGCTTCCTTTCATTTGTATTTTTCAAAGGAACTGTTCTTGCACTTTGTTTCTAATCTTTCAAGGACTAGTCTCTTCTTTTACTGAAGAGAAGTNGGCGAAGAGCTGTGTCCTGCCCTTGGGTCAGCCCCCTGCAGTGCTACAGGCTGGAGACAGAGTGGCTGGAAAGTGGCCCAGCAGAAAAGGCCCTGGAGATGCTGGTCAACAGAAGCTGAACATGAGCCAATTGTGCCCAGGTGACCAGAAAAGCCATTGATTTCCTAGCCTCTATCAAAAATTATGTGGCCAGCATGACCAAGAAGGAGATTGTCACCCTGTATCGGGCACTAGTGAGGCCACCTCAAATTCTAGGTTCAGTTTTGAGCCCCTCACTACAAGAAAGACGGATGCTGGTCAACAGAGGTTGAACATGAGCCAGCTGTGCCTATGTGGCCAAGAAGGCCAATGGCATCCTGGCCTGTGTCCACAATAGTGTGCAAGACCAGGGCAGGGATTGTCCCTCTATGCTGGGCACTGGTAACACCACACATTGAATCCTAGATTCAGATCTTGGCCCCTCAATTCAAGATAGACATTGAGGCACTGAAGCACATCCCGAGAAGGGCACCTGGGGAAGGGTCTGGAGCACAAGTCTTGTGGGGAGGAGTTGAGGGTGTTTAGTCTAGAGAAAATTTTTCTCAAGGGAACCCAGTCACTCTATACAACTACATGAAATGAGTTTGTGGCAGAATGGGGGTTGGTCTCCTCTCTCAGATAAAAAGTGGCAGGATAAGAGGAAATAGCCTCTAGTTGGGCCAGGGGAGGTTTAGATCAGATATGAGGGAAAATTCCTTCAAGGAACAGGTTGTCAGTCATTGGAACAAGCTGTCCAGGCAAGTAGAGTTGAGTCACCGTCCCTGGAGGTATTTAAAAGACATGTAGACGTGATATTTAGGGACTTGATTTAGTGATAGATTCAGCAGTGCTGGGTTAAGGGTTGAATCTTAAAGACCTTTTCCCACCTAAATAATTCTACAATTCTAAGAAAGGGTTGTCACACACTAAGTAGATGGGAACATATACTAAACCCTGATATTTAGAGGAAGAAGGTTAGGACTTGCAAACTTGGAAAATCTAGAACTAACATTTCCACCATAGAGTAGATCAGGTATTTATGTTATTATTTAATTATCTGGTCAGGTCTGTTGCAGGGTTTGCTTCTTTTCCCCATGCAACCTTCTCCCTGATGCACAAACATCAGCATAGAAGGGCAGTACCTAACTGGCAGAAAACAAAAACCTATCAATTTTGAAATTTCCCAGGTGTTACAGTTTGCAACTTCATTTCTTATACTTCTCTTTCTTTCTTTTCTATTTGTCTTGGTGGTCTCTTTTCTTGATGTTTCTCAGAATGTAATTTATAGATCACTGGTGTCTCATAAAGCTCTGGTAGTGGACAGCAGAAACTTCCTGAACAGGGAAAATACATGTGTTTCTGGTGACATTGGGCTGTGTGCAGTTCTTGTGGCTGTTTTGTACCTAGAGTGTTTTATGAGGAAATTCTAGCATTTATCAGTGACTGTGTTGGTCTGAGGGGCTGTGTAAGAGGAGTCAGATGCTGTCTGTTTCAGATGAGCATCCTGGTACTCCATGGCACTGCCATTGGAGCTTGCTTTGGGAGAGGGAGTGACAGAGGGCAGGGTAAGCAAGGCACCTTGCTTCTCCTGAATGTTCAGTGTTACTGAGTTCTACTGTGTATTGTAATTGTAAATATGGTTGCTTTTTTACAAGCCCTCTTCCCCTGTACTCTTGAGAAGACTTTTCCAATTTCTGTATCTTCCTAAAATGTGTATTTTCTGGATTTACTTATATATAGAGTTAGTTAGTTAGTTATATAGTTACATATATATATATAGTTATCTAAGGTATTTCTGCACCTGTTTGTTATTACCACCACTATTCATGTCATCTCAATTACTTCTGAAAAATACTTCAATTTACACATTTTGAATTCGGTGTCTAATTTTAAGTCTGTCATTAGTGGATGTAACCATTCTTTGTATTACTTTTTCACATTACTTATTTTTAAATACCTTTCTTGTTCCTGCTGGGTTTTTATAATATCATTAACTTGGCCTGCCCTTCTTTTCCTTTTTGCCTGTTTCTTTTCCTTTTGCTCTGTTGATTTCTTCATTTCTCATCCAGCCTTGTCTTAACCTCCAATCCTTTGAGCAGTGTCTCAGGAAATTGTATTGACTGCTTCCTTTCATTTGTATTTTTCAAAGGAACTGTTCTTGCACTTTGTTTCTAATCTTTCAAGGACTAGTCTCTTCTTTTACTGAAGAGAAGTTCACTGTTTACTCCCACTAAATTATGCTCCCAGTTTTCTGGGGAAAAAAAAAAAAGCAGTATTTTATTTTTCACATCAAATGGGTTATATTTGTAGACTTTTATAGACTATATAATGGGTTATATTTGTAGACCTAGCCACAAGTCTGCACTTAGTAGTTAAGTATTAGTTGGAACTGCAACTGTGTTTTCAACTAGCTTTCTAACTAAAGTGCTCTCATCTTAAGACCTATGTGGTAGTGTTTTTAATCAAAATGAGTAAACTGCCTTGCAGTTTTAAGTTATAGACACTGTCATGAATTTCTGCATACACATTTTCACTGATGATTCAGTAGTCATTTAACTTACTGGGCTTCCCTTTCATCTAATTTATCCTTTGCATAGCTTGAGATTACTGGAATAGGTGGATTTGTCACTCATGAGATGCTGGGGGAATTTTAAGCTCACAGGAAGTATCCTCCAGTCTTGAGGTTCAGAGGTGCAATTCCCCTCTGTCCTTTTTATTAAACACTTGTGACTTTACATTATCTTTCAGATAGTTCAGTTGGAACTTCTGAATCTTCATTGGATGTATTTTGTCTTTTTGTATTTGTTTCCTTTCAAGCTTCACTGCATGGATATCACTCTTACTGCTGACTTCCTTTTGATACATAGTGTGGGAGTGTTAACTAGCTGGTGCTTCATATGGAGCATCACTTCTATGGTGTTGTACATATGTTTGCACACTTCTTGAAACTTTACACAGGTTTTTAAGCACATTTGATAGCCTCCTTCTATTACATATGTGAATACTTCTGGTAGTAATGAAAAGTGGAAATTATTTTTAGAATTAGTCCCAGTTCATAACCTCTCAGAAGCCTCACTGAACACGAGAGTGGGTTTCTTCATAGTTCTTCACAATGGATATTATGAAACATGATTATATCTGCTATTACTTTAAAAAAGGGAAGCTTAATCTTACAAGTCTGGTTCCTTTGTCTACTTGGTTTTTAGCTAATGTGTTCTTTTGATAGCCTTTTTATAATTTCATGGGACTGTGTAAAGCAGTTCAGGAAAAGCAGGTTAATAGAAGCATATAGACTCTTAAGTGTTCCAAAAGATGTGGATTTTGGTCCCAGTGGAGACTGATACTCCAGCCTACTTACTGTAGCTGGAATGTATTGATTTTCTTTCCCCCCATTTTAGCTGCACCACTGAATTAGGTATTGTGAAGTATCTTTCCCTGTGAAGAGAGAAAAAACTGTCATGAACTTTTCCACCCGAATAGTATAGCCTTTCAAACTACACCCAATTGAATGGAAAAGTCTGTAAAAACCCTGTAACTCAGCTTCCACTCTCTTTTTTCTCCCTTTCCAACAGCTCTTCCAGCAACCTCAAGAAAGTGTGATAGATGACTGTAAGAAATTGATTTTTAAATATTTCTTCATTAAAAACAGCAATAATAATAATAATAATAATAATAATAATAATAATAATAATAATAANNNCTTCTGTGGCATGATCTCTGAAGGTTAGCGAAATGGTCTTGTTCAGGTTTTCAGCAAGATGTTCAGTTACTGTTATAATTGGCTGATGAGTAGGTTTGGGCCTAACTAGAATGCCAGTGTTCGATTTCACAGTGTCCTCTGTGAAGATATGTCACCATTTAGCCTGGCTTTAGTGACAATTTTCTAAAAAGGAAACTCATGGGAAATCATTATGCTGTTTATATGTCTCCCTTGTTGGAGAGCATTATCCTGTGATATTTTAGCACTGTTTTCCACTGCATGATGGCATCTAGCTAAGGTTAAGGCAGAACAAGTCCCTTCGCAATTTTGTGGCTATGTTTTACTTACTGAAGGAGAAAAGATAACTGACAATTAAGTATTTCAGATGTCACTGAAAGAACATGTGCAACTAATCAATGACATCCTTAGGGAACATGATTTTATGAAACTGATAAGGTAGAAAAATTGGGGATTTTATGATTTGTCTTACATAATAATAATTGCACCCTTCCAATAAAAAAGACATTTTTGCTGATGTAAACATTGGACTTTCCCTTGTGTTGTGTTGTGGGTTTTTCTTCTGAAGCACAGAGTAGTCCATTAAAGTGTGACAGTAACAGATAAACACCTTTTACAATTTTCTAAGAAAATATGGCACTTTTAGTTCAGCTGAAATCAATGAGTTGAAAAATGTATTTCTGGAGTCACTTCCCAAATCACTTGCTAGAGGTTGTATTAGCCGGTTTAGCTGGAGGGAAGAGAGGGTTTTATTTACTTTAGGAAGGAAATAGACATCCTGGGGTTGTTTTTCTTAAATTAACCTACTTGGCACTCTGGGATCCATAGTTAAAATTAATTGCTATGATCTTGATAGGATGTGGATGCAACAAAAATTCACATTACAAAGAAACTAAGTAAGTTTTTATTTCTTTGAAAATTTTTATCTTTCAGTTTCTGATGACAGAACAAACAAGGTAGCTAGTGATGCTTGCAAGCCAGTATCATATATTCACCTGAACAAATGCTGTAGTTCAGCATATTACATCACAAATTATCAGTAGTAGTTGAGAAACTTTACTTGCTGGTTCCTTTTCTTAACACCTATCATTTAAAGATTGTCAAGTTTGCAAAATACAGATTTCTTAAAAGTTTTCAGACAGAAGTAAAAAATCTGTTGTGTTATGGGTTGTTCCAGGTAAATTAAGCCAATTATAATAACATTTCTGATTTAAGAATAATTTTTTTTAAACTTAAATAGGAAGCTGAGAATGCTTAGATCTTTTTCTAGATCAACTTTGGGTCACCACAAGAGTTAGGAAATATGTTTAGACAGACACACCTAATTCATTGTGGTTGGTTGGTGCGTGTGGGGGTTTTGTTTTGGTATTGGTTGGTTTGGGGTTTGTGTGGGTTTTTTGTTGGTTTTTCTTTGGTTTAATTTTGTTGTTGTTATCAGACTTTTTTTTTCTCCTCTCCTTTGGTTTCCATCATGTATTTTAAATGGCAAGATTATGTCCTTGCCCCTTGTTGAATCAAAGCTAATGAAGAAAAGACAAAGGATAATTTGCCCCCTATTACTATAATTAACTTGTAAACTTCATCTTTTTATTGCTTGAAAATCCATGTCGCATTACATTACATCAGTTGAAAAATCCTCCTTTGGTCAATGCAGTTGTTCCTTCCTTCATAAAATTCTGGAAATGATAAAATTCCCAGTCAGCAGGGATGGTATACAAATACAGTGCAATGCAAAATTGCCTTTGCTTCTCTGCAAATTCTACATTTTCAAGTTTAGTGATCACCAAAGCAGAGTTATTGACAGCCGACAAATTGTACACCTTAACAAACTAAAATGGATACTATTTTCTTGCATCTTTTTGTGAAAGGTATTTGGTCAGGCCAGGATTAGCAGGGCTTGGGTTGACTTCATACATGTTGCAGGGGAAAAAAATAGAATGAGATAATATTCTCAAGTGAGTGAAAGTAGAAGCAAATAGGCTTGTAAGAGCTGTCAGTAGTCTTCCTTTTATCAAGTAGTGTATCCTTCTGTTCTTCCCTGCTCCATTCAGCAGCCTCAGAAGGCAGCTCAGCTTTTAGAAAAAACTGTCAAGAATTGTAAGTATGAAGTTGCATATAAGCACTGGATGCCCTTAAGCATCTTTCTACAACTTTTTGCAGTTCCTCATTGCATATAATTAGCAAGATGGTTTTATTTGAGTCAGTCATACACATTTCTATGCAATTCACACACCCCCTGCATATGCATCCACCTCCACACCTTTCCTTTGTACATAACCTGAATGCAGAATGGGATAAATTTTGCAGCAGCAGAGTGCTGATTTTGCAGAATGCAAACAAAGTGGCATTTTTTAATGCAGCCTCTTCATATAGAGGTGAACTGAAAGGCTTAACACTTACCAACATCGCTTAGAATCCAGAACAGAAACGTTCAAAAGTTGCGTTTTTCCCTGTTCTTTTTTTCAAACATTTTAGTGATGGCTTTTAGAAAGTGTAGTCTCTGAATTCAGACTTGCAGATGTAACATAAAAAAAGATCCAGTTCTCAAATATCTTTGTTATTAAATGCTTTTAAGTCTGTTCACATCTTATGTAATTTTATGTAATTTCAATATTAAGCAGGTTTTCCTTACACAAATAACAAAACTATTTGCTATATAACCTGTAATAAAATCTAGATGACTTCTAGATGTCTCTTCCAACCTTTCTTTTTTTTTTTTTTTTTTTTTTTTTTTTTCTTTTTTTCTTCTCCCATTTTGT
>VXBI01001298.1:1095-60070 GCA_013397375.1 Toxostoma redivivum
TTCATCCTTGCGCTGTGGGCAGGAGAAGTGCAAGTTAAAAAAAAAAAAAAATTAAAAAAGGGTCAGTTCTTCCAAATCGTCTCCTCGGAGGCTCGGCCGGGAGCGCGGTGGTTCCTGAGGATGTGCTGCGGCCACAGCTCCGTGTCGGGGGAGCATCGCGGCCGCTGTCAGTGCCGGGGACTTGGTGCTGATGCTGACGCTGAATTATTCATATGGGACCTGTAAACATCCCCGGCTTCTGTCATCTCTGGGCTGCTGCAGGGCACAATGGAAGTGGCTTTTGCTAGAATTATTCTGACTTGATGGTAAAGAACTTCGTGCTTGCTGATTTTTCTGTACTTAAGAAAGGTGTGTGTATCAAGTTGGTCGCAGTTAGGCAAGATTCGAGGTGGATGTATGAACTGTCAGTGTTAGACAGGCTCAAGTAAGCACATAGATTTTATGAACAATCTGTTTTCCAGAACCTGTTTCTTCATGTTTCACAGATATGGTCTTAACAAGTTTGTTACCTTTGAAAACTGGTGTAACCTAAGACAGCTTATTACAGTGGGGATGTCTAATCTTGGAGACTTGATTTTTGTGGCAGTATTCTTTTATTAATTTTCAGTACAGCACTATAGTTATGAACTGTTTGAGCTCAGATAGGGATTTTTATCCTAGGCAGGATGATTTGAGAGGTAAAACCCCGTGCAATTATAACAAAAACTGGAGATGGTAAATGGGATGGCAGAGTGTAAGTGCCTGAAGAAGTGGACACGATTATGTCACTGTGCACAAGGACCGTGCAGCTCTGTTGCAGTTTTGCTCTGGAATTTTATTCTGCAGAATGTTGTTATTCCTGATTAACTAAACAACCTTGACATTTGGAAAGGAAGTCTGGAATATTTGAAGTGGATTTCTAGTTAGCTGAAATATGGTGTCTTGTGTTGGGGGATGAAAGACCTTCGTGCTTAGCCCAGGGATTCAAAAGTTCAGGGGAAAGAAGCCAACTGCAGTGACCCTTTTTTGTGAAAGCGTGGTTAATTTTTTCTTTACGTTGCTTTTCTTTGTGGTATGGTCTGGGCTGCTGAGGAAAGAGAGTTCTTTTGTAATTTATGCACAGGGTAATTTGTCTGTTTGAAATACACTGCTGGATGTTGCACTAAAATACCTAAACTTGTTGCTGAAATGTGGGAAAGAGCAGCGTTTTGGAATCTTCTTTCTAAGAGTTATAATGTGTGTTTTTTTATGTGTGGAGAGGATATTATAAGTGTTTGCTTCCACAAGTGCTGCTTCTCTCTAGCTTGTTAATCATTGCACCCATCAGTTAAAAGTAACTCTCCAGATTAAAATTACATGCACAGAATCAGAATATATTCATTTTGCTACATTCTGCTGCTGCTGTTTTATTTTGAATATACTTTGTCTCCTACAACCCCTCGTTTTAGTTGCTCTTTTGGAGCAGACATGTTTTCCATTGTGATCTAAAAGGCTCTATAAAACTCTCTCAAAAACTGTGGTAGAAGTAGAGACAGAGCCTAAAGCTCCTTTCCAGGTAGCTTTCCGCAGTCCTTGTACTCCTCTGACGGCATCTTCTGAGTTATTTCACTTCTCAGTTGTAGCATGAATGAGAGATGCTTGCAGTGAAGAGAAGCCGCCTCTGCTTCAGCTCCTGTTAAATACATGAAAACAACTAAAAAAAAAATCTTCTTTAGTAGAGAGCAATATTGTTTATAAATAAGAAATTTATACTCTTTCAAAGCTCTCAGCAAAAGTTCTGGTGAATTGTTTTATTCTTCTATATGGCCTTTTGCCTACAAAAGGATTTAAATGAAGGTTTTCTGGCCTGATTTAAAATACTATTTAGAGTTCTAGTGTGTGTGGTGACTTACATTGAAGATTTTAACAATTGTTGGAGCTGGAAGGGGTCTATTCCTCGTGCAGGTGCAGTGCAGCACAGAACAATCTCAAGAACAGACCTGTAACCAGACAGTGGTTTCATAATGCAAACAAACGTTTCCTGGATGCCAGGCTTGAGCTCTTCAAGTCATTTATGTTCTTTAGTCAAATCTGAATCAGTGTTTCAATGTTGGGCTGTTAACTGAACATGGTACCTTCCCTCCCTACTGTAACTGGTCCAGACAAAATTTCTGACCTATGCAGGACTGCTGTCTGTAAATACTTACTTTGTGATACTTCTAAATTATGCAAATAGCCAGGACAGTGCTGAATGTATCTTCCATTTCAGTGTCTCTCTCCCTCTAGTAATGAATTTCTGTGAGGTTCTGTTTCCCTTCCATGCTCCTTCAGTGGTCTCCCACTGTTAAATCACAACCTGGGCCTGCTGGGGCTCTGCTCAGTGTAGTGTGAGACAGAGGGCTCAGTCTTACCTTGGAGCTCTGTTTCTTCCCAGTATCCTAAGAGATATTCCCATGTCCTTGCCCAGCTCCACATCTAAACCACTCATAATGTTGCTCCTCCCAGACTGATTTGATAGACCTTTCTTTCTTCAGGCTCGAGGAAGATGTTGGTCTATGTGGTTTTGAAGTCAGCAACTTCACCTGCTTAGAATTGCAATAGTTATTGCAAAATTTAAGATACTCTGTTGGTACAAAGATGCATCAGCCATCTCTGAAAAATCCTGTTGTTCGTAACTTTCAGCAGTAAAAAATGTAGAAATGAATGTTTTATGCAGACTGATTACCTGGACAAACTGTTAGCCAGGACTTAAAAATTCTGTGCATATTGAGTGACTGCTCTTGGGTAAAACTGAAAATGAAAATACAGTCACAAAGGTGTTGAGGAAAAGGGCACCTATAAATGAAAAGGGATGATGTTAAGTGAAAAACATGCTGTAACTCCTCTGGTGTCATGAACTTGCTTGTGCCTCATGCTGCAGGAAAAGGACATTTGGATAATTCTCTTTTATGTCCTCACCATGTCAGAGGGCTCTTGTCCTGTGGGAGCTGCAAACAGCCCAGAGCATTCCCTGGCTGTGGGCACAAAGCTCCACGTGAAACCTCTGCTGGGCTTCCTGGGCACAGCCCGGGGCTGCCTGGGAGAGCAAATGCTCTCCTGAAGGGATTAAAATGCGTTCACGTTTCAGGGAACACGTCTAACAAATGTGAATATAAATCAGCTGCAAAACCGACTGATTCCTGTCCTGTTTGTCAGTGTTACACAGTTAACACAGAAGTTCATGACAAGTTCAAGTGCTGTTCTGCAAACAAGGCAGGTATATGATTTCAGATCAACTGCACTCTTCACCTCATTAATAGTGTTTTGGGGCAAAAAAGATGAATTACTGTAAGTCAAAAAATTGTATATACCCTATAGAGTTTTGTCTCATCAGGTTCATATTTTTCAACACTTGTTCTGCTTTAATTCTATTTGAAATGCTGGATTTGCAGAGAAGGGATGTTTGCAAAGTGGGGATTCTCCCATATAATCATTGTAACTTCATGGTTTAGCTGCCTTGGGATGTTAAATCCAGAACCTGTCATAATAAGTGTCACTTGCCTGTTCCATTATAGCCATTATTTGTATAAGTGCTAGTCTTTCTCTATGGTCTCAAACATCAGACTTAAACACATCTAGAACCTTGAAATTTTGGATTGGTTTTGGGTTTTGTTACTCCAGATCTAAGGGATTATTTATACCATTCATTGTTTATGATTTCTTTCATTCCCTGCCGTTTTCTATGACTTGGAGGCTGTTGTGTGAATCCCAATTGGAGTTATATCTTGATATATTGTTGCATTTCCTGTGAAATAGAGTATCTTAAGTGAAATCATAAATGTAGTGGCAATAAACTTTGTTTCCAGAAGTCCCTGGTGCATTTCCTGTGGAGTATCAGAATGGCCGAGTCATTGCTGTTAGATACAGTTAAAAAAATGTTATTTTAGCCTGTCTGTATTTTTTAGTTAAAATCTAGACATGATTTTATCTGAACCCAGTCAGCTGAGGGGAATTATGAGGCTGATACTCGGTTTTCCCTGACCCTTTCTTTATGAGTGTTTTCTCTTACAATCCATCATAGTTTGTGGATTTAGTCAGTATGGATTAGTCAAATTATATTTCCCTTTCCAAACCAAAGTTGTTTTTAAAAGTTGTCACTGCAGATCCACTTTTGATAATCAATAAACTACAAGAAGATCTTGGAAGCTTAAAACTGTGACCACAAAATTTCTTGGCTGTTAGGTGACATCAAAAGCAGTTTTACCTGCAGGTAGATTAACAGTGAAGGAATAAATTCACTTGCAGGAACTGCTCTTAAGCTGTCTACACTTTCAGTCCAAAAAAGGAGAAGAAAAATTGCTGTTTTGAGAGATTATTTTATGCATAGTGTGTGATGCATATGAAGTTTGAGTTATGGCTCTTTCTAAGTCATAGATGGAATGTGAGGAAAGAGGTGAATTGGAGCAGACCTCAGTGAGGTGTTGGACACTCATGGGTGAGGATGAGTTGCTGAGGAAGGTTTTTTGCAGTTCTTATCGCTGTGGTTTGTGAGCACCTCTTGAGTCTCTTGTCTGCTGCACTGGAGGATGCCTGGGCTGGTTTCTGTTTCACATTGCAGTTTTCAGGGTGAAGTTTGAATGCTCAGTTGATGTTTCAGAACCAGTGGAATTACCCCTGTGGCAGGGATAGGGCCCTTCAAAAGGGGTGAGGGAGATGTCTGGGATTTGGGAACTGCTGGAGTCACCTCAGAAAAAAGCTGTCTCCTCTTGAGAATGCAAGTCCTTCCCTGTACACTGTTTGGGCTCTGTAGGGTTTGCTTTGGACATTCAGTTCTGAAGATTTGGGGTCTTTGGCTCATGAAATTTTTTCATGGTGTGCATTAACTGTGTGCTATTTGCCATATTGGGACAAGCAGGAATCTGGTGTTCCTTGGAAAATGTTTTTTAGGAAAGAAGCTATCTTTGTTTCTATGACATACTTTTATAAGAAAACCTCGTAATGTTTGTACCCTTCTCACTTTTAAGTCATCGCTCTGTGGTATTTTTAGTCAAGGAAATGTCTACATCCTTAATTTCCATTTCTATAGAGAGAACTTCCTCCTACCTCTTTTGGCTGGTTTTGGTGTTATTGTGACCCTCCTTGGCAGAAGAGATCTGGATAAGCTCCATGGCAGGGTGTAAGAGCTGTTCCTCCATGAAAATCCAGGAGGAGGTTTCCTCTCTCAGGGATTCTCTGTATCCCAAGGTGTGATGTGGTAACTGGTGAGTGGATGCTGGAGATCTGGACTCTGACTGGAAGTGGATGTGCTCATCATCCCTCTATTTTTATTTTATTTTTTGGTAGGCAAGCAGATAATTGATCAGAAATGTCCAAAGATGTTAATGTGGTCTTAGTTTTTTCTGTTATTTCTCCCTTATAATGCAGCAAAGTTGTGCATGGCCTGGGTCCTGAAATCGTGTATCATTATAACTTTTCTTTAAGATCATAAATTACAGGAGGGATTAAAATAGAATTTCCAGGAGAAGAGTATCTTGTCAGCTGAATTTGATTAACCCCATTTTGGTAGAGCAGAAATTCTATTTGTATTTGTAGCAGGAGAGAGAGAAAAAAAACCCCACCTGTTATTTAAAGATGAAGCATAACAATGTGATCCTGAGATTTGGCAAGAGTTTGGATGTAAACTACATTTGTAAGGATGCAACCTATTTTCACCTTTGGAATGGCCACAAAAATTGCTTTGAATTACTCTTTTATACTTATTTAATGTTTAGTGTTCCAAAAACTATTACTTGAAGTACTTTAAGCAGCTGGTAACCTGTGAATGGGGAATATTTTCCTATTAAAATATGGAGTATAAAAACATATTTTAATTTTTTGGCTCCTTTGATTGAGTTGGAAAAGTGTTTCTGGTGTAGAGTCAACGTGACATCTTGAATTGACAGCTGTAATGCTCCTTAACTTGTGTCATGTCTGTAATTGGCTAAATTAAAGTTTACCATGTGTCATGGAGAATATGTCAGGCACTGTAGAGCCTGACTTACTGCTTCGGATTTTCAGAAATAAGATTATATTGTACATTAGTGGAAATTTCAGGGCATGAAAGGGTTGGATTCAGATGTTTGGGCTTTTCTTAGCATCTATTTTTCAGATACTCTTCTCACTTGATTTTTATGATGTTAATAATTAATGGAGAGAATGTTGTTCAGTGTTCGTAGTAAAACACAGCCTTACAGATATAAGTTTATTACTGTATTTCTAGCAGGGATAGAAATAGTGATTTTTCCATCAATAATTTTGTGAGTAAAGGGAGTGCAACTGCTTGAGATTAAAGTTCTTGGAGATTTATGATGTATTTGGGAATTCATGGTTCTGTCTGTCACAGAAGAAGAAAAGGCATTTGCACATGTGCAATTGTCTTGGAAAATTCAGTAGTGAGTTGTTCTCAACTTGGAGAAAATGCATTCATTGTTTCTGTTCATTCCAATAGCATATGTCCTTGTGCTTTGTCTACAAGCTTTTGAGTATTCTGTAGCGTAAAACTGAGTGAAAAAAGAGTGAAAAAAAGATTAGAGAAAGTGTGGAAGAGTGCCTGAGCTTTGAGGATGATGCCTGTGTTCTGCAGAAATGGGAAGCACAGTACTCTGGGGCATATTTAAGTGACCATTACTCAAGTTGTCTTTCATTTTAGTGTTGACCTTTGAACATTTTTTTTGCTTGTAGCATGCAAAGAATTTTTCATCTTTTGGAGGGTATGCTCAGCAGATTTTCATACTTTGCAAAACATCTGTAAGCTTGGCCATTGTAGCTGGAATACAGGTCCTTCAGTTTTAAAGCACAAGATTATCTTAAATCTGCTCAAGCATCAACCTTCTGGTAGGTTCTTGAATGAAAACCTTCTATCTTTCAGGATTCTTCTATCTATTGATCTTGTAGCTCCCATCCCATCCCATCCCACTTTGCAGAATTTTGTAGTCAGGCTTCAGGGTTGACACAGATCAATTTGAACTTGAACTTCTTTTCTTTGTCACTCAGTTTTGCCATCTGAATAAATGTCATTTGACTTTGCTGACGAGTGGACACTGAGGAGTGACTGGTGCTTTTTTAGGGAAGACTTTCTAGACCGTTTAGTCAGTGTGAGCTTGCAGCCCTACTGGTAATGTTCTGAGCACAGGGATTTCAGCTGGGAGATGATACTCAGCCTTGTACTGTGCCCAGTAATTGGAATAAATAACTTTTTAAATTTAATTGGACCATTAAGCTATTTTTAGCAATCTGTCTTAATGGGCATATTAGTGTTTTCTGGTGTATGGCATATCCCCAGGCTGCAAAGTTGATGTTTTTGTTTGAGTGTTTGAACAGGTTAATGATTACCTGGTAAAACAGAATAATACTGGGAAGATTTGTTTTGCAAAGCTAGCAATACACTGAAGGGTTTTACTTATGTGACTCTTGACTTGTATTTTTGATTTGTTTTGTTTGATTTGAAGCATTGTGTCTTGAGGGGTCTGTAATTCATGGAATCTGGTTAGTGTGGTTTAATAGGCTGGTCCATAAATACAGCCTGATTTTGGTTTTTTCCATGAGGTACTTTCATTACCTTTTTATGAAGTGAAATCACAGAAATAATTATTCACAAGTATTATTATCATGCCTTGGATAAGGCCTTTTGAACCAACTGCTGAAACATTCCCTTCACTCCTCATTTTCTTGCCAGAGTAAACTTTGAATAAATATCCCTGAATTAATTTTGTGATTCATTGTAGATCCCCTTTGCAAGGCAGAGCCTCCCTTGCTCTGCCATGGTTTAGTTACATCAGAGCTCAATTTACTAAAGCTGCTGATTTAAAAACAAAATCCCCCAACTCGGGTTAGACTGTAATCTCATTCTTTGCACTCTTTATATCACACTTAGTTTGCTCAAAAACAAGATGAGGAAAATTCCCAAAAGGATGTGAAATTTAATTAGCAAATGTTGGTTAAGCACTTCAAGATGGCACGAAAATTACTCTAAATGCAGAAATGTCAGCTTGTTTTGGATAGCTGAAGGAAAATTGAGTTTCCCATGAGACTGGTCTTTTATCCATGAAGGTAAGAGCTGGAGACAGGATATTCCAGCAAGTGGAGCAGGTGACTGCCCTGCCCTGGGACAGCTGCTGTCAGGTCTGTGTGGCCACACATTGATGGGGTTTGGGGAACTGGCCTGCTAAAAATAGTCCCAGTTTTTAACCTGCTGTGTTTTTCCAAGTGAAGAACTGCTGCACTCAGGCAGCACCTTCAAAGTGCTGCAAGAATCGAGTCTTATTTCTGATTCAGACTTTGACTATTTCCTGGGGAGTCTTTGATAGATTTTTTAACCTTTCTGTGACTCATTTTCCCACATGTCTGCTCAAGATAGTTTGTACTTCTGCTTCTGAAGCATTTTGAGTTCTGGAGATCAAGCTGAAACTACGCCGTGATTGTTACCATTATAATATTCAGTTCCAAATTATTTCTAACTTGCTCAAAATTCTGTGCATGTGGTGAGTGTAAGTGTGAACAGTAGCTTTTAAGGGAACTCTGAATTGGATCTGTTCAGTAGTTTGAGCTGGCCAAAGACAGAAATATCATCATACCTTTAGAAATAAACATTGTTAAATCATTTCCTTGCCTGAGAAGCTCAAATTAACACAAGGCCAAGTATCTCTTCAGAGTTCCTGAATCCATTACTCTTGTCATTGCTTTTTCTGCCCTGTGTGTCTTCACTTAACTGCTTCTTTTTTGATTCTTTCTTCCTATGTGTCCTGTAATTTTAATTTTTTAAAATATTATCCATTTGATACTACTGGGTTTCCCCATCTGTTCTGCTGTAGAGTCTGGGAATGTCAGTAAAATGGGGCATTATAGCACAATATCTGGGTTCTGAACTGCAAACACGAAATATTTCTTTCTGCCCCTTCTAATTGTCAGTATTTGGTGAGACAGACATTTTGCCAGCCTGGTTGGCAGCTGTATGAAAGTATTCATGACCTAACTTTATCTTTGTGAGACATGAGGCAGAATTCCAAAGTCTGTAACAGCTCTTTTAAACGTTTTTATATTTAACCTCTGAAATTTTCAGAATAATATGAAAAGGTACAAAAATACTTGTCTGAAAAATAGAATCTTGCTGTCATTGACTGAGCAGAGTTGGAAGCTGATTTCTGGTATTGTAATTTATCAGGGCTGCTGAAAATAAAGAGGAGCAGCCTCTGTTCTGGCAGGGGAGAGGGGAGCAGTGCAAGGATCAGAGAGGCAGAGAGAGTTAATAAGTAGTGAGGAACTTTCCAGGAGGATTCTGGTTGGCTTTGGGTAGAGCAAGAGGAGGTTTGTCATGACTAATGAAAGGATACAGCAGGGAGGAAAGCCCGGATGAGGTTGTTTACAGTCTGCACACACAGTTACAGTTTTATGCAAAAGGATGGCTGTATTTAAACATAATCTGGATGTATGGAAATTGGAGAGGTTACAGCAGGAAGCTGGCACTGCCCTCACTGCCCAGCAACTGGATTGATGAAGAGTAATCTGTCTGCTGCTAATGTGTGAGCAGATGCTGAAGAGAGAGGCAGATGCTTTTGGCTGACAGGTCGAAAGGTTGCCTGCAGAGAAATAGGACTTGAAGTTGAGCACTTACATCCACAATTGCAGAATTAAGGTAGTAAGACAGAGAGAAATGAGCAGAATATCACTGGTAAATCTACTGACAAAAATTGGGAAAAAATTCCTCCCCTCACAGCAGAGGGGATAAACAAGCCCATGCTGTAGGAGCCTGGAGATAAGGGGGGTCTGCAGGGCACATAGAGGGGTCAGATCAGGAGAGTGTGGATGTGTCTGTAACAGGAAGAGGAGGCTTGGAGGGGGGGAATGTCGTGCTTCAGTGTCATTTTACGTGTTGTACTCCAGGCTTGATTTATCTTGAAAGAAATGAGATCCCATGCAGGATCCCCATCCTTTAGCTCCCTCCACTCCTTGTAATTGTCAATATGTGACCACATGTTTTCCTCTACCGTCACCCCCTTATCTCTGCTGCTGTTTTGCCAGTTTGCCTCAGGGAGGAGGAAGAATGGTTCCCCACCACTGATAACTTCATGTTTTCTTTTTTTCCTCTCTGTGCTTCTCACCTCTCTTATTGATTGTAATCTCTAATGCTCCTTGTTGCCTTCCTCTGCCGGCAAGTTTCATTTATTCTCCTTTTTTAAAAATTCCTATGAACATGATCACACTTGCAGTTTTCAACAGGAAAGTCATCAGATCAATGTTGTCGTATGCATTATGTTAAACTTGTAGTTATGTACAAGGGGGTTTAGGTTGACATTTTTGGATGGATGCAGGATGTTCATTCTTGTACTCCATGCCCTCTCTCTCATCCTTCCATGTCCAGTGCAGAATGTGTAGAGATGGTCAGGCCCTCTCACTGCAGTTGATTGGAAAAGATTTCAAGATGAACACCAACCTAACACTATGTCCACTGAAGTTCTTGTGAATGGAGAAATGACTTTTATAGCATCATAGAAAGTGAGCCTGGCTTGAACTTTCAGCACCTGGGTTAATGATCAACTCGTGGGTTTGACTGAATATTGTGGGAATAGGGAGCAGATGTAACTTGACAGAGAGAAACTAGGAAGGACCTTAATCATGCACTAGTTGGCCTATGTTTGTACGTGATTTTCAAGTGGTTGCTCTCCTGATCCCCTCTGCATCCCCAGATTCTTCAGATCTCTGCACATGAAGCTGCTGAGGGAGCACAGGTTGGGGCATCAGCAGTTCATCAGATTTGTACTTCCATAACCTTCAAGTGTTTGAGCATCTTTATACCACGGAGCCAGTTCATTTATTGATGAATGTGCCCCAACCTGTGACAGGAGGAGTTATCCCATCAGTAAACATTGCATTGAGCTGACAGCTATGTCCATGGCTTTCATTCCTATAAAAGTCCACATAAGAAAAGAAAATCAGAGGTTTTCTCTTGGCTGGTGCTGGGTTTAGGGTTACTGTGGAGTGCTCAGGACAGCTCTCTGCTCTCACAATGTGTGCAGCTGAGCCTGGTGGCTTTGTGACACTGTGCCTTGATTAAATGGAAATCATATGACTCAGACCCATTAGACCATCACATAGTAGGTAAAGCTGTACTCCAATGAATGCAGTGTGAATGATGAAGTATAATAAATGTTAATGGTGAAGCATTCTGTTACAGCTTGTCACTTGGATATGAATTATAGGTACTATAATAGATGTATAGCTACTATAAAGCACACTACTAGTGATGTGTAGTATTGCTTTGAAAGAGAAACTGTTGTCTTTTTCTCTGATTTTTCATAGCTGAAAATCAGGTTTAAGAGGTAAATGTAAATTTGTCTCATTATTCTGGTAGTCTGACATGTAAAGCTTTGTTTGATGGAGAGTTAAGGAGGAAAAAATCTCCTGACCAGAACAGAAAAGATAAAATATGTCAGATATATTTTAAGATCTGTTTCTATAGCTTGCTCTTTGCTGAGCTGATTTTGTCTATTGACTGATAATAGAAAATGCAGTTCAAAAGTGTAACTTTATAGGTGATGTCTGTGAAATGCTGTGGATTAATGTGCTGTGAAATGTAGCCATTGAGGCAGAGATCAACACTTTATTTGATGGTCTGATATGTGTGCTGGGCTCTGGGCAACAGGTGGAGAATTTGCTCCACATCTGATAGAATTCTGGATTTAGTACACAGGCTCCTGGGATTACATCTTTTGAGCTATCAGAGAAAACTATTTTCTGTTAAAAATATATTTATGTCTCACTTTTTTGCTTAGAGCCGTAATTTACCTGCTCAAAACACTGATGGGGGAGCAGGGTTGAATCAGTTTATTTTGATCTTTAGTAGCTGGAACTATACCTAGCCTTAGGCATTGCTCAGACGTTGTTAGGGAATTTTTTTGGATTTTTGCAGTGTTTAAAATCTCTCCCCAGTCAGTTTGCAGTTCGGTGTTTGCTCTCCATCTGCAGCTGGAGAATGCAGTAGAGGCAAAGTAGTCATTGATTGTCAACTAAGCAGGATTGTTTGAAGGCTTTGTAGTATTTTCAGTTTCTGGCATCCTGTAGGAGCCAAGCTATGCTGGCATTTGAAGCAGAGCTGGTTTTCTGCTTTGTGAGTGCCTTTTTTACTGACTGCTTGAGTTAAGCTGCTGTTGGATGGTGATGGTATTCAGGGCCTGACTAATGCACTGGGATTTAGTGAGCTGTAGGTGACACTGAGTGCAGCCCTGAGACTACCTGGATCTCCAAGTCAGCAACAGTTCATGGAATTCAAAATCTTTGTACAAGAAATGAAAGTGAACTTCGTGTTGTGTTAAGGAAATTTACTGTAAATGCAGAATCCATCTATAGATTTATAACCTCTTTAAAATTTATTTAAACTGACCTACTTTTCTTGTCAAATTCTAACTCAACTGGTAACTGGTAAAAGGATGTACTCTGACAGTATAATCCTCAAATCTGTGTGTAGACAATGCTGACACGTCTCATTTTGAGCCCATTTAAGACCCGTTAACGTGTTTCAGACTGGAGTAACCTATTAAATAAATACATCAGGAAAAAGCTTTTACTGGTAATGGTTGTTTTGCTTAGGTGACTATGGCTGTAATGTATTGTGAGTACATCTGGTACTTCAGTGCTTATCAGCGATCTTTTTCCCTTTAGGCGGTTTCCTAGAAACATGATTGCTTGCTGGTCTTGATCTCACAGCTTTGTGGAGACTCCTTCCCTGATAATGTCAAGTTCAGGCTACCCTCCGAACCAAGGAGCTTTCAGCACGGAGCAGAGCCGGTACCCGCCCCACTCTGTGCAGTACACCTTCCCCAGCACCCGCCACCAGCAGGTAAGGGGACACCCCAGAGCCTGGGCTCTAGCCAGGCTGCAGCTCCACTGCTTTCCATGCCAAAAAATGGGATTTTTTCTGGTTTTTAAACTAAGATAACACAAATCGTTCGCGTTTAAAAACACATCCATGTGCCCTGCTGGGGAGAGCTGCTGCCAGTCTGCTTAGTTAAATACTTGTGGGATGTCTTCTGTTTTACTTTGCCCTCCTTGCCCTTTATTAATATTAAAGTCCTGGTTTTATCATTGGTTTCTCATGGTTTGAATAAATTCAGTAGGGGTTATGTTCCTAAACTTCTGTTGCAGTATTGGGCTAGAATCTCTGTAAGTTAAATGTGGCACTTGTTAAAATTCTGTGCAAGATGGAGAATATGTAAAAACTTGTGTTACGCTGATTTTTTTTTTTTTCTGAAGCAGCTGCTAGCTGAGTTCTGCTGGCCAGAATGGGAGTAAAGGATTTCTAAGGATATCTTACTTGTTCATTTCTGCCAGGCTTTTATTCTGCCATCCTGTGCTCTGTGCTGTGAAGGACCAGCTGTTGGCTTTACAACAGTTCAGGTTTCCCTCATTTAATGACATTCTCCTCCTGCTGCAGATACTGTGGATGTTTTCTTCTACTTCCATGTTAGCAAAAGAAAATTCAAAAACTGAAGCTTTTTGGCTTGCTCTGTGTTTATTTTTAGATAATTTATGAAATCTGAATCTCATGGGTAATGATCTATTACATGTCTTGTAGAGCTTCTCTTCGGTTAGTGCCAGCTGCATATAATTTTTAAAAGCAAGTGGTTGATCACACAAAAAATACAAATAGTCTCACTTTGATTGTAAATTGTATCAATTGGAAGATGCATATTGTGTGACTCAGTCCTGATTAATAGTGTTTCATATAAAAATGTCTTGAGGTGGCAACAAAAAAATTGCCTCGAGGTTGCTCTCATTTTACCACTTTGCAGTTGGATGTGCAAGACTGATTTTAAAGGATATTTTTTAAAGGCTATTCATCTGCCTGCTGCTGACTCATCTGTGTTTTGTTAGAAGTTGTTAATAAATTAGGTGGAATTCCTAGTATAAATATTTAGTCTCTTTAAAGTTTATTTAAGTCTCGGAACCGCCGTTCGCCAACATTTTTTGAGCTGGACTAAGACTTTATCGATCTGGTGTTCCTCTGTATTTAATATCTTTGCAAATGCTCGTGGTCACTGCATGTTTTTGTTCCTATTAACACGAGAGGTGTTCCCCTCAGGAATTTGCCGTTCCCGACTATCGCTCGTCTCACCTGGAGGTCAGTCAGGCCACGCAGCTCCTGCAGCAGCAGCAGCAGCAGCAGCTCCGGCGCAGGCCCTCCCTGCTCTCCGAGTTCCACCCAGGCTCTGACAGGTGAGGGGGCTGAGGTGGAAGGTGTGAGCACCAATCTGCTGCATGCAGCTGCTCTGGGGTTACCTGAGGACACTCAGAGTGGACAGCAGCAGTGAATCATATGCTGGAGTTCACTTTCGGTTTGCCAATGTCTTCCTTCCCAGTGAAACTGCATGGGGGATGTTGAGGGATGATCAATGTGCATCATCATTGCTGTGCTCCTGGTAGCTTCAAGAAGGTTTTCAGGCAATGTCAAGCATTGATTTGAAGAACATTGAATGTTCTCTGAACATCAAATTCAGAGATTAAAATCCCACTACAGATCAGAATAATATTGACTGGATTGTAGTAAGTTAGCAGGAACATGCTTCTGTTTAGGGGAGAGATTGAGATATTATGCACTCAGTTCTTTAGTGTGTTAGGCTGCTGGTGTACAGTCATAAGTAAGAGTGCTTGTAACAGCCTCTTCTTTTCTTGCACTCACTGCTTGTAAAAACCTTCTTTTGCCTTGGACTCTTAGTGAATATATCTGCTAGGAGCAACTTTATATGCAGGATTACTGCTGGAGGTTTATTTTGGCCATAACTGACTGATCTGGTTCTGGACAAATACCCATGATGAATGTTATGTAAATACTGGTCTGGCTTAAAATCTCATTAGGATATTCCCAGAAATAACTTGATGATAGTGAAATCTGGGGCTTCCATGTTGCCTTCATCTTGTGTCAGCAAAATGTCAGTAAGGCTCTGTTTTAATGCTGAGAATCACAGCAGCTTTTAGAGTTCTCAAAATTGAGTTTATAGCAGTAGTAAATCACACCCCCCCAGACTGTAAATTTGTAAAAGCTTATTTGGTAGTTCTGGCAAACTGCAGGAAACTGCTGCTGTCATCTCTTCAGTGGCACTTCATAGGAAGATGTTGAAGCATATGAGGGTCTTTTATGGACATCCTGTGCACTGCACTGAGAGCAGCAAGTGATAACTGTTGAGCATTTTTCTGAGAAGGAAGACTCTTTAAATGACTCATAGATTGAATCAATGACTGCTTCTGTCACAGAGTAGCATTTTAGTAGAGATCAAGTTCCAAACAGGCTCATGGCTCATCTCAAGCGTTCTGTGTATATTTAAAAATTATTTGGCTGCAAAAATTTAATAATGGAGGTGTTGTGGCCATCTTCAGTGAATATAGTACTGTGTTTTTCTCATGGATTTTTGGTGTGTTAATAATCTGAATCAGGGCTTTGATTTGAACAATATCCTCGTAGCAGTGCTGAGTTTCTTTAAGATTGTGTAATAATAGGAGTGCCTTTAATTTGAGATTCGAGTTCACTTTCTCTTTTCCAATGGATTTTAACTGTTGTATTTTTGAAGATCATATTTAAAAACATTTATCTGCTTTACTATTTAGAAGGTTGCATCTCACGAAATTGCTTCTCCTTTAAAACTGAGAAGCATTGAGGATTTTTCTCATATCAAAAATGTATATTTTACCAGTTTATCTCTTCTGTATAGGCCTCAGGAAAGGAGAACTGGATATGAGCAGCAGTTTCATCCAGGTCCATCTCAGACAGATCATGATTCACTGGAATCTAAGAGACCACGTCTTGAACAAGTGTCTGATTCCCATTTCCAGCGTGTCAGTGCAGCCACTGTCTTGCCTTTAGTGCATCCTCTGCAGGAAGGGTTGAGATCTGCAGATATTAAGAAGGTAAAGCCATTTGCTGTGACAGTGCTGAAGGTCTGACTTTCTGTGTTGCCGTGAGCTAATTGGATTTTTTCTGTTAGGTAATTTTTTTGTTTGTTTAGGTTCATTCTTTAATCCCAAAAATTTACTTTTACACATTATCAGAAGCTGTGATCATGAGTCAGTGTTACTCTCTTACACAGTCTGACTCAAACACAGTCAATAGACTGGAATTCTGAATTGCCACTACTCTCTTAAGTCACTCAAATCTCAGTTGTAAAATGATTGTAGCATAGTGCATGAAATATTTCTGCTTTTCAACTGAAAGTGGCTGGCAAATGCCTGCAAGTCCATTTTTTCCTGTAATTAACATTGGGACTGAATAGTCAAAGTACTTCCTTCCGCCCCCTTTTCCTTTTTAAGCATTTGAAATGAATCTGCTTATTTACATAACACTAATTATACTTGTCACTGTCTCATTTTGGCTAAATCTAGGACAATCTAGTTTGGGGTGGGTATTTTCTATTTTAGGTATTGGGTATTAGAGCTAAATGCAACAGAACTTCACATTTATAACCACAACTAACTCCAGATGTGCTTTATCATGATTATCTTCAAGAATATCCTCCTCAGTATAGGTGTAGAGTATTGAGAAGTGGCCCTCAAGTAATCCTTCCTTTAAAAATAAAAGTTACTGTTTTTATTTATGAAGATGTATTTTAAAAGGAAGGCATTTGGGTCTTATTTTGCTTTCAAGGTAAATATTGCAGTGTGGTGTTTTTTAAAAAAGAAACTTTGAAATTACTGTATCATGTAAGATTTAGAGTATTATGAAAACTTCAATTGACTTCTCAACAGAGATATAGAAAACTGGAAATCGTTGTTAATTCCTGGATGTTTGGTTATTGATCACTCCCAAGTTATGACTGATTTCCTCTCTATCTCCCCCCTCATCTCCTGTCCCCATGGAAGGACCCAGCTTTTGGAGGAAAGCATGAGGGACCATCTTCTCCAATTTCTGGTCAGCCTTGTGGGGAGGACCAAAATGCTTCACCTTCCAAGCTGTCAAAGGAAGAATTGATACAGAGCATGGACCGCGTAGATCGTGAAATTGCAAAAGTGGAACAGCAAATCCTGAAACTGAAGAAAAAGCAAGTAAGCATAGCAGGCACTGCTCTTGTTTTCTGCCAGTGAAGGAGGTGTGGAAAAACCTCATTTGGTGATGGTGAATTTTTTGGTTACACGAATCAGATGAAGAATTTGAAAAGGAAAGGTTATGTGTATGATTTTGTTTTAAATAAGTTGGACATCATGCAGTTTTAAATATTTTTGAAAGCAGAAGAAAGCCACATAGGAACAGCAGCAGTAGATGAGTTTATTTTGAAACTGCTGTGAAACAAGGGCACTGTGACTGTAATTTCAGCTTCAGAGCTGCCTGCTGGCTGAGGGGAGGATCATCTTTCTTCTTTCATAGTCTCTGCAAGGGGAGAATCCCTTGCATGCATCTCCAAAACCAGAGCTTATACAAAAGTCCCTGGATCATCTGCTTTCCCAAGGGCAAGAGATCCTAACACCTGGAGTTATGGTCAGCCTTGGGGGAAAGTGCAGTAGGAGGGGTGTGAATAAACACAGGGAGCAGAGAGATAAAGGAGGAAATATCACTTTTTTTTTTTTGTGTAGCCCTGGCTATGCTTTGCATCAGAGAACTTCACTTCAGCCACTGGAAGCAAAGGAAGTGTTTGCTGGCAGAAGTTGTTGCTTTCCCAGTAGCTGTTGTGGCCAAGTAAACCCACCCTTCAATCGAGGCATCTGTTAGTCATTGACAAAAACAAAGTCCTTGTTTCTTTTCCTTTTCTGACTTTCAAAGATCCAGATAGAAATGCCAGCTTCACTCTTTTTTAGTTGGAACTCTGGAGGAAATGAGAGTTACACTGTAGGATTTGTTAACTTGTAGCTCCAGGATAACAAACAGACAACTCTCAGGAGCTGTGTGTTTTTATGGTCTGGAAGCATTTAATTACGTCTGAATGTTAATGACCTGTAAAGTGACCTCCAGCAGAAAAACAAAAAAGGATGTCACTGAGTACCTGTTTGAGTGTTGCTTATCTCTCTGTGCACTTTTCCACAAAATCAGCAAGTGCTGTGCAACTCATCTGTGAAGTGTCATTTGTGCACATTTGTCTGTGATTTGACTTAAAAAAACTACAAAGTTGATGTTGAAATAATTGAGCCCACGTCTTAAGGCATTCTGCTAAAATTTTATGGAATTCTTGCACAGCAATGTAGCACATTCTAGCCAGGACTGTAAGGCAGGATGGATCCCTGGTGTCAGAAGTTCTTTGCTGTATATTTGTGGCAGACATGGGTGAAGTATATTTAAAAAATGAAGATGTCACTGAACCAGATTTATTTGATGTGAAAGTAAATCACAGCAGTGTAGTAGCTAGGAAAGGATTACAGGGTGGGGTTTTCTTCTTTTGGTATTTTTTTTGCTTGTTTGGTATCGTAGCAGTCTTGGAACTTTAATGCATGTTGAGTGGTTTATTTTTGGTGTGGAATACCTTTAGAATTATGTTCTCTGTGGAGTGTTAGAAGGACTTTTGTACCTTTTGAAACCATAAGACAGCAGTAATGATGACGCTTGAATATCTACAGTGCAGAAAGGCAGCTCTGTGGTTTATTTCCACTGGGAAAAGGCAGCTCTCATGTAACTGTTCTCCAAAGTTGATACTTTTGTTTGAAGTTAAATAGTGATAAATTACAAAGTGACAGTGGCTTTGGCTATCGAGCTGAAACCTGTTTCAAGGCAGGTGAGTTTTGTAAACAGGTAATTTGAGTTACCAATGGTACAAAAAATAGTCTTGTTATTGTCCCTGTGGGCATTAAAACCATTTCATTCATTCCTTGTCAGCGCAAAGCGAAATAAGAGGCAGTGCTGAGTGATCAGCTGCGTGTTTTCTCTCTGCTAATTACTGGTGGGGGGGAACATGGATGGCTGATTTTCTTTCTTTGGTCTCTTAGCAACAACTTGAAGAAGAAGCTGCTAAGCCTCCCGAGCCGGAGAGGCCGGTGTCCCCTCCTCCCGTGGAGCAGAAGCACCGCAGCATCGTCCAGATCATTTACGATGAGAACCGGGTGAGTGTCCTCTGCCCCTCACCCAGGGGCTCTCACTGCCTCTCTGCTCACACTCTTTAGGTCTTCATTTACTTCCATGAGGCAAATTTTACTGATTTGCCCACCCATCTTTTACTATTCATTTGCTTCTTTAAATGAAAGGTATTTTTATGACATTTTTATTCTCCATCATGGGAATCTTCCCTCTATCCTGTAAGCACTCTGAGCTGTGGGCCTCATCCTTAGACCCTTGTGCTGAGATGCATGAATTATAGATATGTATAAACACACACATATATATCCCTTTAAGTGTGTGATATTAAAAATGCCTCAGAAATTCATCTTGAATTCCCTTTTCTTCACATGAGCTGACAAACTTGGCTAAAGACTTTATTTTTAAATTAGCTGAAGGGAAAAAACTGCGTATGTTGTGGAATTTTGTGCCTCCTTTATAAACTCTGACTTCTGGCACTTAAGATTTGGGTAAATGAACAGACATGAAGTAGTAATATATTGGTGAATTATGAGATTGTGTTGTTTAAGTGGTGAGAAAAGTTCAGGAGCTCAGTAATACTGCCAACAGTAACAGCAAAAATGCTTCCTGCCTTTTTTTCCCATGGTAGTTTGAGATTAGGGAGTCAGATATCTGGGGGTTTTGAAAGTATTGTGATCTTCTGTGAGAGTGGTATATGTTTGTTTAATTTCCCAATTTTATTCTGTAGTTTAGAGGAACAGCTCACTTCTATTACAATAGGTTTTTATTTTTTTTTAATTTGAGGAGGTAAAAAACCCCCTGCAAAACAATGCTAAATTTTGTACAGTACAACTGTGTCCCAAGCATTCCATGCAAGAAGGAGTCAGAATTATTTTGTAGTCTTCACTTAGTGTGAATGAAGGACCTTTGACACACTTTGTGTGTTTATGTACATGTGGATTCACACTCCCAGATTTGGCAATTGGAGAATTTTAGTCTCTTGATTCCATTTTTCAAAGCTATTTATATTTTATTTTACTGGACACCTTTCTTTCTCTTTATAAATATTTGCTGTATTATGAAATACATGGGTTTTTTTAACTGCAGAGATCAGTTTTATGCTCTATCAGCTCTCAGAGTTGGAGGTCAGAGTCACTACCACACGATTCAAGTACAGGTTTCTTTATTTGCTGAGGCAACATTACAGAAGTAGGTTAAGAAGGATCTCGTGTGGTCAGGCAGGGGTTTAGCAGAGAGTAGAGTTCAGATCCACATTTGATATGAACTTCAGAGGATTTACTCACACTATACCAAAAAAATCTTATTTGCAGAAAAAAGCAGAAGAAGCTCACAAGATTTTTGAAGGTCTTGGTCCAAAAGTTGAATTGGTAAGTTGTGGAATTCTGGCTTTTTTTCTTTTGTACTATTTTCTGTGTTGCCAGTTGCTCTAATTCTGTTGTGCTGAACAGCTGTAGTTCTGTGGTTATGTATAGAAGAAATGTGAGTCTAAATGCACTGGTGAGTTGGGGCTTGAGTGGGTTCATTGGCCATGTAAGTGTGATTTTTAAAACAGATTTTAATTTATTTGAGAGAAAGTTGAAGTATCAAGAAATGAAGTACTGTCACATACATAAGTAGTTATAATCTAATTTTAAGTAATGAAATCTGTGCTTTGTGCTGAATATCTTGTAGTCCCTTCAGCTCTGCTGCATCTCAGATTGAGTGCACTATTCTCAGAATACTAAAAGATTGTTAAATGTGTTGCATACACATTTAGAGTTCCAGGCATTGCAGAGTGCTAAGTGTTCCTTTCTCATCCCAAATTGCAGCCACTTTACAACCAACCCTCAGACACCAAGGTCTACCATGAAAACATCAAAACGTGAGTGCTTTAATACCCTCCCATCGTCCCATTCAAGGCATCTACACTTAAACATCCCCTCACATTTTTCATTGCTGTCGTCTCCAAATAGGATGTGTGAGTTTTAACCATCATTAAAAGCTTTCAGTCCATGTAACTTTCTGATTTCTTTGTTGTAAAACAGTTCTGCAAGATGTGTGTTATATGTGCTGAAGGCAGAGGGAAGCTCTGGCTTTCCATCTTCATTTAAAGACAAAAATAAATAATAGAACTTAAGTTGGCTGTCCTTTAAAACTTTCTCTTAAAAATAATTCTTGTGCCACTCCATTGAACAGATTTGTACAGCAGTTCTGAAGTACTTATTTCTTGAATAATATATTGGAAAACTTAACTTTAGGGCTGAATTGCAAAGACCTTTCCCCCATAAAAGCATGATAGCTTACATCAAATTTTTTCATTTTAGCATATTACCTTTCTTGTGGTAAAGGAGAGCACCTGCCTTGAAATTGGAACCTTTTGTGTCTCAATTGCTTATTCCAGTCATCTTCAAGAATCTCCTCTCTGAAAAAATACAGTATTAGATGATTTAGGTATTTTGACTTCATTGGGAATTTTCCCCATTTTTTACTCTGAATCTGTTATTCATAATAAAGATCTAGCATCTAGAATTGAGATGGGTCTTGTTGAGTAGTTTTGAAGTGCTTGATTCTTCTGTAGTTCACTTTTTTCCCCTAATTTTATTTTCCAGAAACCAGGTGATGAGGAAAAAGCTGATCCTATTCTTTAAAAGAAGGAACCATGCAAGAAAACAACGGGTATGAGCACCATGATTTTCTGAAAGGAGCATGTGGTTGCTTTTCTGTCTGGACCCTTGTCTTGCATTCCCAAATATATTAATTAGAAAAATAAGATCTTAAGCTAAAACAAGTGTGGGATATTTCTGGAAGGCAGTAATGACAATTACCAAATACCACTAGGATGTGTAAAGCAAAGAAAGAGTGTATAATATTCAAAAATCTACATTTTTGTATCCACTTCCTCACCTTTTCTGTGCTGGAAATTTGGTTTAAGCCATCTACAACATGGAAGGGACTGGAGCAGGAAAAATCTGTGCATTGCAGGAACCTGCCCATGTGACTTGTGCTGATCACTTGGTGTATTCTGCTTAGTTCAAGGTTTGCTTTTGGAATTTAACAGGAACAGAAAATCTGTCAACGTTATGATCAGCTGATGGAGGCATGGGAGAAGAAAGTAGACAGGATAGAAAATAATCCACGCAGGAAAGCCAAGGAGAGCAAAACACGGGAGTACTATGAGAAACAATTCCCAGAAATCCGGAAGCAGAGAGAACAGCAAGAAAGATTCCAAAGGTATTACTGGAGATTTGAAATACTCCTGCAAAACATCTCTTCAGTTTTCTGTTTTAAAATTATATAAAATAAAATCAGTTAATTTTAATTATTAAGTTTTATGTTCACCACTTTATTGCTTTGTAAAGAATGTTAGTGTGTCACAGAGTATAAAGTGAAATGTTCTTCCCTTTCTTCACTGTGTTTCCATGGCATTGAGCTCAAGTTTCACTTCCCATCCTAAGGATCTCCATGACTTTATCTGTCCACTGTCACATATGTCCCCTTTGCTGTCCCTCCCCTCCAGCTGTGCCAGCCTCATCCCTTGGTGTCCTCTCAGGCTGCTGTGGTGAAGCCCACAGGGCTCCTTTCCCATGTCCCTTTTCAGATCTGCATCAAACCCCGTATTTTCCAAGAGGAACACAGGGAAAGGGCCAATTAGCAAAAGCTGCTTTGGTTGTGGTGTCAATGAGACAAGAGTTAAGCTGCTCAAAAAGGGGTTTGTGGAGTTCTGAAGACAATTGGAGCATCAGCTTCCCATGAGCCTGTTCATTTTGGGCACACACCCCAATTTACACTGGTATTTTTCTGTCACTGTCTGTTTCTGTTACTCCTGTGTTTCATCATCCCTGTATTCATTAGCCCCCACACTCAAAACCCAGTTATCTTCTTAATTAACAATTTGACTGATCTTTTGTTGTACTTGCCAGGTAATTTTATTCCAGACGTTTTTGCATTTTAAAATATTCAAGGTGCGACAATTAAGGCCCTATTATTTAATTTTAATCTATCAGACGTTTGCCACATAGAAACTACAAGGAATCTTAAAAGGAATGAAGTGCAATTCACTTGAGAGTTCACCTTGCAGTACTGTAGGTAGAGAGATAGGATTTAAATTAGAATTAGGTCAAGTTTGATTCAGTTGTGTTGAAATCTGTTTATCTGATGTTCAAAATCATTTCAATACACCTTGGAGAGTTCCAGCCTCATAAAGATTTAATCTCACCTCTTGTAACCATCTGTCTACATCACCTTTTTGTCATAAAATATGGGGAAAGCAGAGAGTTTGCAATACACTCTAAAGGCTGCAAGATTTTGGGGAATCAAGAGAAGAAGCAAGTAAGCTGTTAGAATGGGAACAGCACTCATACATAAGAAGTTTCACTTTAACGACTTGGGAAGGGGTCATCTCTTTCCATTATATTTACATTCTGTAAAATAATGGCCTCTCTCTCTATAGCTGTGCTTTAATACTACTGTCATGTAAATACTAAGGGCTTTTTCCTCAGATATTTTGCAAATGGATGAATTCAGTAATATCTTTGAGATATTTTGTCTCTTCATTTAGTACTGATTTTTAACTCTGAAATGCTTTTTGACACACATGCTGTAGTATATTATCATGATGTTCCTAAGGGTAAAGATCACAAGCTGAAAAATTCTTCCAAATTACAGCTCTGCCCATCAATTAAAAAGTGGAAAATCTTCTTTTGTTGTAACAAATCTCAGTGCTGTATTAGTAACTTGACCAAATTGATAAAAGGCAAATTTAGTGTGGATTTCTTAAAAAAATAGAAGGCTTTTTCAAGGTGTAGCTGTTGTACTAATTAAGGAGATTAGTTCTGTGACACTGAACATTTCTCATGCTCAGCAGAAGCAAATTCATTTATCTGAAGCACCTACTTTGCAGTGGAATTGGTAACACCTTTTTTTGTGCCCTTTCTGCTGAGCTTTGCAAACTCACTGTAAAACCAAGCAGGACATGCCAGACTTTGTGCTCTGACTCTCCTGAAGAAAGACCAGTCCTAACTGATTTTGAGAGACTGCTAACAACATTATAAGGAATTTTGGAGGTTGTTGTGGTGTACAAAACCTGCAGATAGAGCTAATTTCCACTTTATCCTTTTTTCCTTGTTTTCCCCTGGTTTCAGAGTTGGCCAAAGAGGGGCTGGCCTTTCAGCAACCATTGCTAGAAGTGAACATGAGATTTCAGAAATCATCGATGGACTCTCAGAGCAGGAGGTGAGGCTGGTGGCTGTGCTTTGCTGTAGAAGCACAACCAATAAATATCTTTTCACTGCCAGTGAAAGGTGTCTTGTAGGGAGTTTGTTTCATTGATAAGAGAAAGCTCTTCTCTCTTTAAGAGAATCTGGGTGAAGTGTGGCTTGAAGCAGATCTTACAAACACTTTTTTTTTTGAGAGTTTTGCTTTCTAATTGTATCTGCCCTAGATTTTTCTCATGTGGCTGTTCACTGCAGGCTTGCTGCAACCTAGTTTTTTACAGCTGTAACAAACATGTAAAAACTCTTCCTTTCCTCAAAGCCTCCATCATTTGGTGTTTCATCAGTTGCAACACCGCTTCCTTTAGCTGCCCATAAGTGTTCATTGCAATAGTGACAACTCCTGCAAGAGTTGTGTACAAAAAGAAGTTCCCAGCTGAGTGTGAACATGGAGCTTTAAGAGCTGTGTAATGCAAGAACTGTAAACATCAGTAGCAGCATTTTGTGTGTTCTTTACTTTGCCTTTTGTTCTGCAGAATAACGAGAAGCAAATGCGCCAGCTCTCTGTCATCCCTCCCATGATGTTTGATGCAGAGCAGAGAAGGGTGAAGTTCATCAACATGAATGGGCTGATGGAGGATCCCATGAAAGTTTATAAAGACAGGCAGTTCATGAATGTCTGGACAGACCATGAGAAGGAGATTTTTAAGGAAAAGTAATTGCCTTTCCTATCTTTTCTTTTTATTGCATTGAAATGACAGTTAAATGCCCAACCCCATGAAGCTAAATCAGGAATGCTGGAGCTTTTGTGCAACAATATTTGATAATGTTCTTAGTGTAAAGGAGACAGAAGTGGCTCAGCCATAGTGCAGTGGAACTGGTAATTTTGAAATATTTAGAAAGTCATTACTGTAATAAATATTGCAAAAGTTTTAGGCTTATTTTTCATCTGAGTGTGCTCACATGCATTTAGTCCTTAAATACAAAATTTTCTCAGAAGTGCTTTAGTTATGTGCTAAGATTAAAATGAGAAGTGTAGATATGGAATTTCATTTTATCATTTTAAGTGCTCAGTTCTGAATTTGTACAGTCTGAAAACTGGGCTTTTTAGGCTAATTTCACTGTGTAAATGAAGGGATGGAACAGATTGTTTGCAAGATTATTTTGCTTGTTTGATCATGGATTATGTTGTTAAACTGAGATAATTTCTGATTTGTAAAAGGTTTGTCCAACATCCCAAGAACTTTGGTCTAATTGCTTCCTACTTGGAACGAAAGGTAAGACATTTTTTAATATAAATAGAGCTGAGGGTGGGATCCCTAACTTTCCAATATAATAATAAATAGAACCTTTATATTTTAGTCTGGGGGCTTAAGAGTTTTAAGTGTTTAGAGAAATTAAAAACTCAAATGGTATCTTTTCATTAGGAGTAAACCCTACTTTTCTCTGCTTTTTCACTTTAGAATGTTCCTGACTGTGTATTATATTATTATTTGACCAAGAAAAATGAAAATTATAAAGCCCTTGTGCGAAGGAATTATGGCAAACGCAGAGGAAGAAACCAGGTAGGTTGAATTTATTAATCACTTGGGTATTTTTATTTTATTGCTTCATATTTACAACTGTTTCATTGTCTGAGATAGCAAATAATAGCTGAGGGGAAATAATTATTTTTTTCTTTATTGTATTGTTGCCCTTTTAAAATTTAAGTGATCCCAATCTCAGGGGTGTTGTTGGTTAGTTTGGTTTTAATTCTCTGAAATATCTTCTTCCTTAGCACATTTCTTACTTGTTTTAGTATGACAGTTCATTTTCTTTGAGGCCACTGCCACAGACATTGAGGTTGAATCCATCATTAAATCCTATGTTGGAGCCAAGAGAAATTAGGTTTAGCATGTGACTTGCAGTGGAAAATATATAATCAGTTCGTAATGTCAGTGTTTGTCAAAAAGTAGAAATTAATAGTGGTCTTTATTTGGTGGTCAGGCTCAAAGTCAAACTGAAAGTTCAGAGCCAGAAGAAAGAGACCAATTTAATGCATGTGAATAAAAAATCCTGCTGATTCAGGAAGTGTTCCTTTGGAAGTCTTCAGAGAGGAAAATGGCAGCATTTATAAATACATGAGCTGGGCTACCAGGGTTAATGTGGGTATTGGACCCTGAAACTTTGGGACTGCACAAATCTGCTCTGCAAACCAGTGAATGCAGTAAATATTGCACTGAAATACACAAATACTGAACGTTTTCTAGGAGTTCCAGTAAATGTATATTTTTAATATAAAATTGTTGCAAACAGCTTCAGCTGAGGAGTGGATCTTGTTCAGTAGAAACAGCCATGGGGTTGTTCTTCTGTGGTGCTGTTGTACTTAAACCTTTGGAATTATGGGCTGGTGTTCTACCAGAAGAGTCCTGTCATGGGAGAGCACCTTGTCTGTATCCCACAAATGATGGGTTGCATTGTCATTGTGCACAGGATTTCATAGAGCTTCTGCTCTGATGGGAGAAATTACTGGAAATAACCTGTATTCTGCCAGGACTTCTGTTAGAATTTCTAAGCCTAATAATAATTTTTAATAGGAAGGATTATTGTTGTTGGAGTAGCGATTGGGGAAGGATTGCAGTTAAAGTCTGGATGTGTGGCCAATGAAAGGAAGATGGAAATAAACAGGATTGTCCAAATGTGGGCAATCACTGTGGACACTTAACAGGGGTAGTGCTGCCATTTGGAGTGGCTCAATTCCTTGTGCCATTATAAAATGAGGTTGGTGTGATCATGAGAAGTGTCACATGTTGAGGGGTGCCTTCGCTGGGTGCTGCTCTAAGGAATGAGGAGAGAGAGCTGGCTCAGCTGTAGTGCAGTGGAACTGGAGATTTTGAGATATTTAAAAAGTGATTTCTGTGTATTTAAATGCCTTTTCTACGTTGTTAAACTTCAGAATATTGGAACTGTCAGAATTCAAAATTTGGATGGACTTTTCTATCCATAAATGGTTGCTGTCCTTGTATAATGTATATAGAACAGAAAGATTTTAATTCCAGCTTTAGACACAAGGGCATGGATTTGCTTGGTGAACTCAGCTCAAGGTGCTCTGCCTGACTTTGTGACAGCTCCTGTGAGTGCTGATTTATATGTGAGTAACTGAATACATCAGTTGGAACACTGAAGGTTTGTTCAGCTCAGATTACTTGCTCTTGGAATTGTAGCAGAGTTGTACTCTAATTGCTGGTTGTTGATGCAGTTTGAGTGCTACAGCAGATCCCTAAACTTTGGGCAACTGCTGGCCAGTCTTAATGTGTGCTCTGTGAAGGATGCAAGAAAGTGCCAGGTTTTTAGCTCTGGAGAGGGTTGAGCTGGACTTGCCAACTCAAGGAAATACTCTCAGCATTCTAAAAGGGAAATTTTACCACTTCAGGAAGTTTAAGTTCAGAAGTATTGCAGTTGGTATGTTAATAGTAAAGAACTACGTGGTGCCAAAAATCATGTTTGTATTTATAATTTTATTAGTGGTTAATTAACAACATCTATAACAGCTAGTGAAAAAGAACTTGAGAGGGTTGAACTGCCTGGCTTACCAGAACTTTTATCTTAGGGTTGCAGAAAGCAGCTGACCCCCTTCCCCCTCCCGTGCCCCAGCTTTGTTTGAAGCTGATATTTTTCATATCTCTCAGTAGCAACTTGAAACTTTCTTGCTGATTGGCAAACATAAGTCATATAAGATTTATGAGGTGCTCCAGGATGGGCTTAGGCCAATAACAGGTGCTTCAGCTTAAACTCTTAATAGTTCATATATTTTTGTAAATTAGAAGGCAAGCAAGTGGAATATTGCAGTGGAGGAGATATTAATCATGGTAAGGACGTTGAAGTCCTTCAGAGAATGCAGTGAGCACAGCTTGGCTCAGGTTTCAGTGTGGAGGCTTCCACTTAAGAGAAGCTGAGTATTGGATCAAGGATGTGAAGAGATGCAAGGCTAATACAATTTTGATGTGTGTATGTCCTCAAAAAGGTCTAGAAAGGGCTTTTTATAAAGTGCTGCCTAAATCTTCCAGAGTATCACAAAGGCAACTGAACAAATGTGTCTTAAACCAAAGCTTGTCAAATGTAGAGCAAGTTTTTAACATAGAATTGAGAGAAAGCCATGGCTGTGTGGTGCTTTAAATTCCCTGTCCCTGGAATTGTTCAGGACAGGGCTCAGAGCAGCCTGGTCTGATGGGAGATGTCCCTGCCCATGGCAGGGGGTTTGCACTCGGATGATCTCTTAGGTCCCTTTGAACCCAAACCATTTACAGAGAATTCCTTAAATAACTCATTGAAAGAAGGTTTCTTTAAGTGAATTTTAAATTAATTTGGTGGCCAAGCAGTGGCCAGTGGTGGCTGTGTCCCTGCAGTGTGCCTGGCTGGAGCCTGTGGCCAGCAGCAGGTGGGAGGCCAGTGATGTGAGCAGACAGCAATTCAGGCTGTGTGTGACGGGGATCACCTCTGGTGACTCCGGGGAGATTAGAAGGTGCTGTGTGAGAGGGGCAGCACTGCTGCAGGCAGCTTAAGTGGCAGAATGACACAATTTCCTGGAATAAACACGTTGCTGGGTCAGGCAGCCTCTGCTAAGGAGCTCTGTGATGTTGCTGTTGGGGTGGGCTTTGCCCTTTTGAGCCGTGCCCTGAGCTCAAGCCCATCCCCTTGTGTGGGCACTGAAAGTTTCCAGCAGCAGATGAATGTGCAGGAACGTCGCTGACCGAGGCTTCGACTCCTTTAAGGTTGGTGTTTATGCATTGATTATGCAGCTTAAATAAAGTTACTGGGTAACAGACAACCAAGTGATGTTAAGTTGGCCTGGTAAGAACAGGATTTTTAACAACTGTTTTCTAAATAGATTAGATGTAAAATAATTTTCTTTATTATTTTTTAAATGCAGTTTTAACTCCTTGTTTTCAGATCAATCTATCTAGCGAGGTGGAAATAATTTATCTTAGCATGTCTCTGACATCTTGCTTGAAGGAAGTCTTTGCATAATCAGTAACCAGCACCTTAATTGCTAATAATTTGCAGCAAGATGATAGTGGTTAGTGTTTAGGGTTTCTTCTCCAGTTCACGTTAATAAAATGTCAAAACCAAGTCAGTTTGTGACTATTTCCAGCCTCGGTTCAGTTAGTGAAACAGTGACACCTGCTGCTGCACTCACAGGGAGGTTGCTTCCTCTGTGAAAAAGAAAAGCCTATTTTGAGGAATTTTTCAGTAGTTTGTCAAATCTGAGTTCATGAAGTGCTAGAACAGCAATCTTGTAATTCTCTGTCCTTGTCTTGTTCTCTGTCCTTGTGTTTCCATGAATTGCCAGATGTACTCTGGGTATCTGAGACAAGCAAAGAGTTTACTGTGCTTGTAAAACTTATCTCAGTAGAGAAAAGCGTTTTTGTAGGGTTCTTTTAAATAATTCTTTCTGTAATCTCACTGGAAATGCAAGTCTAAAATTCCCAACCTAATTTTTTTAACAGTTATATTCCTTAAATACTAGTGACAGATTTGAGAAAGCGACTTGGAGTTGCTGATAACTTTCGTGCTACAAGGCCTTCTGCTCCCCAGTTGTAAGATCATGTTTCACTATAAAATGCACAAAGTTAAAAATAAAATTTGAGAGGAGTAACACCCTCACTATATGGGTCAGACCTCCCTAAGCACTTCCAGAGTTATTCTGTTTTTATACTGACCACTGTGCAATGCCTGTAACTTAAGATATTATCAAGTGGGAAGTAAGGCAGCATCAGTTTTTGTGCTGCTCTGAGGACAACATGCTGCACCATTGTGTGATCAAGTTATCATCTAAATCCTATTTCATTACAGCAACAGATTGCTCGTCCTTCTCAAGAAGAAAAGGTAGAAGAAAAGGTAGAAGAGGAAAAATCAGACAAATCAGAAAAAAAAGAGGAGGAAAAGAAAGATGAGGAGGAGAAGGATGAGAAGGAGGAATCTAAGTAAGTGTGTAAATGCTGAAATGCATGAATTCACCCTAGATTGCAGGTTTTGGCAAAGATCAGAAGAGGATTTGCATTAGCCTGACAGGGAAATCTGGACTGAAAACTGTTTCTTTTGTGTATGAAACAATTTTTTTGGACGTACAAATTTCTCTGTCTTGCTGAGCTAATCAGATCAGTGGAAAAAGTAATGGGATTATTATTTTGCACATGTAATAATTTCCATATCTTGTTTGTTTGGGCTTTTCTTATATGTTCTATCACACAAGGTGCATTCATATTTTCTTTGAAGTTGACAAAATCACGTATCTGTGTTAGTGTCTGGAAGTTGTGGGCAATAAGTGAATTCTGTTTCACTAAAGGCATCTTTTGAGTTCATGGAGTTTTGTTTGTGGGGTTTGAGGGTTTTTTTTGTCTGTTGATATTCGGGAATATCTGCTCACAATGGCTCTCTGAATGTGACTGAATTATATTTTACCTATTCCCAGAGAGAATACCAAAGAAAAGGACAAAACTGAAGTTGCACCAGAGGAAACAGAGGAAAGGGAGCAGGCAGCTCCTCGGGGCCGAAAAACCGCAAACAGCCAAGGTCGGCGTAAGGGCAGAATCACCAGATCAATGACAAATGAAGCTGCACAAGCAAATGCTGCTGCAGCTGCAGCCACTGAAGAGCCACCACCACCTCTGCCACCCCCACCAGAACCTTGTGAGTAGCACTTAGAGCACTCCCAGGGACCCAGCTGCTCGTGGGCTCCTCACTGACACGGGGCTGCTTCCCGGCATGCAGTGCATTTCTGTTTTCCTGTGTAACATTCCAGCGTTATTCTTAGCCTTGCTTATAATTTTGTGACTGTGTTGAACTTCACAAGTGTAACTTCATGAATAGTGCATATGCAATCAGCTGTTAGAACGATGTGAGGGGAGAAAAGGCAGTTCAGCCCTTGTGTGGTAACACCTTGTCTGCCTGTGCAGGTTCGTGGTGGGTCTGCAGAGATCCAGGTGCCTGTGACACAGATTCACTTACAGGCTGCAGCTCACAGAGGATGCTGTTAAATAATTGGCCTGATATTTGAGTACTTCAGTGAGTTTCATAAGCTGAAATAGATCTTGGCACATTGTTGTTTCTGCATTAGATGGCAAGAGGCTTTTTAAAAATAAAATATTACTTTCCTGGTTGGCGTGGTTAAAAAAGACACAGTCTCTGAGTGTATTTTGGAAAAGGCTGACCTAATTTGTGTTGATGCAGAAATACCAGAATATCTTGTGGCTGGTAAATAATTATCCAGGATGGCAGGGCAGGTTGTGTTTTTTTTTTTTCTTGTAGTGCTCTGCTGTGGCAAAATTTGCTGCTCCTCATGCTTCAGCTGGGTAGTACAGGCAGCTGCTATGCTAGAGCTTATAACAACTCTTCTGTTACTCAGATGTTCTGCCTATAAAGAACAGAGTAAATGGGCACATCAGTTCTTGTATAGCTGTAAACAACAGAGATTGTGAGAAACATTCGTGCTCCATTGATACAGTGGGGTTTTATAAGCAGTGGATTTTTGTAAGTCTGAAGCAATAGTGGATTTTGCTTTTGTTTGGCTTTATTTTTAAACCATTTTTGCAGGGTTTTCTGAAAAATCCAAAATAGTTTTTCAGTGGATCAGATACTTTATGGTGTCCTACTTTTGTGGTTTGTTAATTGAACTGTTGCAGGGTCTTTGTTACATGCTGTGTGCAATGGCAGATTTTATGGAAAGGAAATAGAGGCTGCTGCAGCTCAGTGCTGTACAGAAATTTAAACAGGATGATTCAAAATCCAGAGGAGTGAATGAAAAGCACTTTGCACTGAATCATACTTAGTTTCCTGCTTGCTTTTACTTACTGGGGCTTTTTGTTTTGTTTCCTTTTGTCCATTTATCCAGTTGGAGACTCAGTTGATACAGGAGCAGTAGATTTCTTAACACCCACTAACCAATAAATAACCATTTGAGCAGTGAGACAGCACTGAACTATCTTAGAGCATGTTAGATTGCTGCTTTTAGTAGCTGATGGTAATGACTGACATTTAAAATAAAATTTTAGTGACAAATATACCTAAGTTACTCACAAATCTTCCTTGACAGACAATCCCAGTTTTGCAGACAGATTAGTTCTGAACAGTTTTTTCTGCTGAGCTTTTGGTGGTTCCTTCTGAATCTCTGACTTGGTTTAATGGAGATTGACTGCTTCTCTCTGACAAGAGAGCTTTCCCCAGTGACCTAAGCAAGCCATAATGTAAATAGATTTCTTGACTATGGGATGCATAATTGGTGCCATGATAATGAATCCTGGTCTTTTCTCTGCTCAGTGTCTTTGTTTCTCTTCCAGCTTCTACAGAGCCTGTGGAGACATCCCGCTGGACAGAAGAAGAAATGGAAGTTGCTAAAAAAGGTAAACCTTGTAAAGCCTTGGACTTCCTTCTGGATACTTGCATTTACAAAATTTCAAGGATTTACTGAATCACTGAATATATTTGCTGTGACTTTTGCCAATACTATGCTGATTTGAAAATTGCTGTTGGATTTTTTTGTAAAAAAAAGAAAAAGTGAGCAGCTTTACAGACAAAATCATCTTTTGAGACTTATGTTGACTCTTTTCTTGGAGGTTACTTAGAACTGTTTGGACAGCAGTACTTCTCTGTCTTGCCTTCCCACAGGCATTGTTGTTCCATTTATTGAGGTTTGGATAGCTGAGTTATTGATCATAGTAAATATTGGTTCTTTTATGTCTGACCAGGTCTAGTGGAACACGGGCGGAACTGGGCAGCAATTGCCAAAATGGTTGGGACAAAAAGTGAAGCTCAGTGTAAGAACTTCTACTTCAACTACAAAAGGAGACACAACCTGGACAGTCTCCTCCAACAGCACAAACAGAAGGTGAGTGCTGTGGACATTGAATATTTTGCAGGAGAAAACTTGGATCTTTCTGAAGTCATGCATCACACTTCACTAAGGCTGTTTTGCAATCTCCACTCATTTCCTTTTCTATTTGTTTTTGTGTTGTGACATAAATCTCATAGAAAGGGTGGCTGATGCTCACTGACCTGTAACAGTAACCACTTCTTGCTTTAAAATGCAACAGAAGGTTTTGTTTAGGTAAAACACTTGAGCCTGAAGAGTTCTTCAGTGCTCTGTTCCTCACCAGTGCATGAGCAGCTGTAGATGTACAACAGCTCCTTGAAACACAGCAAACACTGACCTTACCAAACAGAGCACAAGAGCTGGTAGAAGTCCAGGAACTGAAAGTCTGGGGGCATTGAAAGTAGAAGGCTGTGTTGCAATCCTCTAAGTTGCAGTGCTATCCTGGTCTTCTCTCACTGAGGTGAAGAACATCAGTGTCTGTTTGCTGCAGTTGTTCTCTTGTCCCCCAAACATGCCATGAGGTCATGGTTTGTAACCAAACTTGGTTTTGGTCAGGAGCAGCAAAAGTTGGCCTGAAGTTGGAAGAGTGTCCCCTTGTGAATGACTGTGCTAAATAGAGATTCTCTGTCCTTCATTTCAACCTCAGGCTGGTAAATGGGAATGTGGTAAAGGCAATAATTGTGGATTTTCAATGCATTGTCAATGCTGTGTCTTCCTCAGTCTTCGCGAAGGCCCCGAGAGGAGCGAGATGTGTCCCAGTGTGAGAGTGTGGCTTCGACTGTGTCAGCTCAGGAGGATGAAGATATTGAAGCATCTAATGAAGAAGAGAACCCAGAAGACAGTGAAGGTAACTTTTCTGGGAAGGAAACTCATGTGTGCACAGAAAGGAGCCCATGTTTTGTGCTAATTATGTGCTCAGAAAGCTGTGTTCCACTTCATGATGTTGTTGTTGTTCCAATGCTCTTTCAGTTGGATTTCAGCAATTTGAACTCACTCAAGGGGATGCAGCATTTTTAGAATTTAACAGCCTAAAGATGTTTGCTGCTTAGTATTTTGAGTTGCTTTGATTATGCTGTCATCTGGAGTGTTGAAACAAGTTGAATCAAATAAATGTAACCTTTGGTAGTTGATAGTCTCAGTAAAGCTTCAGACAAGAACATTCAAGTGGTGTTTTTTTTGTTGTGTTTTTTTTAATATATATTTGTTGGTTGCAGCTGCTAATTTATAGACACTCAACATCAGTCAAACTTGGCTGGTCTTTTGTGGAGCAAAAGCAATAGAATTCATAAACAATGAATGAGAGAAGATGTCTAAGTGTTGGGTTTCCAGTTGTTGCTATTTTTTAGTTGCAGTATTTGTGTAATTCAGCCAATTATCCTTTCTATAATAAGTCAAAATAAATTGTTTGCAGATGGGTTGGTTAAAATTGATGGATCCTTATTGCACCCAGTTTGTCAGATTTCATTGATTGAACCTTCATGGCAAAACATTTTTTCCCCAGGTGCTGAAAATAGTTCTGATACAGAAAGTGCTCCATCTCCAACTCCAGCAGAACCTGCTAAACCAACTGAAGAAACTCCATCTGAGCCTGCTGCTCCAAAAGTAACCACTGAGGCCCCAGCAGAGCAGGAATCTGCCATTAAACCTGCAGCCAGCACATCTCCCTCCTTACCAGCCCAAAGTGTATCAACAGCTGAAACTCAGAACCCTGAGCCGCAGGTCAAGGAAGAAATAAACACTGAGGCTGAGGAGCCTATGGAGGTGGACAGTAGAAGCCATTCAGCTGAAGCTAAGCCTGTGATTACTCTTCCAGTTCATACCAAAGTAGAACCTGTAGAGACTGAAATGAGGCTACCTGAGAATATTCAAGTGAAAATAGAGAGTGATACCAAAGAGAGAGAGATGGAGAAACCCAAGGAAAAGTCAGAACCGGAGGAAATGGACTACAGCCTGTCCCAGCAAGTTCCTACAGCCAGACCAGAATCCCATTCAGATAATGACTCCAGTGCCACCTGCAGTGCTGATGAGGAAGTTGATGGAGAGCCTGACAGACAGGGGTGAGTAGGACTTTGAATGGACAGTCTTTGGAGCTGTTTCTCTTTTGGGAATGGCTGACACCACTGAGGGTATTGGAAGTCTTTTCAGTGTTCTGTTGGTGCAGTTCCTGTGTCACCCCAGCATGGCACTGGAGCCAGTGTCCCCCTCCCTCTCAGAGGTTTAATATACACACAGTGCCAGGGATAGATGTTTAAATGTCAAAAGTATCCAGTGTCATGGAGTGCATGTGGGCTTTGGAAGAGTACAGATGATGGTGTTTCTGCACTCTCTTGCCTCTTCAGACATCGTCTTTCCACAAACGTTATAGCCCTCCATGTAAAATTATTTTATTGTAGACTGCTGTTTCTTTTCTGTAGTCCTTCCTATCCATTGTGTTTTTCTAAAGCACTCTCTATAAAGAGGGTTGCATTGCTGTAAGTATTGCATACATAAATTTCTGATGTGGGAGATTCTGAGCTCATATTTTGGTATTTCTGTGTATTATGAAAATACAGCAGCATCTGTTGCCTCTTCTACCATATGTGCTGTGGGACAAAACACAAGATGGTTCTGACTTTTCAGCTCTTTGTCCAGTCTGATAAATTTGAATTTAAGAGTTGTGACTGTAAATCTTTTAAGATGTGTAACTTTGGTCCTTTTGGTGGTATTTTCCCTTTTATCTCTTTTCCAGTATCTACAGCAGAGAGTCAAAGCCCTCACTGTTAAATCCCACTGGGTCAATTCTGGTATCATCCACGATAAAGCAAGGGCAGATGGACCTGCAACAACTTCACCACCGAGCTGCTGTCATCCCACCTATGGTATGGGCAGTTTTCAGTGTTACCCCTAAATCTAATCACAACATTAGGGAGGAAAAAATTGTTAAACAAATGAAGAAAAATATGATTTGCTTTATTATTGTATTTTCAGGGGGGAAAGGTTAAGTACAACCAAGTATAAACCCAATAGCTTAAAACCAGATGTGGACCTTTTGAAACACCCGGACTGCAGGGGAGAGTTGAGCTCCACAGCTCCTCCAGGAGGTGCCTGTGAGGGTGTCCCTGACGTTGTCCCCTTGCTGTCCCCAGGTTTCCTGCAGCCCCTGCTCTGTCCCCGTGGGCACCCCAGTGAGTGGTTATGCTCTCTACCAGCGGCACATCAAGGCCATGCACGAGTCAGCCCTGCTGGAGGAGCAGCGGCAGCGCCAGGAGCAGCTGGACATGGAATATCGGAGTGCTGTGAGCCCCTGTGGCACCTCCAAGAGCCCCAGTGTGGAGTGGGAAGGTTGGTGTTCCCACATCTGTGCTTTGTGGCTGTGTGTTACACTGCTGCCTCATTGGAGAGTGACAGTTTGGTGTGATAAGGAACTGATAATGAGCTGCTCCTTGCTGGAAGGAACCTGCCTGCTCTGCTGCTCTTACAGTTGAAGAGCTGCCTTTTAGCCCCTTTATATAAAGACAGAAAACTGGTTTCATTTGAGTCAAACCCAAAAATGAGTTGCTCCTGCAGAGAAAGATGCAGTGTGCAGGGGAGAGGAGCAGATGTTTCTGTTCTAGGGGAACCTTCCAGAAGCTTAAGGTGAAGGTGGGAGTATGTACCCCATGCAGTAAAACATTCATTTTAACTGTGCTCATACATGGACACTGAGCACTGAAATAAGGCACCAAAGTTGGTGGAACACATTAATACTTCTTTTTAATTGCACCATTTGTACCTGATAGGTGTGTCTGGCATTGGAGTAGTCCCTTTCTTAAAACTGTGCTTTGAATTGGACCTTTTGACTCCAATTTCTAACCCCAGCTTCTTCTCTTCCTGATAACTTCAACCCTCCCAGGAAAACCAGTGGCCTATATGCCTTATGCTGAGGTCAAGAGAATAGAACAGGAAGCACAAGTGCAAAATTCAGCCACAAGGTCAGCATCACCCTACAGGTTATCTCCAAGAGAAGTCAATAAAGCCTCTCCCCAGCCTGAGATGAATGCAACTCGCTACAGTGTCCCTCCAGGTAAAGATTTGGAGGATCAAATTATTCTCTAAATGCTTTGTGAGTTGATAGAAGAAAGATAATTTTCTGTCAGTGTGTGTGTGTGTGTGTGTGAGAATAGGTGCTCAGTGTTTTCTAGCCCAGTGAGGCTATACTGTGCTATTTCTGTTCACACTGCAATGGTTAATGTAGATTTTTTTCCCCTCAAGTTCTCCAGCCAGCCCCTCACCAGGTGATAACCAATATTCCCGAAGGAGTTCGCCTCCCCACAACCAGACCCACCAGACCACCACCACCACTCATTCCATCCTCCAAAACCAGTGTGCCATCAGAAAAACCTTCCTTCATCATGGGAGGCTCAATCTCACAAGTAAGAGAATTATTATTTGAAGATGTGTCTTACATCAATTTCTTTTTTTACCCTTTCTCCAGCCTTCAACTTCTTGTACTTGGTTATGGAGTGGCAGCATTAACCCTTAAGACCAACCTGTACATATTCTGAAAGTCCAGGAATTACAGGAGCTTTAGAAATGGAACATTTAGTCACATTTAAGGGCATGGATATCCAGTTTAGGTGACCTTCATCTCCAGACTACCGGTGACACTCCACTCCTGCTGCTCTGTGCTTTGGGATATGGCAGTGGGGCACTGTAGCATTTCCAGATGGGATCATAATAGTTTTAGCATTCTCCTTTAAAGAGAGATGTGAATCTTCATTCCAGAAACAACAATTAACATCTGTTTGTTGTTTCAGGGAACACCTGGCACTTATTTAACATCCCACAGTCAAGCTTCCTACGCCCAAGAAACTGCAAAGCCATCAGTGGGTTCTATATCCCTTGGGCTGCCAAGGCAGCAAGACTCGGCCAAATCTGGTAAGGGAAGAAAAGCTGACATGTTTTATACAGATTATTTAATGGTCCATAATTAAAGGAAATTTAAAAACCTCAACCTTTTTTCTCTCTCTTCTCCTCAATAGCTTCCCTGCCCTATATCAAACAAGAAGAATTCTCACCCAGAAGTCAGAATTCCCAACCTGAGGGACTCCTGGTCAGGGCACAACATGAAAGTGTGGTGCGAGGTAAAGAAAGTCACACAGATTAAAAAACTCTTGTCAGAGCCTGAGAAAACCAAGAGAATTAACTGCTGAAGTGTTATTTTGAAGTGTTCTATGATTATATAAGTATCATAAGATTACAGGATTAATTTGCTCCCTGTTTTCCAAGGCATGTGTATTTGTAGCTGGCTCCTCCTGTCTGCATAGCTCACTTAAAAATATTTGTTACAAGCCATGCAAATTTCAAAATACAGTTGCTCACTAGAGCAAATCAATCAAAAGAAAATAAATTAATTGCCATGAGTTAATGCTGTAAAATACTTATAGGCTGTAAAAGGCTATGTTAAAAGAGGAAGTAGCCTAACTGCCTCAAATGCCTGCTTTTAAATTGAAATTTCCCCTTATTTTAATGAAAACTAGCAGTTCTTAATAGAATTTTTAATTACTTCGAATGGAGTGGATTTTTTAAAATTCTCTTATATATCAGGATGTCTTTATTTGAAATCAGGTACCACAACGATACAGGAGGGGAGCATAACACGAGGAACTCCAACCAGTAAAGTTTCAGTTGAGACCATTCCTTCTTTGAGAGGCTCCATAACTCAGGTATTTTACCTTTTACTGCTGGGAAGGCTGTAGCAAAGCAGCATCTTCAGACTATCACTGTGAATGTATTTGCATGTCTGAAAAAGTAAATTATTATCATAGGGTAGGAACTGCCTTGAAAAAAGAACTTTCAATCCAATCAGATGTTCAAACCCCACTATTGTTGAAGTCAGCATTATCATGATTTCATCCTCATATATATGAGTTTTCAAACCTTTTAAGTAATACCAGAGCCTTTGGTAAACCTAACTGAGGGCAACTTTCCTGAAAATTGCATCACACCTAAGTTCAAATATTCAAACCAACTGTCACCAGTCTTGTGCAGATTCTATTTAAATCCAAGAAGGGAAATTCAGGCCTTTTGTCTTTCATTTTAAATGCTGCTGTTTTGATTGGTTTGGCATCCCTTAGTACAAAGAGCAATTGCCTCAATTCTGCTTTCAGATCAGAAGGGGAGGTTTCATTGCTTTGGACAGAAATAAAACCTAATGGCACCATGTGGTGTATGTTATCTTCCCCCTAGATGGTATTTATAGGGTAAATGTTCCAGGTTGTGAAATACACTGGTAATATTGTTTAACAAGGTAGCAGAAATAACCTTACTCATATTTAGGTTAAGTGTCTATAATAGAGGCAGAAGTTTAAGCCATACTCGATAAATTAGTTGGTTTTATAGACCTAAAAGGTTTTTTTTTGCTTTGTTGTATTTTCCCTTCACTCCTCTCTATTCTGTAATGACTCAGAGCATGTGAATTGATTGATTGATGTGCTGGGTTTGCACACAGGGTACCCCAGCTCTGTCCCAGCCTGGCATTGCTGCTGATGCACTGCTGAAGGGAACCATCACCCGGCTGGCTACCGAGGACAGCAGCCCAGAGAAGTGCAGAGAGGAGGCCTCAGCCAAGGGCCATGTCATTTATGAAGGCAAAAGTGGGCATATTCTATCTTATGATGGTGAGTATTTGTATATTCTGCCTGATCAAAGTCAGGTTCTGCTTTGATGATCCGTAGCTGAAGTGTTTCTGCATCCAGGCAGATGCCTATTTAAAATGTAGTTAAACTATTCCTTTGTCATTTATTTCCTATTTGTTGTTGAACATTTGTATTGTGAAAGGGTAAATAACCAGGTTTAAAATTACCTGTATTAAAATAAAAATAAATGTATCATGTAATTTTAAACCTCAATTGAAATATTGATTAATGCGTAACTTAACAAATAACTTCTTGACAAACTATAAGAGATCTTTTTAAGATTGATATTTAATGTTACAATATTATATTGAAGTTGTGTTGTTTAAATATTAATGACCTGTGGTCTCATTAATGTAATATTCACGTGTCCCTTTTTGTTGTCCACATTCCTGACCATACTCTTGTACATTTTGCCAGCTATTAAAAATGTCCGTGAAGGAACAAGGAGTCCAAGAACTGCTCATGAAATTGGTTTAAAGAGAACCTATGATACAATGGAAGGAAATATAAAGCAGGGGATGTCACTGAGGGAGTCTCCAGGATCTGCACCACTGGAAGGTAAAAACAGCTGCTTCCAAGATGTTTTATCTTTTATCCATTGATGTAAGAGCATTTAGAGTTATCTCAGGGTGCAGACTAACAGAGAAGCTAGATTTAAATCACACTAATGACCAAATCCAGGCAATAACACTGCAGTTAGAGTGTGCTGGAAACAGGACTGAAGTAGATCCCGGTTTTCTTTTCTGTTTTACCACAACTGCTGCTACTGCAGGTGGCACTTCCTGCTCTCAGCACATCTGACAGATGTCCCTGGCTCTCCAGTCCCAGTGGTCCTGTCGAGCTCAAACACTGGGTCACACCAGCACAGCCTGTGCCACACCCTTTAGTTAAATATTGGTATCACACTGCCCTGACCTTTTGCATTCCTGCAAGAAACCTCTTTGAACTGCAGGATCCTGCTTCAGGGCATCCCTAGTGCTGTGGTGTTTTAATAAACTGTAATCAAACAAAGCCTGCAGAGGCCAAGGGAGGTCATTATATAACTTCTCTGATTGTTTTGTAAAGATACAAATGCAAGAAAATGATTCCTGCCTCAGTCATGGAGCCTTACTCCTTAAAAGCATTTTGCCCCTTAGAGGCTATTTTGTGGATATGTTCATCAAATGGAGCAATGAGGATGTGAGGTTTGTAGGCTGCACACAGAAATTCAGTGCTGCCTCTAAGTTGCTGATGCATTTGGCTCTTTGGGCTCTTTGGGCATCTAAGGAGCTGCTCTGGTACTTTTATGCTTTGTCTCCTCAGGGACACATTTTCTATCTTCGAACTGTGAAAAATTATAGGTGTTTTGAGCACTTGGTTTAGATTCTTACTGCAAGCACAGTAAATTCATCTCTTCCCCAGTGATTCAGTATGAACTTTGGTAACTGGAAGGATGCTGAGGCATATTTTAGATTTTTTTTTTTGTTCCACTTCCCACCATGAACACCTTTCTTTCTAAGCAAGGAAAGTGGAGTGTGAGAAAAGCAGTGACTGTTTTTGAAACAAAGGTTAAGCTTAATTATAAAAAACACCTTCTGTTTTCTAAATATGTTAAAACTTGCAACTATGCAACAGCACAAATACTTGAACTGAAAGATTTTTTTTTAGGGCAGGAGGTGTTTATAACATGTTGCTGCAATGCCTGGCATACTGAGCCTTGGCCCTCTGGCACTGCCAGGGTACAGATACTATCTCTCATGTGTAAGAAGAACAGGGTTTGTTGGTTTGGAGGTTGGATTTTTATAACACTTGTTTAATTCTCTAAATTACCATCATTTTAATTTTAGGTTTAATCTGCCGAGCGCTGCCTCGGGGCAGCCCACACGCTGAACTGAAGGAGAGAACAGTCTTGTCTGGTTCTATAATGCAAGGTGAGGTATTGCAGGTTTTGAAAGGGGAGCATTAATTAATCCTCAAAAATCTGGATTTCTGAACCTTAAAGCTCTTATTAACTGTGGGAGCTGGGTTAAAGGTGGAGCTTATTTTATGAGACGCTTTCAGGGCATAAATCAGCAGCTTTTTGATGTGCTGTGTTCAAAGCTAATCTGTAAATATAGATTCTATTTCTTAATGGAAAATAGACTTTTTAAATATGAATACTTGGTAGTTGGCACTTTCTTTTAAGGAACACTAGCAACTCTGCAGATGCATTTATTTCTTTTATTTCAGCATCTGAAATAACCATGGGAGGTTTTCCGTAATATATTGTTCAATATTATTTTTGTGATGGTTTTTTTAGCTCTTGAGTATCTTACCACAAACTGCAGCAAACCAAAGTTTCACTGTTATATGTAATTAGTTACTCTGCTTATAACTTAGCAGCTATTAATACCAGTCATGTGACCCTTTCTTCCTATGAAAGGCACACCAAGAGCAACAGCTGAAAGCTTTGAAGAAGGTTTGAAGTACCCCAAGCAGATCAAGAGAGAGTCACCTCCCATCAGGACGTTTGAAGGAGCCATCACCAAGGGCAAACCCTACGATGGGGTCACCACCATAAAGGAGATGGGTCGCTCCATCCACGAGATCCCAAGGCAGGACCTCCTAAGCCAAGAGAGTCGCAAGACTCCTGAAATGGTGCAGACGACCAGGCCAATCATAGAAGGCTCCATATCTCAGGTAGTACAGGAATCACTCTTACTCTCACACAGGAGTGAATCACCTCAGGCTCGTGGGAGTCTTTTCCACAGCATGACCTTAATCTGAACTTTTTCTCCTCTTCAGGGCACACCCATAAAATATGAAAGCAACTCTGGCCAGTCTGCCATCAAACACAATGTAAAATCTTTAATCACTGGACCAAGCAAGCTGCCCCGGGGAATGCCTCAGCTGGAAATGGTGCCAGAAAACGTGAAGGTGGTGGAGCGAGGAAAATACGAAGATGTGAAGACCGGGGATGCCGTGCGGTCCCGTCACACGTCAGTAGTCAGCTCTGGTCCCTCTGTTCTCAGGTCAACTCTTCATGAAACTCCCAAATCACAGCTGAGCCCTGGGATTTATGATGATACAAATGCTCGGAGGACACCTGTGAATTATCAGAGTCCAATGTCCAGGAGTTCACCTATGATGAATAGAGTTAGTGAGGGTATGTCATTCCTGTCCACAGTAAGACAATAAGTTTTATTATTTTAATTTTTATGTACTCCATTCTTCTTTATTTTATTCTAGTGGCTTGTCTCAATTTGGAAGTTGGCTAGAATTTTAGGAGGCTGTAAGCTGTTAATTGAAATAAGAAAATTAAAATCTGCCATAATAGAAGAGGGACGTGGGAAGGCAGTTCAGTCTCAATTTGCATTTGATTATGGATCACATTGAAAGTGGTGCCTACAAGGATAATATTTTAAGGCCAGAAGCTATTCCTGATTTGAAAGTGTCTAGATGAGGAAGATGATTTAGTGAAGTGTAAATAACCTTAGTTTTAAAGTACAGTTCATTCAGCAGAAGTGTTTTGTGATATGAAGTGTATTCTGTGTTTTGTTGTATTACAGTCATTGAAAATGTTCCTTGGGAACCAGTGTATTTTTGCAGTTAAATTTTCAATAAAGAGGCATTTTATAATTTGGCTTTTTCATTACTTTTAGCTGGAGTGTCTTCTGGGAAGCCAGCAAATCATGAAAGGAAGAACACACTCACTCCAACACAGAGGGAGAGTGTGCCAGCAAAGTCTCCGGTGCCAGGGGTTGATCCTGTAGTGGCTCACAGTCCTTTTGACCCTCACCACAGAGGAGCAACTCCTGAAGTCTACAGGGGTCACCTCCCTCCCCATTTAGATCCTGCTATGCCATTTCACAGGGCTCTGGATCCTGGTAAATACATTTGTGTTGGCTTATTTTAGTTTGAGAAATACTGTGAGCTTTGATGCACAGAAAGGATACCTTTATAAGGCAGTTATCAATGGCCAGATATAATTTATAAGATTATAAGTATTTATTGTTGTGATTTGATTTCAGTTTAGTGGTGATTTAATATCTAACCAAGAAACTTAGTAAAGTAGTATTGTATAATGCTGTAACTTCCCTTCAGAGGTGCCAGCTTGCTTCTGTTTAGTTAAAAAGTTCACAGTATTTTTAGACAAGTATTCATGGAATGTATTAAAAGCTTTCAGGAAAGCTTTGCAAAGAAGGATGTGGAAGAGGCTAGAGAATTAAAATGTAATTCTATATAATTATATATAGACTTATATGTTCTATATAAGTCCTCTGTTCAGGGCTGTGATTATTCTCACTGAGGGATTATCAGGTTGTCTCTGGTGATAGAAATACAGTGACTCCCTTTTAACCTATCCCACAGTTTACTTCTGTGAAGTATTTTCTACCTTCTTTAGGTATTTCAGCCTTTTACATTTTCAGAATTTCAGGATTTATGTTTTTATTAAAGTCATCTCTCCAATCTGGATTGTTTAGCACTTTCAGTGTGCATGCAGTGCAGAAATTCAATAAAATATCAGTATTAAAATGCTATTCTCACTCGTTTGCTAGAGACACTTTTTACCACCTCTCATTGAAGCTTTACAAACACCTGAAAGTTTTATTTAATGCTTCCTAAATGTCCCCTTTTCCCTCCTTTCCCCCAGCTGCTGCTGCTTACCTGTTCCAAAGGCAGCTGTCCCCCACGCCGGGGTACCCCAGCCAGTACCAGCTGTACGCCATGGAGAACACGCGCCAGACCATCCTCAACGACTACATCACCTCCCAGCAGATGCAAGTGAACCTCCGGCCCGATGTCACCCGGGGATTGTCCCCCAGGGAGCAAACTTTAGCACTCCCTTATGCAGGAGCACGAGGTGGGCCTGGCTCTCTTCCTATAATCCTCTTAAAAGTGAGTTTTGGCTGCGCCAGCTCTGGTTTGGATGCACTCATCCAAAGCCACGTGTATGAATGTGTTCATCCTGCAGTGATCGTGGATGTCTGACAACTCATTTGCAAACTGCCTTTTATGGAAAGGAAAACCACCTCTATAATGAATATTTTTAAGGAGAAGGCTCTGAGAGTTACTTGTGTTCAAGAGCCAGATTATTTTCTGTTCATTTAAATCGATGATATTTAGCTCACCATCAAACTTCAGAAAAGAGAATTATATCAAAATGATGACTTCTTCAAAAAGAATACAAAAGCAACAGCCAGAAATGTAACGTTTGTGATAACAATGTGATTGTTTTATTTTTTGGGTAATACCCAAAACTGCTAAAAGATGGGATTATTGTGTAGAGGTGAAGTGCATTTCTCCAAAGGGCAATTAAAGGAAGTGCTACAAATGCAAATTCTGACTTGATATGTTCCTAAATTGCTGATTGCCAGATCTAAGGGAGTATAACCAGTTGGAATATACCTCTACACTTGCCTTATTCTTATATTTTCTCCACCAAACATTCATTGCTGTGTAGACCATGTCCTGGAGTGGCCATTCTCACGTGTGTCATCTCCTGACAGGAATTATTGACCTGAACAATATGGCCCCCACTATCTTAGTGCCTCATCCTGGAGGAACGAGCACCCCACCCATGGAGAGAATCACATATATCCCTGGCACCCAGCTCACCTTCCCTCCCAGGCCTTACAACCCTGCTTCTCTGTCACCAGGTAAGAGCTCTCATGGCTTGGTGATGCCTCTAATTGTCTGACATGCTGAGATAATTGACCATCTTTATTCAGCTTTCATTAATGCCATGTTTTGATGTTTTCTCAGGAGATGCTTTTTGCATGCACCTCTCACTTGGATAGCAAAGGGGTCTTGATATCCTGTGTAGTTACAGTAGAAGTGCTGTCAAATTCTGAATTTGCCTCATTCTGTCAGGTCTTTATTGGTAGTAATTTGATTATAATTCACTAACCCCATGTGTTGAAGGGTGGATTTGGGGTCTGTAAGCTGTATAGTTTCTAACTGTCTAGCGGCCACTTTAGTAAAAGGCTTTTGAGCCTTCCACTGTCACTGTATGTTAAGCTTTTTTCTTCCTAACCAAGTGGATAGTCTTGAGTGGAATTAAAATGCATTTGGGAAATTTTACTGTAGGTGTATGGCAAAATATATAGGCAAGTGTTTACATTATCATGCTTGGTTTTATCATGCTTTGCTTAAATAATTTTTTTTTGCTCCTTCATTTTACCTTGTGGACCTTCCAGGACACCCCACACACCTGGCAGCTTCTGCAGCAGCAAATGCTGAAAGGGAACGGGAAAGGGAAAGGGAGAAGGAACGGGAAAGGGAGAGGGAACGTGAACGAGAGCGGGAAAGAGAACGAGAACGGGAGAGGGAGAGAATCACCTCAGTCCCTGCTGAACTTTATCTCCGACCAGGTGAGGGCACATGGATACACTTGGATCACTTGTCCTGTACACTGTAGCTGCATTTTATGCAGTCACTGTTAGCAAAGACCATTTACAGTTTGCTTTTACTTCAGGCAGCTTCCTGTTGCAGAGCAGTTCTGGTCATAATTGCAGCTTCTGCAACTTCTTGAACTTTCTCTCAAAGCAACGTAGCACCTAAAGAGGTGCTCACATCCAGAGGGATGGAGACAACTGGGAGGGGATGTGGAGGAGCCAGCATTGATTTACAGGGCTACACTGCTGTAAAAGTAATAATTTCTTTTTGTTTGTTCCCCTCTACTTTGTGTCCTGCAGGTGCAGAGCAGCCTGGCAGACCTGGCAGTCACGGATATGTCCGGTCCCCGTCCCCCTCTGTCAGAAGCCAGGAAAACATTCTGCAGCAAAGGCCAAGTATTTTCCAAGGAACCAATGGGACAAGTGTAATCACACCTTTGGATCCTGCTGCTCAGCTACGTATCATGTATGTTTTAGAAGTTAATATGGCACAGATATCTGTATTTGAGCTTATTAAAAGGTGCATTTAGGGTTAAGGATATTTCACTATATGATTCCTCTTGGATTTATCAGCGCACTTTAGGTAGAAATTAGTGTCAGAAAAGCTTTGCTTTGTTGTGTCCATGGCTCTAGTTCTTTCCATGTGATGTAATTGAGGCTATTCAATGTTTGCCCACAGGCAGCTCACCCCTGGAGCTCCCTCTATCACTCAAGGTTTGCCAGCTTCCCGTTACAACACTGCTGCTGATGCCCTGGCAGCACTGGTGGATGCTGCAGCCTCTGCTCCTCAGATGGAAGTTGCCAAAGCAAAGGAGAACAAGCACGAAGGAACAAGGATAGAAGAGAACATGGGACGCCGGTCAGCTGTGGTGACTGACCAGCAGCAGATGGAGCAGAAGACCCTGGAGGTAGAAAAGAGGCCTGTGCAGTGCCCTTATACATCTGCAAATTACTCTGGTGGCAAATCCCAGGGACAGACTTCATCAGTAGTCTATTCAGAGGCTGGTAAAGAGAAAGGACCTCCTCCTAAATCCAGGTACGAGGAAGAGCTGAGAACTCGAGGAAAGACCACAATTACTGCTGCTAACTTCATAGATGTGATCATCACTCGCCAGATTGCTTCAGACAAGGATGCTCGAGATAGGGGCTCTCAAAGTTCAGATTCTTCCAGTAGTTGTACGTATCTTAGTAACTCTCTACTTCTTTGCTGTCTGTCTAAGCCTTTTAGGGAAATGATGTGAAATGATTCTGATGTTTGATGATAAAATATTCAGCTCTGCAAAGCAGAAACACTTGGTTGACAAATACTGTTTTTGTGTATAGACTCTTGCAAAATCAGAGTTGTTTGCTTTATTCAGATTCCATGCTACAGCATGAATACAGGATCATAAGAGTAACCTTATCAGAAGTCAGGAAACTGAAAATTACTTGGTTTATGTTGGAATACTGCTTCCTGGAAGTAGTTGTACCACCATGGTTATAATGAGAAGGCAACAGTGTTGACTTTCATTCACTGGTGCCATTTTACTGGAAGCACTGGTGTTGCTAAGTGTAGGCAACAAAAATTTTCTGTCATATTTACATCGTGTTCCACAACCTTTGCTTGATATTCAGTGTCCTCACACCGGTATGAAGCTCCTGGAGATGCCATTGAGGTGATCAGCCCTGCAAATTCACCTGTACCTGCTCAAGAAAAGCTACAGCCCTATCAACAGGAGACACCCAAACCAAGCCAGGCAGAGAGTAAGTTCATCTTCATGAGGACGTAGTCTCACAGTCACCTTTTTTAGATTTGTAAGCACAGAAGTTTCACACCTTGAAGCTTATCAGAGTGACCTTTTCTTTTTCAACCAGCTGACCCCAACAGGCCGTACGAGGGCCCCATTCACCGCTACAGGACACAACAGGAGCCCCCCTCACCCCAGCAACCTCCACCTCCCTCTTCCCAGGCAGAAGGGATGGCACATGTGCCCAGGACCCATCGGCTCATCACCCTTGCTGATCACATCTGTGTAGGTTTTATAATTATGGCTTTTATTTTGAGAGCATTACAAAATATTGTATCTGAATTTATAACCTCGTTTGTTGCCATCAGGCTCGTCTAGTTCATGAATACCTACTCTGTGGCCAATGTCTAACCAAGATCTCTTTTCTATTTCTTTTGGTGACATCCAGCAAATTATCACACAAGACTTTGCTAGAAACCAAGCAGCGTCTCAGGCCTCTTTGCAGCCTCCCACCACTACATTCCAGAATTCCACCCCTGCTCCAACACCTGTTTCTGGCCGGGCCAAGACCTCGAACCGCTACAGCCCCGAGGCGCAGTCACAGCCCGTGCACCACCAGCGGCCAGGGGCCAGAGTGTCCCCTGAGAACCTCTCTGACAAGGCCAGGGGAAGGTACTGCATGGATTCAGTCTAACTGCAAATTTAATTGATGCCCAGATATGATATTGATATAAAATGGTGCAGTAATCTTGGTGTAGATTGGAAGTAAAAGTGCCTTTTGGTCTTATTTTTAGGCAAAGTTTGTCTCCTACTGTTTTGCCAATTGCTTGGCTCCATAACGTAACTTGTAACAGTTTTCCCTTTGCTACTTCTTCTAATTTCCAGTCTTTAGAGGGTTGAAAACATTTAATAACTTAAAACTTACCAGAGCTGTTATGGACAATGTATAGCCATCTTTTTAAGATCACCAAGCTTACTAAAGCATGTAAAATATAACTACACATAAGCAGTTACATAGGAACTGGAAAATTACATGAGTTAACTACTGCTGTGCATGCATTGAGAGTAATTTTCTGTTTCTGAATCATGGATGTAGGCCTGGAAAATCTCCAGAGAGGAGTCATGTCCCCTCAGAGCCCTACGAGCCAATCTCGCCACCTCAGGTCCCAGTTGTACATGAGAAACAGGAAAATGTTCTTTTGCTTTCCCAAAGAACTGAGCCTACTGAACAGAGGTAGGTGTAAAACTGACTTTTAAAAACATAATTCTGAATCTTTGTGCTGCAAACAGTGTTTTTATTAAAGAGCAGTTCAAGCGACCTTCCTCTGGTGCCAAAGGCAAGTTGTTAATCACTGTCAGTCCTTCTGCACTAACATCCAAAACTTGCTATTTGGGAGGTGCTTTGGGAAGGCTGAGGGAAAGGTCACATATTGGTGCTCTGTCTTAAGTTTCTTGGTGCAAGCAGAGTGTTCTATGTCACATCTGAGAGAATGTTAGAGTGAAACTCCTTGTGGTTGCTAATTCTGTAAAACTGAAGTGAGTTTTGAGAAAAGGTCACATTTTTTATTAAAATCATTCAGTCTTCTCCTGCCTGGTTGGATTCCTAGTGGAGAGGGGAGGAGCCCAGGCTTCCAGCACTCATGGTGCTGGAGCAGTTTATCACTTGAAATACCAGTGGGCTAAGGAGCTTGCAGGAGGAGTGAAGGTGGGGTGTCCATGGATCAGGCAGTGCTGTCCCAGTCTGTCAGATCTGCACCAGAAAACTGCACAGGACCTTCATGGGGTGTCTGCAAACACGTGGGAGATGCTCATGGCAGTGGGTGCTCCTGTATTTGCCCTGCTGAGGAAGGAAGAGCACCCAAAGTATTCATTGAAGGCATATGCTGGTGAAACTGATTCTGATTTTCTTGGGGTTTTCCACTCTGCAGTTGCTTCAGAGCTGTTACAGTCCATGATGGATGTTAGGTAGATGCAAAGGGATTTTCAGGAACATGGCAGGGGATATTGCACTTTTTAGAAATGTAAGGATCTAGAAAACCTAGATTATTTTTTACTTCATTTTTAGATTATTTTTTAATTTGCATATGAGCTGTTTAGTTTTTTTAATTCAATCTTATTTGTCAGATTGCTGCTGCTTAAGCAAACTCAGTTCTTACTGAGTTCATATGACTGTTAGTGGTTTCTGCCTGACTGCTTTTGGGAAGATTGAAATGTGCATTTACAAGTTCTGTCTCTCTGACACGTGTTGGTCTTGGCAGGACTGACTCTCGCTCTCCGGGCAGCATCAGTTACCTGCCTTCGTTTTTCACCAAACTTGAGAACACTTCACCAATGGTAAAATCCAAGAAACAGGAGATATTTCGAAAGCTGAACTCATCTGGTGGAGGTGACTCTGACATGGGTATGCAGGACTTGCTTTTTCACTCAATTTTTCCAGCTTTAGTTTTGTGACTTCCACCTGCAGATGTCCTGACCTAAGTATGATCAAATAATACAAATTAATATAAATCTATTATAACACTATAGTGGATATAACACTCATATAATAATTTATTGCCATAGAACTAGAAGGTTAGATTTTTTTTTTCTGCTGTTGTATGTAGGACTGTCACATCATTTTAACACTTAATTTAAGAGATGAAAACCACATAATTAGTGAGAAAGTTACTAAAACCTGATATTATTCTAATTAACTGTGTCTGTAATTTGCTTTATATCAATACTACACATTTTTCTATTTGGAAAGGTGTATTGAAACTAAATGGTTTGTGTTTTCTTGGCCTTTATGATTATGTCCTTTAAACAGCATTTTAATATAGTTCCAGTAATGAATATTGACATGGTGGAATATGGATACTAGAATATGGATACTAGAACTATATTTTTGCTTTTTTCTTGTGCAGTAGGGCTACTGCTGATCACTTAGTGATCATCACTACTGAAATATTCAGTGAAATGTTGTGTTTTAATTGCAGCAACTGCTCAGCCAGGGACTGAAATATTCAATTTGCCAGCAGTCACTACCTCAGGTAAGTTCTTCACTAAAAGAAACAACATATGTTCCAGAAAAATGTAATATCTTTAATATCTTAAATTTATACTCTTTAGGGTGTCCAGTAAAAGAGGAAAATGTTGCAAATTTAAAAGCTAATATCATACATGAAAACTTGTTTCCTGCACCATAAGAAAAAGCAAAATGACTAAAACTTTCCTCACACCCCTATTTAATTTCTCTGAGATACACTTTTTGCCTCCCTTCCCACCTTTCCCTGTGTTTTCTCTTCTCTCTCAGGTGCAGTCAGTTCTAGGGGTCACTCCTTTGCAGATCCTGCCAGTAATCTGGGTCTGGAAGACATTATTAGGAAAGCACTGATGGGAAACTTTGATGACAAGAGTGAGGAGCACGGGGTCGTCATGTCCCAGCCTCTTGCGGTGGCTCCGGGCAGCTCCAGCGCCGCGGTACCGGCGAGTAACGAGACTCGTAGGGAAGAAGCCAATCCATCTCCAAATTCAGGTACTGCAACTCCCAAATATCCCAGGGCCTCAAAGAAGTTAAATAAATCAAGGGTTTGAATAACCTGGTGTCACTGAAAATCACTGTCTTTCCTCTGTAATTGGCAGAGGTGGTGGTTGCATTTATCGTCCTGGCTTTTCCGACAGCACTGATGGAACAGGAAAAGGAGAACAGAGTGTATTGGGTACCTGAAGCTTCTCAGTGCTACCTGATCATTTCTAGCAACAAACACACAGAGGCTAAAATGTGGCTGGTGAAATCTGTCTTTTCTGTTGCCAGGTGGGGCAGTCAGCAAGCAGAAGCTCATTGGCAAGTCAAACAGTAGGAAGTCAAAGTCTCCAATTCCTGGGCAGGGATACTTGGGAACTGAAAGACCTTCTTCTGTCTCATCTGTACATTCAGAAGGGGACTACCACAGACAGACTCCAGTGTGGGCCTGGGAAGACAGGCCTTCATCAACAGGTGAGGAATGGGTTTCTTTCAGAGGTGCAGAGCTCAGATGTTGTACTGGAACGCCAGATATTGGCCAGAAGTTCCCAGCATGTGGAGGTTTTCTGAAATGGATTTTTTGCAAATTGTCACAACCCAAACCAACACAGATCTCTCAGAACAGCTTGTGTTTTTTGCCTTTTGATGCAGGTTCCACCCAGTTTCCATACAACCCTCTGACCATGAGGATGCTGAGCAGCACCCCCCCGACCTCCATCACCTGTGCCCCCCCGTCCATGAGCCAAGCAACCACTCACCCACAGAACAGGATCTGGGAGCGAGAGCCTGCACCACTGCTTTCAGCACAATATGAGACTCTGTCTGACAGTGATGACTGAACTATGCAGATTATTATTTTTTTTTAATTTGCGGGTCAAAAAAAGGAATCTATTTTTGACTTGTGCCCACAGAGACTTTCCAAGAGAGCAAGGGCCATACAATGAAGAATTGCTGGAGAGTCCATGAAATGCCTTCTGCACAAGGCTGTGTGTTGGAGGATTGTGGTCGAGAAGGGTGACTTACTAAAGATAAATATGTAAAGAGTTTTTAAAAATGTGGACTATTCCTGCTCTACATCTATTTGTAAAGAAAACCATAATGTCTTTTAAATCATTCTTCTGTAAATAGAGAGTACTTTTTGCAGTGTTTTTTCCCTTGCTATAGTATCTGGTGTACTTATGTTCAAATCATTGCCTAAACTTTGGGGGTCATTTTGTAATTTTTTTTAAGCATTTTCTCCAGTGTAGAATACTCTTCATAACCCTAGCCTCCCTCTCAGCCTAGCCTAACCAGAACCCCAGCCTCCCAACCATCATTGCCCACTTAATGCCGTGCCACTTCCTTCAGGCATTGTGCTTTTATATAATTTTTTTTCCCCTAGACACACTTTCTCAGTGGTGTTCAAGCTCTTGTGAAAATGTTGATTTTTAAGACTGACCCCTTAGTGAATTCTGTACATTAACATAACTCCAGTTCGCTGGAATAAGATGATATATTTCTTTGGAATTTGAAATTCTGCCACATTGTAAATTTTTGGTGCAGTTGGTTTTATTTAGCAACACTGCAGAAATATTATTGCATGGGTATGTTATGGTTCATTTTTAAAAGGTTAAAGAAACAAAAAAAGAACAGCTTCTGGAGGCATACCTCACTGTTATGCACACTGGGAATTTTAACTGTGCCCTAAAAGCCTATTCTTAGTGTTCTCTGTTTCTGCATTGTATGCAGTCAAAACAGGCTACTAAATTTTACTGTTTTATTTAACCACAGCAAATGGCTTTTCTGAACAGAGGCTCTGGGTGGGTTGATAAATCCTTTAAGAAGAAAAACCTCCACATCCCAAGTTTAAATAAAACAAAGTGCTTTTTTAGAATAATTGAACAACGCACGAGTCAACTACTTGGCTTCTGTTACAACCAGTTTGAAATAGGTACTGTGATTTTTACCTTCCTCCAATCTGATTTTAAAATCTTTATGTAATAATTATTTTGAAGTCTGCGTCCCAGTCCCTGTCCCTCTAAGCAAGCTTTTGGTGGAAGTCCTTACAAATGCTTGGCTTAACTCCTGAAGTGTGCAATACTTGTTAGGGTGATTTTTATTTTTAAATTGTATATGGTACTAAGAGAGTCTCCTCAATCATTCATCTATCAATGCTTGCTCTGGTATGCTTGTAGCTCATGTACACATCCATCTGGGCAGTGATGTCACAGGGTGTCCTGACATCCATCTCCAAAAGCATCTTCATTTTATGCTGCACTGACCTCAGGAAGTGAATTCAATCTTCTGGGGTAGAAGGACTGATTCACAGATAGCACTGAGCTGGGGGGTGGCGTGGTCTGTCAGATTCCAAACTGCTTTTACATCTCATTGATCAACAGGGTATCTGCCTGGGAGTTATTTTCCAGTGAAAATATTTTGGATTTTGCCGCGGTGTTTGTGTTGCGTTGTATGGAAGGTGTAATGCGGTGTGTAACCTTGAGTCGTGTGAGCTCTGCATCCCATGGACTGTCATGGTCCACTTACAAACAGGAAGAAGCACAGAACTATTTATCAATAGCAAATTTATTTTCAGTCCTTTAAGGAAAGCCTTTTTGCCCCAAGTGTGGGAAACAAAATTCCAAAGGAACTCATTTGGAAGCTTGACACTGTTGAAAATACAGAACTATTTTGCTACTTTTTTTAAACACTGCATCTGAGTATATCTGTTGGCAGTCTTAAATCTCCTTGCAGTCTTTCTCTGAGAAAGATTTCTCTCATCCTCCCCTCCTTTACCCTTCTGGCTTGAAGCAGTGAAGTTTTCATCCTGTTTGTAGACCTGTGCTCTTATTTTAACTTTCTTTTTTGGTTCCCACAGCAACATATACTGGAAAACAAGTTCATCTGCCCTTTTTGTAGATTTAAATTTGGAGTGGAGAGTTAAGGTCCATTCTTAAACTCACTTGTTCTCACGTTCTTAGTGTAACAAATACAATGTGAAAGAGGCATGTACAGACAAATGTCTTTGCTACCTGTACAGTAAGTATAGCATGTTCATTGCAAAGCTTCATGTTACTGCTGCAGCAGCAGCAAGAAATCCAAAGTAGGATAGTCACAATCTCCTAAGATACAGTTTGAGTGGCATTTGCACATAAAATGTTGCTGCTTTTTTTTTTTGTTTGTTATCAGAGTTTTAACTTCTCCAGTGTAAAAAACCTCTCCAGAGCCTAAGTTAGGGTTTACCACAATTCCAGTAATCTTCAAGTATGGAATTACATCTGCCCTGTTTCAAACAGGAAGGTGTTTGTAAGTCATGTTTACAAAGTGTAGTTTACTACAAATTTTTACCTGATTTCTGATCAGCGCTTTCACAATGCTTTCATCTTGATATGGTTCGTGATTCTGATATGAAATCATTTAAAACTTGAAAAACCCATGCATCATAATTTCCACACAATGTCTTCACTAGACAGTGACTTCTGGATTCAGACCAATCAATAAAGGGGATCAGTTCTCCACTTGCTTTTCCTGTGTCTCCCTTTTGTTTTGCAGCATCAGGCAGGTCCCTGCTCGCAGTGTGCTGCAGAGTTCCCAGGTAACACTGCTGCCCTCCAAGCTCTGCTACTTCAAACCCCAAACCCAGCACTTCAGGGAAGGTTGGCTCTAAAGTAACTTTCTGTCAGTACCAGAGCCTTTCTGTCAGTACAGCCCTATTTTTACTTCCTAGCTTGCTGAGAACAAAGCTCTGTATGTGACTGAAGTTTTCTAGTTTCAATGACCTTCTGCTCTAGAAAACCTGTGTGTCTCCTCCTCTTAGCTCAGAGATGAAGCTGCTACTGTAAGTAAATTAATAATGATGCCATTACATTGAGGGGTGTACCAACCAACTGAGAGGTTATAATTGTGCTTGGATAGAGACAGAATTAATTCTACTATCCTAACTAAACACGGATTTGGTAATTTCTGGTTTAATTCTCCTCTTTCTTTAACATCTAGCTTCCTGGCAGGGCAGAACTGAGAAATTCTGTTGCCCAGAGCAGCTGTTCATACTTGATTCACATGAAGCTGGGTTTGTACACAGCATCTTTTCCAACAGGAAACCTCAGCCTTCAAGCACTGACCTATCCAAGAGAGGAGGACAACTCTGGCACTCTGTGTGCTCTCCACTGGAGCCAAGTGTTTTATTTCTGACAGCAGCTCTGTGTGTAACAGTCTCACCCCTCCTCTGAGAGGACAAGTTCTATCTTTGGATGCTAAATGAAGAAATGCACTTGATCTTCAGGCAATCTGTCAGACCAGGACTGGGAGCTACAGCTCTGTGGCAGGGCAAGTACAGCCTGGGAAATGCTCTGCTGAAGTTCAGACACAGCTGAACTGCTGCACTGAGAAAAGTATAGCCCCTGTTGTGCTGTGCAACATGTAAAGAGTGAAACGTAAACAATTCCTGCCTGTTCCTTTTCAAGACTTGCTCTAGGACAGCCAAGTTTTGAACCTGAACACCTCTGTTGACTAACACAGATATTAGTACCAGGCCAGACTTGCACTAAGACAGCCAAAATTAAATCACTTAGCACAGTAGGTCATTCAAACCACAGACTACACCACAAATTCACACAGTTAAGGTTTCACACCTTTATTTTGGGCTGTTAGGCAGTGGCAGCCCTTCCTCTTAAACAGTCCTGAAACTCCTCATTGCTGTTCCTCTGGAGAATTGCACTGAGCTGCTCCCAGCCTGCCTGACCAACCCTTGCTGCCTTCAGCCACCTCAAGGTTGGAGCCTGTGGCCAAATTTACTTGGAGCCCTTTCTCCTCTTGGCCAACTCAGCTAGTTCCTCCTGGATATGCTGGACAGAAGCAGCATCTCCCTTCTGCTGTGCCTGCTTGAGAGCTTCTTTGTACACTTGTTTTGCTTGCAGGAAATCTTCTGTAGCAAGAGGGAAAAGAGGTTTGGCTACCCAGTTCCATCATCAATTTTCAGAGCCCCCTTCTGATGCTGATCACTTGCAAAGGATAAGGACTACTTGGAACACATCAAGATCTAGGGAGGCTCAGAAAACATCCTGCCAGGTTTCCAACTCTGAGAGCTGGAGAGCAGCAGTGATGATGGGACCTGGTGCTGCTTCAGCATTAAAAACTCATAGAAACAAATCTCATGCTTGTCTTTTGGAAAAGTTACTGGACAGAAAGGACATGGGAAACAAGATCCCCTGGAAACCTTTTGGGTCAGGCTAAATTCAATGTGTGAAAGCAATTCAAAGTCAGACCTACTGCTTAAATTAAAACTAACAACCCCAAACCAGCACTGTAGTTCAGCCCTACAATACAGATCCAGATCTCTGCACAAGCTCAGTGACAGGCTGGGCATTTATTCACTGACCTTTGTGCATGAGGATTGCTGCCAGGTTATTGAGCACCATGTGCTCCTCGGGGTGCTGAGTGTTCCTTGCCAGCTCTGCTGCCCTCCTGCTGTAGGCGAGCGCCTCCTCGTAGCGTCCCTGAGCATCCAGCACGGTGGCCAGGTCATTCATCAGCACCACACTCTGCACCAGGAGGGAAAAGGGAAGCTTGTGGAGCAGTCTGGGGCAGCAGAAGCACCACATTCATTCCCTGTCACACCTGTTAAAGCAGTATTTCCCAGAGAAGCATTCAGTAAGGAAGTGTCCTGTATTTCTGTATTTGTATGCTCGTCCTTCCTGGCAGGAAAGCAGCCTCGGGTAGTGCTGGCCATGTCTGATGGCAGCAGAGCTGCTCCAAGGCTGCCTCATTCCCTACAGATCAGCCTTTCCTTCCCTAGAGTCCAGCTACTGCTGTACAAATCACCTGTGGATGGGTCTCTCCCTGAACATCATTTGATATCTGCAGAGCCTTCTCATACATTTTTTGTGCTGCTGGGAGCTCGCTGCTGTTCAGGAGGTAGCGGGCGTAGGAGTCCAGGCTCATCCCAAGCAGGAGCTGGGTGTTGGCCTTTTCTTCAGCTGCAAACAGAGAGGAGTGAAGTGATCACTGCCACAGGATCCAGCATGAACCTCCATCCCACCACAGCAGGAAACTCAGGTAGTATGAAGACAATGGATTGACTTGAAGATGGTGCTTAGTCAATACAGAAACAACATCAAGGGCAGGGAAATGGAGAAATGATGAGAAGCCTTTGGCAGACAAGGCTGCCCACCTGATAAGACATCCTCAGGCAAGTCCTTCTGCTTGGCAATCTTCTCCTCTAAGGTCAGGATGCAGAACTGGTAGCCAGCCACAGCTAATTTGTGCCTGCAAAGTGCAAAGCAAAGCTCCTTCTGTCCCTGAAGGATCCCTCATTAAAGAGCCTCTGCTTGGCCACCCCACCACCACTGCAAAGCTGAGATGAAAGCAGATGACACCTCTAGCTGGGAACTCACTCTTTCTGAGCAGCATAGATACTGGCCAGCTTGAGGGACATCTCAAGGATAGCGTTGTCATCCTGCCAGGAGGACACACAACACAACTGTTACTCTTCTTGTACCTCCCCAACAGAAACATTACTTTGTCAGAGAGTTTAGACCTGAAAAATCCCCACCTTGTTGCCTCCAGTGCTGCCATCCATTACAATATTGCCAATTTCCAGTAAGAGGCATTACAGCACAAAAAATAAAGAGAAGGGCACCACTGGAAGCCTGTCTTGGAACATACCTCTTTTGTGTCCCCTGCAAGCATATAGCTCATAGCTGCTTTGTAGAGCTTTTCTGCCTGAAACAAGAGTTGCGAAGAGGATACTGAGGAATGATGGCATTCAAAACAAAACAGAGGCAAACTACATAGAGGGACCTGGCTCAAATTTGTTGCATTTACACTGGACCAAGACCAGTTAGAAGTGAAAGGCTGACCCGAGCCCAGTGGTACTGAAGCGGTGGAATCCTTTCAGTTTCTCCTTGAGCACTGCTGTAGCAGCCAGGTCTTTATCCTGCCTGTGAGCTCAGGGCTTTCCCAAACTCTCCTTGGAGCAGCCATCTCTGTGCTCAACTGCAGCATCTCACACTAAGAAATATTCCTTCCCTTGCACACCGAGTTGGAGCTCAAAATTTAACTGTGAGAGCATCTTTCTTAACCTGGTGTGCTCACGGGACTGCAGTCCTGAGTCGGATCATTCTGCTTTGCACTGGGACAGCTCCGAGTGTGCAGCCTGTCCCAGCACCCCGCACCTCCAAGACTGTGCACAAGATGTCAACCTCTACACCTTCAGAGGGAAAACCCAGAATTACTCACATTGTCCAGCTGTCCCTGCATGTAGGCCACGTTCCCCATCTGGAAGAGACAGACAGTGCTCAAGCTCCATCCCAGCAATGCCAAGCCTCAGCCGCTGCTCCTTCTCCCTCCAGCCGTCCCCGCTTTGCCCCAGGCCGGCTGCTCACCATGCTGTAGGTGTAGATGATGGCCTGCCTGTTGTCCTGCTGGTGCGCCCGGCGCAGGGCCTGGTGCAGGAGCTGCTCGGCCTCGGCCAGCTCCCCCTTCATGGTGCTGAGCTGCGGGGGCAGCGGGCCGGGTCAGCGCCGGGCCGGGGCAGCGCCGGGCCCCGCTCCCGCACCGCCCCAGCCTCACCTTGGCTCTCTTCAGCAGCAGCACGATGGCGTCCTCGCCGTCCTCCTCGGCGCCCCGCGGGAACAGGGAGAGCCCTGCGGGGACAGCGCGGTGGGTGCCCGGTGCCGGCTGCGCGCTGCGCCGTGCCCGCCGCCCCTCTCACCTCCCAGGAACGCCAGCGCAGCTCCGGCCGGCCGTGCCCAGCGCGCCCGCGCCGG
>VXBI01001298.1:62081-79449 GCA_013397375.1 Toxostoma redivivum
GCCCAGCGCGCCCGCGCCGGCTCCGCGGGGCCGGAGCCGCTGTCCCCGCGGTGTCCCCGGTGTCGCCCTGTCCAGGCGGGCCGGGGCAGGGCGGGGCAGCGCCGGGGATACAGCCGGGACAAAGCCCGCGGCAGCGCCGCCGCCACCGCCGCCATCGCCAGCGGGCCCTTTAAGGGCGTGTGACGTCACCGCGGGCACGGGGCGGTGCAGTGACGTCACGCCCGGACCGGGAGCTGGAGTTGGACCGGGACCGGGACCGGGAGCGGGTCCAGGCCCTGCTCGCGGCGGGAGCGGCACCGGGAGCGGGGCAGGGAACGGGTCCCGCCTCTCTGCCCGCCCTGGTGAGCAGCGCCCGCAGCGGCCTGGGCGTGCCGGGCTCCTCAGGACACGGAGCGGGGACAAAGATGGGGAAAGGGCTGGAGCGGTCACTGTGAGGGACAGAGATGAGAAAAGGCTGGAGCGGTCACTGTGAGGGACAGAGATGAGAAAAGGCTGGAGCGGTCACTGTGAGGGACAGAGATGAGAAAGGGGCTGGAGCACGGCCCAGTAAAGGCTGAGGGAGCCAGGGCAGCAAACAGGGAATCTCATCCGCGTCTAAATACCCACAGAGGGCTGACGGGGCTGCACCGAGCTCTGCTCGTCCAACAGTGGCACTGCAGGAACTGATACCCAGGAGGTGCCACCTGGACATGAGGAACATCTTCTGTGTTTGTGTGGGAGCATCTCAAACAGACCCGTGTGTTTGTGAGGAATCCTGTGTCCCCAGAATGTGTTAAAAAACATTTTTAAAGTTGCTGAGGGTGCCGTTCCTTGGCTCGGTTGCTGGGTTGGGGTGGAGTGCCCTGATAACCCCTCCCGATGCTCGGTATCCATGGTGACCCTAAAGATTTCCCACTGTCTCCTGTCCTGTCTCGTTTCCAGGGATGATCCCGTGTCAGTGGGATGGACAGGAGTACCTTGCCAGCAGTGGCAGAAGAGCTCTTGAGAGAGATCAAAAAGGCTTTTCAGGAGACCTCACAGGGTATGTGAAGGATCCCAAGTCAAATTCAAAAATCACACCAGTTTGGGCTCTTTTTTTTTTTAAATGTGAGAGGTAATGCTGCTTCTTAGAGGCCTTGGTGCACATGGTGATACTTGAGGGATGATAAATTAATGCCTCCGGGCAGGAATGCTGCTGTGCCCTCTGCACTGCTGGTTCTACACACTCACCAATCCCAAAACTGGAGTTGGAAAGGGAAATTTCCCAAAGCCGTGGCCTGACTGACCGGCAGAGGGGGTGTGCTGGTGATCCCAGGGTGAGGAACAACTTCCCAGAGCTGCAGTGAAAGGAGCACAAGCCAGCAGTGAAATCCTGGCCAATTCCAGCAGCTAGTTAAGAACAATTACCTTTTTCTGGATCTCTGCTAAGAGAATATTAATGTTTGTGTTCACTGCACAGAATGGCTCTTCTCAAGGTAAGTGTCTGCTGGAGGAATATTTTTAACTGCACAAAACCCAAACAAATAAGAATTCAAATGAATCTGTCCTGAGCACTACGTGGGAGTGAGGAATGGGCAGAAAGTTCATGTCTAAACTGTCAGAGTGACCCCAGTGACAGCTTTTTGGCACACTTGCACCTATGGCTCCTGTCAGGTTAGAGCAGATCCAAAATCTACATGTGACTGCTTTTAAAAGAGCTTTATAAATCCTGTTGTAAACTAAACAAAAAAAGAAGTTCACATCCCTTTAAAGATGTCCTTCTTAAGGCAGCAGAGTGGTGCTAAAGCAGACATTGAGACAGAGCTGTGGAGATAAACTGATTGATCCCTTTGCAAAATTAAATTCAAATAAAGCTGGGAAATTCAAACCAACAGTGCAAGTCAGGGAGAGTATTTTGAATTGTCGGAAGAAAAGGATTTTAAAGTAAAAAATCCAGATCTTCCAGTGGGATGTGGAGACAGAGTACACTGTGTCCCCTGGGTGATCACAGAAAGATCAGGGTGGACAAGCAGAGCCTGAGCTGTCAGCTACAACAAACACAGTTTGCTTGAGTGTAACTTTCCATTTTAACAAGAAGTTCCAATAAAGGAAGACACAATGTTTCAGTGGGCTGTATGAAAAGCCATAAAGCAGTGGCGCCCTGCAAGACTGTGCTGGAAAAGAACAACATTTTTAAAGTTGTGATGCCAGAGTTCTCAACTCATGCCAGGAGAGTTTCAGGGAAAATAATATATATATTTTTAACCAGCTTCTTAAAGTGACAGAATAAGATGCTGAGGCCTCCTGCCTTTTCTTGTGTGCTTTTAAAAGTAGGATGTCATAAAAGAAAGTACATTTGGGCTTCTGCTTTTTTTTTTTTTTTAATGAACCCTGTGGTTGTGATTGCTGTACTTGATAAGTGCCTTAGCACTGCCAGCATGGATCATTTTGCTTCTCCTTGTTGCTTTTTTGGTGGCTAGAGAGGATGTTGAGAGCTCTGCAGTCCTGTGTGGCCTCTGGGGGTACCCTGAGGGGACCATGACCCCCCCTGTGATGTGAAATTCTGCAAAATCACGTTTCCTTTTCTTTCTGTTGCAGTCCCTGATGACCTGCTGCTGGGGTGAGTGTCTTCTGCTTCAGTTCCTGCCCCAGTGTCCTGCTGAAGGGCAGTTGGTGGTCAGCTCTCATCATGGTTTTCCCCTGTGCTGCTGAAACACAAAAATGCTGGTGGTTTTGGTGGTAGTGCAAATGAAGGTTCTGAAGGGTTTTTTCCCAGAGATTCACAAAATTATCTCTGTATCACTGCATCTCCTGTGATGACTTGCTCTAATTTAAACCCAGGATATTTAACCTGAGCTCTGAGTCCAGCCTCAGAGTTTTCTGTGGGAGTGGATTGTGTTCCAGGGTGATTCATCCCTCTGCCTTCCTGCCACTTGTGAGCACCCTGAGCTCACTCCTGCTGCTTGGGTCATGGGCACCTGTGATAGAGGCAGAAGTGTCCTTATCATCACCCTGCACAAGGGAATTGTTAACTTGGAGATTGAGAGTTTTCTTCTGTTTAGGGGCAGTCTCAGGCCAGCTTTGTCACCCTTGTGAAAACTTTAGTCATTCCCAGCAGTGACTTGAGGGATCCAACTTTCACAACTTCAGCCCTCACCAGCTGGTGTTGAAGAAAAAGCATTGGAGAAAAGGCATAGTCACAGTGAAAGAGACTTTCCAGATTCATCTTTAACCCTGTGTTCGTGCCTGCCAGAGGATGAGATCACCAGGAACCCTCCAGGCCTCAATGCCTTTGTGTTAAAGTTATCTGACACAACACCTATGCAAGGTGTGCTGACTCCCTCTCCTGGGACCACAGTGACCTGTGAAAGGTGGGATTAGATTCGAAAGCTTTTGTTTCCTTCTCCTCAGAAAAGAAAAAAGGAGGAAAGAAATTCCCTTAAGTTTAATAATGGTTGGGTGGTAACTCTTGGCAGCCAGATTTCCATCAATTCCCTGCATCCAGCAGCTCAGAATAATTCTGATTTAATTTCCCAATCTCTTCCAAATCTCCAAAGTCCTTGAATTTCCTGTGGGCATTTCCTGTTGAACTGATGAAATTATATATACAAGAAAAGAATTCCCTAGATTTGAAAAGAGTTCCTGAAACTCACTGAACTCAGCCCCCTTATAGTCCCAAACCTAATCATTAAGGAATGTCTTACGTTAAGCGCTCCCCACCCACCTCCTCACAGCCCTCAGATGGAGCCAGCCCTTCTTGCCTTGAGTTTGTGCAAGTTTTGGTCTTCCTGGAATCTGTCTGTCTGCTTGGCTGCTTATCAGTGAGCTTGACTCAGCCGTGCTGGGGCTCTGCCTTGCTCTGTGCTCCCTGGACTTGGAAACTTTCCCCTTTCTCTTGTCTCCTGCTCGTGTTTGGTGCTATCTCTTCATCACTGCTGATCTCCTTATTGTTTACCCTTGGAACCAATCTAGACTACACAGATTTTTCTCAGCGGGTGAAAGGTCTGTAAAGTTAACTGAGTTGCCCCTGAGCTCTTTGGAAACACACAGAGCAGCTGGATTTACTGGTCTAGAATGGCTTTGAGGCCCATGAGCTGTGTGGACAACAGGCTGAAGGTGCAGATATCCATATTTAACACACACCTTATCTTACACCCCTGCACAGCACCAGCAGGAGATAAAACCCCCCTTTGGGATGTGCAGTGATCTCCATTCCAGGCACTCCCTTATCCATAAAAGCTGTGCATCCCTGCACGTGTCCTGCCTGAAAGGGAAAGGGTTTTAGGGAGAGTGGAGGGACATCAGGCAGTGCTGCCCCTGGCTGTTTATCTGGAAAAACTTGGCTGTCCCTGAGCCCTGCTTGTAGCTGGGTCACAGATGTAAAACTGATGCTATCTGGTGTGTCCATGTGCAGTGGAGTGTCTTGAGTAATTGCCTGATGTTCTCCAGCTTCCTCCTGATGCAGTTTGCTGGGTAGAGAAAGGATAATTTATCCCTCAGTTGTGACTGGGATGGAGGAGATGTGATCACTACAAAATGACTCACTTGCTTCCCAGGTTTTGAACAGATTTCCAAGGCATGAGGAAGGAGCCCCAGTTCCTGTAGCTCCAGGGGCTGTGGGTCATTCTTGCATTCCCATTTCTCCAAGGAGAAAGTGTGGTCCATGCCTGGAGGTGGGATTCAGGACCTACTGATCAATGCAGGGCAGCACACCCAGGACAGCCTGGTTGAGGTGTCCCAGAGCACGAGCCCCTTTTGCCCTGAGCACTGGCAAGTCTGGCTCCTGTGCTCCACTAAAATCCCTGTTTGTGCCTTGATGCTCATGGGAGATTTTCAGTTACTGCAGCAAGGAAAAATGTCTTACTTTTGCATTGGGCACCTTCTGGGCTCCACAGAGCCTGGTGGTCTCCCTTTGTGCTGTGACCTAACTAGAGACACGTTCTCTTCCAGGCTGAAGTTCATTTTTGGCCCGGCTGCAGTCCCAGCTCTGGATTTGGTGGATCAGCGTTCTGTCACCCAGGTCAGGTCCCCCAGTGGAAGGACTCTCTACCAGGTACATGCTTCTCTTTGCTTTTGCTTTCTGATGGTTTCCAGCTGGCATCTGAGACAGTGTTTTCCTGACTTGCAGAGCATGGATAAACAGGGAGGACACCAGTGTTTTACAAACTCCTGAAGTGACACTGGAGAGCAGCAGCCACAGGCTAGAATTAGACCAGCACAGTTCAGAACCATTTTCTTTGTGGCTCCCAGCCAGCCAGAGACAATTTATGTGTTTGTGGGCATCACAGTCAGGAGGAAGTTTTCCGAGGATTGCTAATTTTGCTTTATTACTCTCATCCTATCCAGCAAAGGAAGTTCTTCCTCTTGACCAGTTGTACACAACTCGGTGTTATCTGCCATCACTGTTTCTTTCCCCTCTTGATCTCTGCTTGGCAGGGGATCTCTGCTGCCTGGGAGGAAGCAATGCAGGCCAAACCCATGGGTTTCATTCTGGTTCAGTGTAGCCAAGGCTGTGAATCATAGAAACATTCCAGGAAATGGCATTTTGGGGAGAAGAGCTCACCTCAGCCCTGAGATAATTACAGCACAGGGTAGGAGTGAGGTAAGAAGAGGAGCTGTGAACACTTTGTTCCCACCTTTCTGTGCTGTGCACAGTGCCTTGTTCTGTGGTCCCCCAGCACTGGTGGCATCTCTTTTGGGACAATCTGTCCATGCTGTGAGCCATTGACCAGCTGTGAGCTGCATCCAGCCCATGGCTTACAGAGCTATGCCCTGGCTGAGCACTGGGACCCTGTGCCCAAAAGATTTTGGTCAAGAAGCACCAATTCCTTCTCCTCAGCACTCCCAATACCCTCAGGCAGCACAGCCCCTCCAGGGCTGGACCTCGTTGCTTTTCACACACCAGAGAAGGGGGAATGTCTTTGCTCCCTGCTGTAGCACCCAAGAGGAGCATTTCCAAGTATCCCCTCTGCAAAGAACCTTTTCTGCTCCCCTGGAGGTGCTTTGGGGTCGTGTAGGGTGAGAAAAGGGCTGTGAAGTCAGGCCTGGCTGATGGCACAAACCCTTCTCACGTGTTGAGAGCTTGCACTGCTTGGTTTGCACATGGAGCCTTTATCACTTCTGGGGCCATGGAGAGGCCACAGGCTCCTCCAGAGGGACATGAATCATACCCAGGGCTCGAGAACAGCCTTGGATTCCAGCTGAGGGCTTGCCTGTGGATGTTTGGTAAAGCCTAGGAAGCTTCCAGCACCCTTACACAGCAGCTGCCTTGCTGATTAATTGAATGCTCAAAGAGTTTCCATTTTTTACTTCTGCTTGTCTGAAAATGCCACTGGGCAGAGAATGGTCACATTCTCCTTGCAGAGCTTTGTCAGGCCCTGCAAGCTAAGGCAGAGCTTTGCTGGGCATCAATTAATAATCTAGTGATATTAATAATGGGCTAAATTGGTGCACACTGAAAAGGAACAAGTGTCAGAACTGCTGTCCTGCCTCTGGTTTCCCTGTGGAGAAGGAACCCCTGGACAGGAGGGTCGGGGAGTTAATGCAGGACAAACCTCCAGGAAGGAGGTTCCTGTGTGCCTGCAGCTGCATTCCTCTTCAGTGGAGCTTGATTGCTGATTAAAGCCACGCTGATGAGTTCATTAACAGAGGAATCTGAAGAGAGATTTTCTCTGGGGGATAGAGGTTGGTGCCATTGTGAAATTCTCCCTCATCACAGCTGTCTGAGATGCAGAAACAAAGAGCAGAGTCTACCCTGGGTCTGGAGCAGTGACAGGAAGACATCTGGGGTCATAGAAACTGAACCCCTGGGTGGGACACTGCACTGGAATCACTGGCTCCTCATTCCTGTGTGCTGTAGGAATGTGTGGAAATGTCCCCAGCTGTGCTGCTGGGGAGAGGGGCATCCATGGACACTGCACAACCATCCCTGTTAATTATCCCCCACAAAGTCAGCCCTGCCATTTGCACCCAGATGTGGTTGAGCTGGAATGTGAGGTGGTGCTTCCACTTGCAGCTGGCTCTGGAGAACTCTTTGAGGCCATGAGGCTGGTTCTGTTGTGAAACTCCTTTGGGTCATTATAGCCAAATGTGAGCTGGTGATAATTCCATATCACCCAGCACATCTCAGGTCCTGCTTCAGGGGAGGAAAGCTCTGCTCAGACAGGCCCTGTAGTGTAGGCAGCTCTTGCCTTCAGGAGCTGAGACGGGAGAATAAAGAGCCCTCAGCCAAATGAGAGCTGTGATTGTCTCTCAGTGCCCTTGCTGTTTAACAGAGGAGTTGCACTGATGGAGTGTCCAAGAGCTGGGTGCCTCAGAGCTGAAATCATCCCCAGAGAGCTGGGATGATACCTGCCATGCTGAGGTCGGGGTAAATCCTGCCTGCTGCAGGCATGGTGGGTCTGGCTGATGGTGGAGCTGTGCTGGGTGTGGCAGTGTTGACCTGGCAGCATTTAGGGCACCCTTTAGCCCTACCCTAGTGGCAGAAATGCTGAGCTGTGGCAGTGGAACAGGGCAGTGCCTCAGCCCTGCCAGCTGGCACTTGCACTGCTCACATCCTGCACTTCCATTGGGTTCTTCTGTTTTATGATGTCTTTTTTCATTAGTTTCCTGGAACTGTGTGGCAGATACCCCACAGGGAAGGGTTTGAGCAGCAGGCCTGGCACAGGCTGTGGTGCTGCCTGCCTGCCTGCCTGTCTGTCCATGTGCTGGTGCCTCAGCTGACCCTCCTGTGCCCCCACACCCTGGCAGGGACACCTCCAGGGGGATTTTCCTCATTGAGGCCCAGAGATGAGGACAGCAGAAGGAAATCTCACCTCAGGGCCAGGGGAGCACCCCAGTGCCTGGCTGGGCTGCAGCTGGCCAGGAACAGAGGCACCTTTTTCTCCCAGTCTTTGGATTTTCGATTTTGCCTTTTTAGGCAGAGGCTGTGTTCTTGTCATCCAGGTCAGGATGGGGGAACGCTGAGCTCAGCCCAAATCTGGCACTGTCTGGCTGTGGCTTCCCCCCCTCCCCAAAGGAAAACACTTCTGAAGGGAAGGCACCATCAGAATACTTCATCTTGGAAAAAACAATCAAAGGGGCTACAGGAAAACAAACTTATCACAAGTGAAACAAACTCAGCCTGCAGTAAAAGGAGGACCCAGGGTAAAGGCCAGACTGAGAAAAAATATGGTTTACCCTGAAATGGAAATGTGAATTTTATGTCCTGGATCTGCTGGGAGTGAGGGGGACTTTGAGGCATTGGCACTTCTATGGGAGAGCCCAAACTTCTGGATGTTCCCTGTTGGACAGAGGGTGCAGGGAGAGCTCCAGGGAAAGGGGAAGGCTCCCATTGGGAGTGCAGCTTTGGACAGTGAAGGACAATGTTCCTCTGGAGGGGCTTGGAATGCCAGGGATGTCCTGGAGGGGAGCAGCACTCTGCAGAGCTCCACTGCCTTTTCCCTTTTTGTGTTTATCTTTGGACTTAGGGGTATGTGTGCCACAAACCCAGGCAGAGTGGAGAGGGCTGGGGTGGGAGAGGGCTGTGATGTGCCCTCAGAGCCCTGGGCCCTGTGCAAGTGTGTTCTGCTCCTGCAGATCCTTCCCTTCCCATGGGCTGGGCCCTTAAAGTAGTTTCCTAAAAGCTATTTTCCACTCTTGAAGAGACCAAGCGAGAAATAATAATCCATAGGCTGGCTCTCCTATATCCTGCAGTTAGCTCCAGCAGCTCACAGATTGCTCCATGCTGGAAAAAAATGCTTCCCTCACCTGTTTGCTCACCTTGGTGCCTCAGTACCAGCCTTGCAGAGAACAGCATGTGGGAAAAGCAGGCAGTGCTGTTCCCAAAGCTGAGATGGAGCAGGGAGGCTTCTCTGGAGACTTCAGCTTTGTTTATTCAGGCAGATCTGGATTCCAGTAGCTGCAGCTGGTTCTGAGAGCAGAACAGCCTTCAGTGGATGGGAAGGAAGGGCCTCCCTGCAAGTGCTCGGTGCTGCTCTCCTCCTGTCCCCGGGCCGTGGTGGCTCTGCGTTCACACCTGGGCTGTGTGTGACAAAAGGTCTTTGTCATTTCCACCTCCGAGCCTGCCAGTGCCGGGAGGGAGCCACAGGAGGGGCTGGCTCTCCATGGGAGGTCAGGGAGTGGTGCCACCACCCCTTTCTGGTCCCTTAGAAGCAGACACGTCCCTGGGGCTGGGACCTGCTGCAAGCTCAGGTACAGATCCCTCACCTGCAGGGAGAGACCATGAGAAATCTGAGGAGCTTCAAGCTTAGGTGGGTCACTGCAGTGTTTGGGAACACTTCTGTACTGTGACATCTCCCCCTCACTGCTGGGTCAGTGCAGACCCAGCCTGAGTCAGAGAAATTAAAGTGAGTTCTGCCTCTGACTCCTCATCTGCCTCTGTTTCAGGTCCTTGGAAGCTCAGGCAAACTCTACACCTGCTACAGCTCCTGCCACTTCTGCACGTGCCCTGCCTTTGGGTTTTCTGTGTTGCAGAAGAGTGAGAGTCTTCTGGTGAGTTCTGTGCCTCAGCCTGGGGCTGCCATGGGGAGAGGGGACAAGGCCCTGCCCTGCTCCTTGAACTCAAATTTCCAAACAAACACGAGTGTGGAGTTGGCCACACAGGCTAAGCCTGACCCACTGTGTCATTGGCCTGAGAGCCCCAGGTTTTGGGTGCAGGGTGCAGGGAGGGTTTTTGGTGGCCAGCAGTGGTGGGGAGGGTGCCAGGAGCCAGGATCTGTGTGCCAGATCCCTGCATGGCACTGTCCTGGTGGCAGAACTGGGGACACTGAGCACCACCTGTGCCAGGAGGGATCCACATTCCTGGGAGGGCTGAGCACTTCACAAACACATTTTGGCCAGGGTGGATTCCTGATCCAGACTAGAGCCTGACATTCCAGCCTTGCTCCTGCTGTTAACTTTGCAGTGCAAACACATCCTGGCTGTCTACCTCAGCCAGGCCATGGGAGCCTGCCAGGAACTGGCTGTGTCTGAGGAGCAGCTCACAAACATCCTCCTGGCTGAGGAAGAGGATGAAGGATGAAGGATTTGGATCGCTCCTGACTGTGTAGCTGGCATTTTTAATATCTACAAGGCTGTCAAATGCTCATTGGGGCTGGTAGATTTCCTGTGCTGCAGCCAAGCGTGACATTAATTAGCAGCCTGGCACTGATAAATTAATTAATTAGGCCTGTATTGACTTCAGTTTCATTTATTTATGCTGTTTTGGGGATTTCTGAAGATGTTTGAACTAATCTGTGGTAATTGTGATGTGAGGAATGCAAACAGTCCTGCAGGTCTCAGTGATCCACAGATTAAAGAGCTGCTGTGGCTCTTTGCAGGTGGCAGCTCAGAGCAATTTCTGATTTTTCAGTGGCAAACCTGGTCCAGGGACCAGGAGGCAGGAGGAGGACCATGGCAGGGGCCCCTCAGCACCCTGAGGCTGGTGACAGCTCTGTGCTTCCACTGGAACAGGATCTTTGGAAGCATCAATGTGGTTGCTGTGCTTTAAATCAAACATTTTCAGACACACTGAGCACCTCAAGGCTGCTTCCCTGGGACCCAGCTCCTTCCAGCTGTGATTCCCTGTCCATGCTCTGTCCTCCCTGAGAGCAGTGTGGCCTCTCATGCTGCACCTGTGAACACATCAACCTCCAGAAATAATGGGGCACAGGCTGAGCCAGGTGGCGTGGGTGGTAAATGAAGCATTTTGTATGTAAATAACAGTTACTGCAAATACAAAATCTGAGCAACACGAGAACACATCCATCCTTGTACATCAGAGCAGTGACAGCTGAATGGCCTCAGCTGCACTGGCTACAGAAAGTTCCTCTGCTGTTTTTGCTTCACATTTTTATAGAAACCTTCAGAGCTTTTTACTGAGAGGGGCAAGGGAGGTGTCCTATTTTTATTCTGCCTTGAAATGTCTTTGGCTCAGATCCATAAAGGCACTTCCTGTGCCCAAAGACCATGACCTGGGCCAGAGTTAATGCCTGACAGAGGCACAGCTGGACTAAGGATGCTCCACATCCGTCTGCAGGAATTCTGGCTCATGAGAGGCATAGGAAGGGAGCAGGGCTGGATGCTGAGCTGCACTGGAACATGTGGACAAGTGTTCTGGGACCTTCTCTCTTGGTGTTACAGCACTGAGGCTTTCACTGTGTTGCTGCTGTGAGAGTTTGGGTCGGTTTCAGGCAGCCAAAGGGAGAGATTCCATCCTTTGTTGTGAGGATAAACGTGGCTTGCAACCACTTGGCAACGCTGCCAGAGCTGCAGGTGAAACCCTGCTTGTTCCCAGCCATGATTAACAGGAGGAACATGGCCAAAGATAGCACAGAAGGGAAGGAATGAAGGGAGGAGAGAGCCAGGCCCTGCCCAAATGGCAGGAGGTGGCCCCTGTGTCAGCTGGCCCCTGACCAAGGCAGATGCAGCAAAGCTGAATGGGGCTGTTAAAGGAGAAGCACTTGGGACAGTGACTTGATCTGCTCAGACTCGTGCTGGAAGTGCCCATATCTGAGACACTGAGCTGGAGCTAAATTTGGACATTGCATAAACACATGCAAACCCATTCAGAGCTGTGGTGATTTCACCCAGGTCTGGGGCTGAGCATTCCCAGGGAATCATTCCCTGTGCATGGTGGGCCCAGGGTCATTCCTGCAGCTGCTGCCTGCACTTCTTGCCAGCTGGCAGAGGAGATGCTGCAGCTTTTCTTCAGCTTTTCAATTGATTTTATACTATATTTGTCACTATATATGCCAGAGAAATGAAACTTTTGGGGTCTTGTACCCCCCTTTTAGTGCAACAAAATTTAAAAAAATACAGAGTTGATTTCTGTGTGATTCAAGTACAATTTTTCAGGGATAAAAATTTTAAAAATTACTATTAGGGGGAAAAAAAGCATTCACAGCTTCTGGGGATTACAGGGCTGCAGGGGTGCCCCAGCCAGACAAGCTTTAGGAATCAGCTGAGCTGCAGCATCCACCTCTCACAGCTAAAACCTGGAACTTGTGGAAGCCAAAGCCTAAACTTGTGGGAGCTCTGCAAGGCTGGCAAGTTTTGACCTGGGAGCAAAAGCCTAATTGTAGAGCTGGTGTCCCCAAGGCAGAGTGACACTGGCCTTGGTGGCTCTGGTTCAGACAAGCCAGGACCATTGGGGCACTTCTGCCTTCTGGATTTTGACAGCTGGAAACAGATCTGGAAGCAAATCTGAAGCACTGGGCTGCACACTCCTGTGGACCAAAGTGATTTAAAGGCAATAAAACCTCTGCTCTAAAACCTTGGTCAAGTCTTTTCCCAAATCTTTCAGGAAATGTGGTTTCCATGCTGGGCTGGCCAGTTCTGACCTGGTTTTCCCATCCTCACAGTCCCTCCCCTCAGTGCCTGGAGCACAGATTCAGTTTCACACCAGCAACTGAGCTAAGTAAGACTTTTTCCCATCAGAGAATACAAGCTGCATCAAACAATTGATGGAATAATTAGGGTATTACCAAAGTGCTGTCAAGTATGGACATAGAGAACGACTCAAAAAACAGACACAAAATTATTACTCCTAAATGAATCAAAATATTAAAAAATAATATAATAATAATTAAAATAAAGATCCTATGACTTGACATGAGCAGCACGATTGGGGAAACACCCCCCCAGCAGGTGAGTCTTCCCCAGTCAGTGTCCAACCTGGAAAGGAAACACCTGGAAAGGAAACACAAGAGGGTCACAGCTCTCACACCCCCTGGGGCTGCAGAGGAGGGCGAGCTGCACTCAGCGTCCCCCTCAGGTCACTCCTCTATGAGGCACGACGTTAATTACAAAAATAAAAATAAAAACACAGCTGCACAAGTGCATAGTGGTCATCTCTGAGCACTCCTGGGACTGCTCACAGGGGGAAGGGCAGTGCCAGGGACGGGCTGGACATCCAGGGCAGGGTCATACGGTCACCGAGGCCACGGGGGAGCTGATGTTGATGACAGTCAGGTGCTGGTTGTTGTCAGAGGGACACTTGGGGAAGTCGTCGGCCTTGCAGAGGATCTTGGAGAGGATCTTGCGGAAGGTGCAGCGGAAATCCCGGATCCTGTAGGCGTAGATGATGGGGTTGATGACAGAGTTGGCGTGGGAGAGGATGATGGCCACGTACATCACCCACTCGGGCTTGGATCTGGAGAAGTCCTCGTGGAAGTGCGTGATGCAGTTCAAGATGTGCAGGGGCAGCCAGCAGAAGGCAAAAAGCCCCACAATGATGGCCAGAGACTTGGCTGCATGCACCTCCTTCTGCAGGGTGGTCCTGGAGTTACCCATCAGCTCGATCTGGTGCAGCTGCTTGCAGGCCACCATGAAGATCTTGATGTAGATCCCCAGCATGATGACGAGCGGGAGCAGCACGCAGCCGAAGAAGTTGAAGTAGACCATGTAGCTCATGGTCACCACGTTCTCAAAGAGGCACGAGATGAAGCAGCTCTGCCCCAGAGCTCTGTCCCCTTGGGGCTGTGTCCCACGCTCAGCCCCTGTCTCGTTGGTGGCGTTGGGACAGCCACTCATGGCTTTATGCCAGCCCATCAGTGGGGTCAGTCCAATCCCAAAGGACAGGAGCCACAGCACTGCGATGAGTCCCCTCGCTCGCTTGCCGGTCACCAGGCTATTGTACCTGCAGCCCCCGGGACAAAACCACAGTAAACGTTACATGGATGAGCACTGGGCACTGCCCTGCAGTTCAAGTCATCAGTGTTTTGGTTAATGAGACAAAAGCCACGCCCACACCCACGAGGGGGCCTCACCTCTCTGATCACCAGAGGGGCAGAAACCCTCACCTGTGCTCTGCACCCACACACCGTGATTTGGGGAGGTGACTCATCTACTATTCCTGAGAGGCGCCAGGCACTGCCCCAGCCCACAAACCCCCTGCAAGGGGAGGGAAAGGACTTGGAGTCTTAAAAAAGGCTTTATCATGATCCTAAACCACCAACTGCCAGCAGGGCACGGACAGCGAGGCTCTCGGGACTGATGCTCTCTGGCTCTAAGCAGCCACTGCTGGGCACGCTGGGGCAGTTCCTGGGCTGACCCCGTGCAGCTGGGGCAGTGCTGGTGCCCAGTTCTACATTGCAATCCCACAGGGGTTATGAAGAAGTTCTGCTGTGGCCCAGGAACAGATTGGTGCAGTGCTGAGCCTGGTGCTGCCCCACACCTTCCTCATCCCACTGAGCCCCTTCATGGCCCCTCCAGCCCTCACATGCTCAGAGACACAAGCAGAGCTGGAACCAGAAGCAGCAAAATTCAAAAGTCTGGTTTGGGAGCAACAAAGCAGATGCCAAAATCAAAGCATCAGTCAGATCCCTGTCTGGTGATAGGAAGAACCAGCGAGTGCCAGAAGACAACATGAGAAACCCATTCCTGTCCTCCCCACAGCCAGTCAGAGTCTGCTGGCTGCCACACGTCCCCTCCTTCCCACACCCTTCTCTCAGTGCTTGTTTACTCTGGCTTGGCTGCCCTGCTCCTCCTTCCCTAAGAACGTTTGTTCTGATTTTCTTCCGGCCGTGAGGCAGGGGAGGGTTTTATTCCCACAGAACTGCAGCTGTGCCTGTGAATCACAGCACTGCCTCCGTGTGAGCTGAGCCTTGCTCCTCCTGCAAGGACAGGGGGGACACTGGGGGTCTGCCAGCACCAGCTGGGGGTCACAGAGGGGCTGGGAGAGCCCTCAGCTCCTCCTTCAGGCATGAGCTGGGCTGGCTGGGAGGATGCAGGAGCAGCAGCCACCTTTAGGTGCTGAATTGTGGACACAGTCCATGGGTTGGTGTCTGAAGGGTAGATCCAGCCACAGAGGGGCTTCTCCCGCATTTTTCTCTCATTATTAATAAGTTTCAATACTTAGAAGATGAGAAGTTCTCAAATAGGGCATCAGTGAGGCCAAACCTGTTGCTTTGAGACCCCTCATTTCAGAAGCTGGAATTGGTCTGAGCTTGTGGGACCTGAAATCATTGAGATTTGAGCAAGTTGACAGAAATCCAATCACTTGGCAAAGTCTGAGTCTTGAGCTACGGCCCTGGCCAAGCTCAGTCAGTGCTGCAGAGGCACCAGGAGCTGCTGCTCTGTGTCAGCTCTGCAGTGGAAAGGGAAAACTGCAGCTCTGTGGCTCGTGCTTGCCCCGCTTGCACCTCTCCAGGTGCTCCATCCCAAAAACTACCATGGTGAGACTGGAGAATACCAAAGGGACCCCCATTGTTTAGAAACAGAAACTGAAGGGATGGAGGGTTTGTGTGCTCAGGAGCAGGAGGAGCTGCCATGGCCATACTGAGGTCCCAGGCTGGTGAAATCCGGTGCTGCCTCTTGCTGAAAACATTTGGCCTCAAATGAGGCTTCTTCCATCTGCTCTTCTCCTGAACTCTTCTGCTAAGATAAGGCTTGGCTTGAAGATTTACAAGACAGTCAAGAAGCCACTTAATGTTCCAGTGGTTGTACTGGTGTTTATTTTAGAGCTGCTCACTCTTCCCAGTGCTCCCAGTGGAGCTGCAGCCAGGACTATGGCACGTGCATTCTGTGTCTGCTGAGAGAAGATGTAAAAACATTCTGGACTCCCAGTCTGCAAGAGCCAGAGCTGAGCAATGGCGAGGGCTGGAGGCCCAGGAAGAGGTGGAGATGGTTCCTCACAGGGAACAACTGCCCTGCTCAGATTAGCTCTTCATTTCCCCAGAATTTGCATTGCAAAGTCCTCCCCCATCTCTCCATGCAGCTGAAGGTCTGATGATGGTCATTGCTGTGGCCAGCCCAAGGTGAAACTGAGAATAGCTGATGTCCTAGAGTTGTTCATTAATTATCTTGTTATTACCTTAATACACTTATTTGGTGGGACTCTGCCTGTATTGCCCTTAAGTAAACACAAGTTAAGCACATGCTTAAAAAATGAAGTTAATGAATGTCACCAGATCCAGGCATGAGGAGTCTCACAAGCTCTTCCTTACACTCTATAAAATAGGGTCAGACAGTGAGGAACCAACAGATTTTCACAGCTCAGACTTCTCCAGCAAACCCCACCTTCATTCTCTTTTAGGCTTAATATTATTAGGAAAAAAAAACCCAACAAAACTATTAAAAGTAAATTTACTCACTTAAGTCTGCTCAACTAATGTATAACAAATATTGAATCACCTCTACGCTTCCGCCCAGAGGCATCAAATGTTGCTTTAATGTAAATAACAGCTGAATATTTTAAAATGATTTATTGGAATTAAATAACCTGGCAATGCATTAGTTCCTTTTATACCACCAGGCAACATCTCTTTACTGGTGCAATCACCGTGAAGGCTTTAATTATCCCAAAGGACTCCTGGGAGCCCCGATGTCATGGTGGGGTGAGTCAGGTTCCTGTGCTGGTGATGGAGCTGTGCTCTGGCCACCAGTGCCACTGCAGGAGGACAAAGGCTCCAGCCAGGGCTCTGCTGGGGCTGGACAATGTGTCCCCTGCTCCTGGTGGCCTTCCCACAGCAGGCACCCCCCATGGCCCCTCCAAAACCCGGAGTTCTCGTGGGAGAGCAGCACAGCAAACACCCAAAGAGCGAGTTCTGTTAGGAAGTCTCGCTCTGTGTGTCGGTAGGATGGTCGGGGTTGGGGTTTTTTGCATTTCTGCTGCCATTTCCTGGGGCTGGGAAGCAGCCAAGTGGCCCAGGCTGGTGCTGAGCACAGCTGGCACAGAGCAGGACACGCTGCCAGCCCGGCCTCTCAGGAGTTTGGCTCCCAAAGGCAGGAACTGAGTCATGTCCTGCACGTCCCTGGCATCTGCCCACCAGCCCCTGCTGGACCCCAGGGAGCTCACCCAGCCCTGCTGCTCCTGAGCTCTGTCAGACAAGGAAAGCACAGCACGAGAAATTCAGCTTTTGGGGAGATGGGCTTGGGGCAGGAATGGCAGCAGCCTGGAGGAAACACTCAAGAATGGAACTGTTATTGCCACATTATTGATCTCAGAGAGCAGAACAGGAGAATCCTGCTGTCCCCAAGCAGCCCAGAGGGGTGGACACACCAAAGCCTTGTGGGGCCAGCAGCCCTGTCCTGTCCATCATGTCCCTGTGCCAGAGCAGAGCCTGCTCGAGGACTTTGGGTTCCCTCACTGCCTCCAGAGCAGGATCAGCCTCCAATGAACAATTTCAGAGCTTCAACTCCAAACTCACTCATAGCTTGTGCTCCCCAGCTCCCTCTCCACTCTGCCCCGTGCCCAAGCTGCTGCATGCAGGGAGAGGAGCAGAGGGAGTTTGCAGAACTCGGGCCAGGCAGGTGCTCTGGTACAAACAACCAGCGACAATTCATTATATTTCTATTTTAAGTGTGAAGGGAAATTCACAGACACCTCCATTCACAAGGGGTGAGAGCAGCTAGCAGCTTGGCTGCCAAGCATTGTGTCCTTGTCACCTCCTCACAGCTGTACTTTGCATCTTGCTTTTTTTTTTTTTTT